>JACMZG010001914.1:18442543-18455580 GCA_018340805.1 Microvelia longipes
ATTTTATAGACTTTCAAATATTTTATGAAATCGATTAATTGTAACATATTCAAAGGAAATTTTGATAATATTCTGTAAACAATATATGTGAGATATTGATTATTATTTTAGAAATATTACTTGCACAAGCTTTACTTACTCTGCATCTCAGTTAAACTTTATATCTTCATTATTTTAGAATCGATTTCATGAATATTCTCTTCTACATTCTTTGATTGTTGTACGTTTTTGATGTTAATAAAAAGGCTATGAGATGTAAAGTATGACATATTATGACACAAAATCACTACTGTATTTGGTATTGAAATGAAATTTTACAGCGCCTCGGTCAAAATTCTCAGCAAAATCAATTGCAAGCAGACAACCATTAAACTACCAATTCACGAGAAATACAGACAATCACCATTTGGAGATAAATAGTACTATTTAACAAATATCGCTCGAACCACACAGTAACATGCCTTCCGACTATCGAGCCAAAGCACACACACAGTAAAATAAATGTCGTAAAGAATTTTTTAATAAAGCAATCTAGAAAAATTGGTTAATGTCATTAGTGAATGTCCGATTATCGAAATTGATCGTTAATCGCTCGAAAAAATTCTGATCGTAATTGATCGATCAAGGAAATAAAAGCTCGATCAAGTGTAATCAGGAAAATATGTCCGTAACGAATTTTTTTAAAACTTTTTTAGAGTATTATTTTTATTTCAATCATATAATATTAGATGTTCTTTTCGTATACTAATCTGTGTTTTATTTTGTTTTTAACAGCTAAATAATGGAAACTGAGTAAATAATAATAATTGTTCTTTCAAAATATTACTAGTTGTAGAAAAATTAAATTCTCAATGCATTGGAATTTTTTTGAATTATACTTTAATTAAATTAATCATCATATCTGATTATTTTGTAGAAAATTAAACTGTAAAGTAAACTTTATGTGAAGCAACAATATAAATATCACAACCCTAATTATGAAACACGGTACAGTGTGTATTATCTTAAAAGAAAACCCTTGTCTATCAATAAACTAGTGCATTTTGTGAATAGTTTAGCATAGTCTACTCCTTTGATAAAATCATAAACGCATAACTGAATGGTGGTTTGTCCAGCTTGGAAATATTTTGAGAAAACTAATAATGAATCATAAAAAATAGTAAAATGTAAATTAATGCAACAAGTCTGTGAATCGAGCCATCAAATACAACAAATATATGGCGCCACTTTTCGATAATCATCGTTCAGAACATGAACCAGCGCTAAACAGTTTATAAAGTAAAATCAACTCAGCAAAACTGATAATTACGAAAATAAGAACTGTGCATAACAGGTCCTAAATTGACCAGAGAGCGAAAGTTTGATAAAGCTATAGTTCAGATATAGTTCTCGATATACAGCCATTGAAGCATAATTGAGATTATGGGTTTCAATCGCTTGTCAAGAAAGGATTCTTATTATGAATTAGATTGTAGAAAATATTACACTTCATTGACTGACCAATTACTCTTGAAAGGTAAAAGCTTTAAAAAAGGAGCTCGATTCTATTGATATGTGGCGTAATTTCTGATATATGGAAATCAAAAGTCAATGAAAGTTATTACAGTAATTGTAGTTTCGTTACAAAGGCGTTCAATTAGAAGATATGTTTAGAAACAAGAAGTTTGGAACTAACCATACTGGCTATAATAACAATTCTGTTTTTACAAGCTGTTGGTAAATAATAAATATTACTGATAAAATAGTAGCTATCGTGACAGATAAGCATCTAATATGATAACGCAGTGGAATATGCTGGTTAAAATCAATCGGATGTTGGAGCACATACTTTGAATTTATGCATTCCAAGATGCCCTGAAATTTGAAAGTATTGAGCTTTTTGGTAAATGTGTTCATAGTTGGTCATTTTCAGAAAGATCGTCCTGCATGTAAAATAATTAATTCAAGCAGCATTGACTATTACTCACCATAAATTTATTCAAGATTGTTTCCACCCAGATAGAATTCTACTTATTATATGATTGAGCCTTTAGTCGAACAAAAAAGTGGCAACTACAATTACTTTTTCTCAAAATTTTAACGCATTTAGACGAATTATCAAGTAGAAAATGGAAAATCATTGATGAATTGGTGGATGTTTTTATAGCCTGCTAATCAGCTACTAGAACACTACGGTGCTAAATATTGTTGGTATGTCCATTGCTTCTTCCAATAATACTGTGATAATGGTAAGCCTTAGAACAATTACTGTAAACACGATGAAGATGTCCAAGCGGTTACCAAAACACTATTATTCTCTTTGAAAGATCGAAAAATGTTGAATCTGATAACGTGTCAGTGTTTTACGACAATTCTTGATCCTCGTGTAAGATAGCTGTTTTCAAGTTAGTACTAAAAGAGTGAACAAAAGGAAGCTTTTTTGAAATAATTAGAATCGATAATAATGGTTCAACTGACACCCAACTGACACTCAACTGAACTCAAGAACTATAAAGCTTCAATAGTCTTTTGAAGCTCAAACTTACGCAAAAGACGAAAACTAGATTATGGATTTATTAGTGAGCAGCAACAGTCCCAAGACAGCCAAGCAAGAGTATTGATTCAATTGAATTTGAAAATTTATCTTAACGAGCAAGTTGCAAAAACAGATGAATTTTTGAGTGGTGGTAACTAATGGCAACAGGTATCCGAATTTGTCTCAAAACTAACACCGAAATATCTTTGTCTACCAGCGACTAGTGTGTCTTCGGAGCGTATATTTTTCTAAAGCAGGCCAAGTGGGTTATCAGAAAAACGAAGTAGACTTAAATGCGAAGCCACGTTGATGGCTCATATTGTTTTTTGAAATAAAAATTTATTGAGATTGTGATTAATTATAAGTTACAATGTTCTTTTTGTAATATATTTAGGATTTTTATAAAAATTTTAAAGAAATAAATGAAACAATTTCGTTTTAAATATTTACCATACTTGTCTAAGTTTCGGTTTTGGGTAGTAAATTTTCGATCAAATCGATAATCGATGATCACAACAGAAAAAATGATGATGATCGATCATGAAATTTCATGATCGACACATCCTAATGTAATTAATGTGACTATATTTTGAATGATGTGGACGACAATAATTCAGATTATCTGCTACTTTCTCATTCAGATAATTTTCAGACGGAAATTGATGAAATGAAACTAAATCTAAATAGATTTGCTACGACAAATAAGCTGGGATATTTAAACAGATTATTTAGAAAAAGATAACTAGAAAAAAGCTGTCAAATATATGAGAAAACATGGTCAGATTTCACAAACAATGAAAATTCTAGTCGACAAAATCGAATTTTTGCAATTGCATTTATCAAACAATTTTTACAAATTGTCTGCAATATATTTGTAGAAAAAAATTTAATAATTTTGAAACATAATTTAATATGATTAACCAGTACTAATTTAAAATGAATAATGAAATAGATATGAACAGAAATCAGATTAAATTCATGATTAGAAAATATAAGTGCAGTAATTATTATTAGAAATACCTTTCTTAAAATATCGCAGCTTCAAGTTTTGCCGATGACCTAAAACTTAATAGATAGAATATAATAGATCAATAAAAAGTGAAATTCCTATTTCAAAATTTTCAACGAGTCCTAATAAGTGAAATCTGGTTGCAATTTCGAAATATTAATAATTATTGATACAATTTCAAAAAGACGGATACGTAGTTTATTGTGGATTAAAACTAAGTCAATTAATTGAAAATAAAATGACAGAAAGAACAATTTTAATCGAATAATTCTGAACAGAATTATTTTTAATGAAATCATTCAGCAATTTGAAATGTAAAGAAATAACTGATTGTCAATCAGAAAGAAACTACGATGTTTGGTTACAATTTATAAGTGAGGAACCAGTAATAAAAAAATCGATTAATTAATAATAATTGGGAAGGAATAATTTAAACATACAATTGTTTGTGTTAATTCCTTCAGTAATTTACATTTTTATATTAAGTTTGAAATTATGAAAACAATATGAAGCATACAAATTTCGGAGTGTGTTTAGAAAAGGAACATTGTGAAATTTCTAATTGTTAATTGGACTACAGTTTGATTACAGTTTACATAAATTTTGATAAGGAAGTTGAAGATTGAATTGTAGTAAGTCTGGTTGTATATTTTTTAGTAGAAATATTTGGTAATTAATTTTGTAACTTGTATTAGTAATTTCCATTTTTCAGTAATTGTTAATTTGTAACTGTAGATTGCTACTTGTAATGTAATTAGCAACTTTTGATTTAATAATAAATTTTGTAGACAAAATTGCGTTTTATTAAAGTTTGCTGTCAATGTCTATTTAAAGCCAAAATTTCAGAATAATAAAGCTAAGTTAAATTCGGTTAATAATATTAAATAACAACAATTTTCATTGAAAATTCATTTGAAGTTCTACTTCACATAAAATTATTCTTTAATTTAAAAATTAAATTCGATGATTTTAAAAAACAAATTAAAACAATATTTTAAAAACATTTGATTAGATTAATATTTTATTTTAAAATATGTGACTTTTCTTTGAAATTTATTTACACACAATTAGAAAATAAATGAACATGAATTTTTAAAAGATGATGATATTTATTATTAAGCACATAATAAATAAATAAAGAAAATTCTATTTTAAAAATCTAATAAATTATTTGTTTCAATCAACATCAATTAAATGAAATGTGTCCATGTTTCTAATACACAACATTCTAATGTTTGATTCAACATTTCTTTATCAATTGTCAACTTTTCATAACTTCGAAACAATTTCAAATTTTTCATATCATTTCCTTTTTCTACAAGAAATACCACAAAGCTTTATATTTTGATGTGCAAGGCATTGTGATTTTTCTCGATATTTACCTTTCATTACTAATATTGTGTATTTCATATCATCATTCATTTCCTAAATAATCTTTCCAATCTTCATTCGAATCTGATTGAGAATTATTTTCGATATGTTCAAAAATTTCATTATTTTAATTTCCATTTTCAATTTTCTCGTAAACAATCTTGAATTGAAGTTTCATTTGATTGAACGAATTCTTGAAAATATTTTACCATTATTTCTTTATTTTCAATGGCATTTCCGATAAATAATCTTTTACTTTCTCTAGTTGTTGGATCAAGAATTGCAATGTGAGCATTTTCCTCATCATAAGGATACCAATTGACAAACTGTTGAGCTTCAATTGAATTGTATAAAACTGGCCAGAAAATGAAATGTGTTGTCATTAATTGTTGCATTGGAGAATATTTCCATAAATCTCTATTCAATAAATGGCATTGAAATACACTGTTGTTATGAATGATACTATCAACCATTTATTTAAATCAGATGCTGTTTGACAAACTTGATCAAATTTCCTTTGAATATCAATTCGATTGGTGGTTGAAGTAAGTTTTTTCTCTTTTTGTTAGTGGTTTTGAATATTCATTTGTTGTGAGTTGTTGAGGATCATAATAAAGTAATGATTGTGAAGAAGTCGTCAACTTTTCAGTATTGAATTTACTAAATTTATATTTATTTTCATAAATAATCTGATCGACTTTCTGTGGAATTGGTTGACGAATATAATCATCATCTTTATTGATATAATCATTGCTGTTCATTTTTGATATTTATTTGAGGTGATTTTTTTAAAATAATGAAAATTAATAGAAAATATTAAATAATTAATTTTAATTTATTGTATTTTATTGGATCAAAATTTATTTAATGATTTATCATAATTATAAAAAATGGTGTTGTAAATTTAATTAGACTTATTTTATTATGTTAGAATTTTATAGACTTTCAATATTTTATGAATCGATTTGTAAACATTTTCAAAGGAAATTTTGATAATATTCTGTAAACAATATATGTGAATATTGATTGATTATTTTAGAAAATATGTACTTGTACAAGCTTTACTTACTATGCTATTCAGTTAAACTTTATCTAATATTATTTATTTATAATCGATTTCATGAATATTCTCTTCTAATTCTTTGATTGTTGTAGTATTTTGATGTTAAAAAAAGCTATGAGATGTAAAGTATGACATATTATGACAACAAAATCACTAGCTGTATTTGGTATTGAAATAGAAAATTTTAACAGGGCCTCGGTCAAAATTTCTCAGCAAAATCAAATTGCAAGCAGACACATTTAAACTACCATTCACGAGAAATTACAGACAATCACCAAAATTTGAGATAAATAGTTATTTAACAAATATCGCTGAACACAACAGTAACATGCTTCCGACATCGAGCCAAAGCACACCAACACAGTAAATAAATGTCGTAAAAGAATTATTTTAATAAAGTCAATCTAGAAAATTGTAATGTCATTAGTGATGTGCTCGCATTAATCAATGATCGATTATCGATCGAAAAATTCTATCGTATTGATCGATCAAGGAAATAAAAGATCGGATAAAGTAATCAGGGAAATATGTCCGTAAGTAATTTTTTTTAAAACCTTTTTTAGTATTATTTTTTATTTCAATACATACAATATTAGATGTTCTTTCGTATGACTAATCTGTTTTATTTTGTTTTTAAATGCTAAATAATCGGACACTGAGTAAATAATAATAAATGTTCTTTCAAAATATTAATAGTTATAGAAAAAATAAATTTCAATCATTTGGAAATTTTTTTGTAATCTTATACTTTAATTAAATTAATAATCATATTTGATATTTTGTAGAAATTAAATGTAAAGTAACTTATTGTGAAGCAAAAATATAAATATCACACCTAATTATGAAAAAGTACAGGTGATATTATCTATAAAAGGAAACCCTTGTCTATCAATAAACTAAGTGAATTTTTTTGTGATAGTTAGCATGTCTACTCTTTGATAAATTCATTAAACGCAATAACTGAAAATGGTGTTTGTCCAGCTTGGAAATATTTGAGAAAAATATAAGATATAAAATGTAAAATGTAAATTATGCAACAAGTCTGTGCACGCGCATCAAATACAACAAATAATATGGCGCCACTTATTCCGAATTCATCCGTCAGAACTGACCAGGCTAAACAGTTATAAAGTAAATCAACTCAGCAAAAACTGATAATTAACGAAAATAGAAACTGTGCATAACAGGTACTAAATTACCAGAGAGCGAAGTTATAAAGCTATGTCAGATGACAGTTCTCGATATACAGCCATTGAGCATAATTGAAGATTATGGGTTTCAATCGCTTGTCAAGAAAGGATTTCCTTATTATGAATAGATTGTAGAAATAATTACACTTCATTGACTGAAAAATTACATCTTGCAAAGGTAAAAGCTTTATAAAAGAAAGCTCGATTCTATTGATTATGTGGCGTTAATTTCTGATATCTGGACCTCAAAAGTCAATGAAAGTTTTATTACAGTAACTTGTAGTTTCGTTACAAGGCGTTCAAATTAGAAAAGAATATGTTTTAGAAACAAGCAGTTTTGGAACTAACCATACTGGGTATAATATAATTTGTTTTTACAGCTGTGGTAAATAATGAAATATTCGATAAAATAGTAGCTTATCGTGACAGATAATGCATCTAATATGATAAACGCGTGGAATATGCTGGTTTTAAATCAATCGAATTGGAGCACGATACTTGAATTTATGCAATTCAAGATGGCTTGAAATTTGAAAGTATTGAGATTATTTGGTAAATGTCGTTCAATAGTTGGTCATTTCAAAGATCTCACTGCATGTTCAAAATTAATTAACAATTCAGAGAGCAATTGCTATTACTACCCCAACATAAATTTATTCAAAATGTTTTTTCCACCAGATGGAATTTACTTATCTAATGATTGAGCGTTAGTCGAACAAAAAAGTGGCAATACAAGTTTATTTTCTCAAATTTACGCATTAGAAGAAATATCAAGTAGAAAATGGAAAATATTGATTGAATTGGTTGGATGTTTTACAGCCTGCCTAAATCAGCTACTAGAACACTATCGGGTGCCTAATTGTGTATGTCATGCTTTCACATAATACTGTGATATGGTAAGCCTTAGCAATTACTGTAAACGATAACGAAAATTAATAGAAAATATTAAATAATTTAATTTTAATTTTCTGTATTTTATGATAAAATTTATTTATGATTTATCAATAATTATAAAATGGTGTTGTAAATTTAATTAGACTTACATTTATATATGTTTGAATTTTTATAGGACTTTCAATATTTTATGAATCGATTAATTGTCAACATTTCAAAAGGAAATTTTGATAAAATTCTGTAAACAATCTATGTGAATATTGATTGATTAATTTTAGAAAATATGTCTTGCACAAGCTTTACTTACTATGCATTCAGTTTAAACTTTATCTAATATTAATTAAAATTTAGAAAATGATTTCATGATATATTCTCTTCTAATTCTTGATTGTTGTAGTATTTTTGATGTTAATAAAAAAGCTATCGAGATGTAATATGAATATTATGACAACAAAAATCACTTAACTGTATTTTGGTATTGAAATACGAAAATTTTACAGGGCCTCGGTCAAAATTTCTTCAGCAAATCAAATTGCAAGCAGACAACATTAAACCTACCATTCACGAGAAATTACCAGCAATCACCAAAAATTTGAGATAAATAGTACTATTTAACAAATATCGCTGAACACAACAAGTAACATCGCTTCCGACATCGAGCACAAAGCCACACACACAGTAATAAATGTCGTAAACATTATTTAATAAAGTCAATCTAGAAAAATTGGTAATGTCACTAGTGATGTGCCGATTATCGAATTGATCGATTATGATCGAATCCTGATCGTAAATTGAATCGACTCAGGAAATACAGATCGCTCAAGTTAATCAGGGAAATATTCCGAACGTAATTTTTTTAAACCTTTTTAGTATTATTTTATTTCATACATATCAATATTAGATGTTCTTTCGTATGACTAAATCTGTTTTTTTATTTTGGTTTTAAATGCTAATAATGGACACTGAGTAAATAATAATAAATTTGTTCTTTCAAATAATTACTAGTTATAGAAAATAAATTTCCAAATCATTTGGAATTTTTTTGTAATTATACTTTAATTAAATTAATCATATATCTGATTTTTTGTAGAAATTAAATGTAAGTAAACTTTTATGTGAAGCAAAAATATAAATATCACACCTAATTATGAAACAAGTACCAGTGGTGATATTATCTATAAAAGGAACCCTGTCTACATAAACTAGGTGAAAATTTTTGTGAATAGTTTAAGCATAGTCTACTCTTTGATATAATTCATAAACGCATAACTGAAATGTGGTTTGTCCCAGCCTTGGAAATATTTTGAGAAAAAATAATAATGATATAAAAATAGCTAAATGTAATTATGCAACAAGTTGTGAATCGAGCATCAAATACACAATATTGGCGCACTTATCGATAATCATCGTTCAGACATGACAGGCTAAACAGTTATAAAGTAAATCAACTCAGCAAAAACTGATATTAACGAAATAGACTGTGCATAACAGGTACAAAATTAACCAGAGAGCGAAGTTTGATAAAGCTATAGTTCCAGTGATAGTTCTCGATATACAGCCATGACATAATTTGAAAGATTATGTTTCAATCGCTTGTCAAGAAAGGATTTCTTTATTATGAATTAGATTGTGAAAAATTACACTTCATTGACTGAAAAAATTACATCTTGAAAGGTAAAAGCTTTAAAAAGGAAGCTCGATTCTATTGATTATGTGGCGTTATTTCTGATATCTGGACATCAAAAGTCAATGAAAGTTTTATTACAGTACTGTAGTTTCGTTTAACAAAGCTTCAAATTAGAAGAATTGTTTTAGAAACAAGAAGTTTTGGAACTAACCATACTGGGGTATAATATCATTTTGTTTTACAGCTGTGGTAAATAATGAAATTTACTGATAAATAGTAGCTTCGTGACAGATAATGCATCTAATACTGATAAACGCAGTGGAATATGCTGGTATAAATCAATCGGATGTGGAGCCATACTTTGAAATTTATGCATTCAAGATGCCTTGAATTTGAAAGTATTGAGATTATTTTGGTAAATGTCGTTCAATATTGGTCATTTCAGAAGAATCGTCACTTGGCATGTTCAAAATTAATTACAATTCCAAGCAGCATTGACTATTATCAACCTAATTTTATTCAGAATGTTTCCACCAGATGGAATTCTACTTATCTAATTGATTGAGCGTTTAGTCGAACAAAAAAGTGCAATACAAGTTTACTTTTCTGCAAATTAACGCATTTAGAAAAGATTATCAAGTAGAAAATGGAAATCATTGATGAAATTGGTGGATGTCTTTACAGCCTGCCTGAATCAGCTACTAAACACTATCGGGTCTAATATTGTGGTATGTCATTGCTTCTTCCAATAATACTGTGATAATGGTAAGCCTTAGAACAATTACTGTAAAACGATAAACGGAAAATTAATAGAAAAATATTAATATTTAATTTTAATTTATCTGTATTTTATTGGATAAAATTAATTAATGATTTATCAATAATTATAAAAATGGTGTTGTAAATTTTAATTAGACTTATTTAAGTATATGTTAGCTTTTATAAGGACTTTCACATATTTTATGAATCGATTAATTGTAAACATTTTCAAAGAATTTTGATAATATCTGTAAACAATATATGTGAATTTGATTATATTTAGAAATATGTAATTGCACAAGCTTCACTCTATCACATGCTATTCAGTTAAGACTTTATATAATATTAATTATTTAGAAATCGATTTCAATGAATATCTCTTCTAATTCTTTGATTGTTGTAGTTATTTTTGATGTTAATAAAAAGCTCTGAGATGTAAGTCTGACATATTAATGACAACAAAAATCACTAACTGTATTTGGTATTGAATAGAAATTTTTACAGGGCCCTCGTCAAAACTTTCTCAGCAAATCAAATTGCAGCAGAACAAATTTAAACTACATTCACGAAATTACAGACACACCAAAATTTGAGATAATAGTACTATTTAACAAATATCGCTGAACACAACAGTAACATGCTTCCGACATCGAGCCAAGCACACCACACAGTAAAATAAATGTCGTAAAGACTTATTTAATAAAGTCAATCTAGAAAAATTGTAATGTCATTAGTGATGTGCCGATTATCGAATTGATCGATTATCGATCGAAAAAATTCTGATCGTAATTGATCGATCAGGAATAAAAGATCGTCAAGTTAAATCAGGGAAATTGTCCGTACGTTAATTTTTTAAAACTTTTATTTTAGTAATTATTTTTTTTTCAATACATATCAATATTAGATGTTCTTTCGTATGACTAACATCTGTTTTATTTTGTTTTTTAAATGCTAAATATGGAACATGAGTAAATAATAATAATTGTTCTTTTCCCCAATATTACTAGTTATAGAAAAATAAATTTCAATCATTTTGGAATTTTTTTGTAATTATACTTTAATAAAATTAATCTATAATCTGATTATTTTGTAGAAATTATAATGTAAGTCAACTTTATTGTGAAGCAAAATACTAAATATCACACCTAACTCTATGAAACAAAGTCAAAGTGTGTATTATCTATAAAAGGAAACCCTTGTCTATCAATAAACTAGTGAATTTTTGTGAATAAGTTTAGCATAGTCCTACTCTTTTGATAAATTCATTAAACGGCAATAACTGAAAATGGTGGTTTGTCAGCTTGGAATATTTTGAGAAAATAATAAATGATATAAAAATAGTAACATGTAAATTATGCAAAGTCTGTGAATCGAGCACTCCAAATACAACAAATTATATGGCGCCACTTATTCGATAATATCGTTCAAACATGACCAGGCTAACAGTTATAAGTAATCAACTCAGCAAAAAACTGATAATTAACGAAAAATAAGAAACTGGCATACAGGTACTAATTACCAGAGAGCGAAGTTGATAAAGCTATAGGTTCAGATGATAAGTTCCGATATACAGCCTTGAGCATATTGAGATTTGGGTTTCAATGCTTTGTCAAGAAGGTTTTCCTTATTATGAATTAGATTGTAAGAAATATTACACTTCATTTGACCTGAAAAATTACATTTCTTAAAGGTAAGCCTTAAAAGGAAGCTCGCTTCATTGATTAATGTGGCGTTCATTTCTGATATATGACATCAAAAGTCAATGAAACGTTTTATTACAGTAACTTGTAGTTTCGTTACAAAAGGCGTTCAAATTAGCAAGAATAATGTTTTAGAAACAAGAAGTTTTGGAACTAACCATACTGGGTATAATATCAATTTTTGTTTAACAAGCTGTGGTAAATAAATGAAATATTACTGATAAAAAGTAGCTATCGTGACAGATAATGCCATCTAATATGACAAACGAGTGGAATATGCTGGTTATAAATCAATCGGATGTGGAGCACATACTTTGATTTATGCATTCAAGTGCCTTGGAAATTGAAGTATTGAGATTATCTTGGTAAAATGTCGTTCAATAGTTGGGTCATTTCAGAAAGATCGTCCAACTGCATGTCCAAAATTAATTACAATTCAAGCAGCATTGACTCAATTACTCAACAATAAATTTATTCAAAGAATGTTTCCACCAGATGGAATTCTACTTTTTTTTTTTTTTTTTTTTTTTTTTTTTTTTTTTATTTATGATTGAGCGTTTAGTCGAAAAAAAAGTGCAATACAAGTTACTTTCAAAATTTAACCCGCCTTTAAGGAAGAATTATCAAGTAGAAATGGAAAATCATTGATGAATTGGTGATTGTTTTACAGCCTGCTGATCAGCTACTAGAACACTATCGGGTTGCTTACATATTGTGGTATGTCAATTGGCTCTTCCAATAATAACTGTGATAATGGTAGCCTTAGAACAATACTGAACGATAAACGAAAATTCATAGAAAATATTAAATAATTAATTTTATTTATCTGTATTTTATTGGATCAAAATTTATTTAATGATTTATCAATAATTATAAAAAATGGTGTTGTACATTTTAATTGACTTATTT
>JACMZG010001914.1:18457036-18462036 GCA_018340805.1 Microvelia longipes
CAAATCCTTTTACCGAAGGTACGGATCTAATTTGCCGACTTCCCTTACCTACATTGTTCTAAGACTATAGGCTGCTCACCTAGGAGACCTGCTGCGGATATCGGTACGGATTGATATGAAATTTTATAACTGCTCCCTCAGATTTTCAAGGGCCATCAAGAGCGCTTCGGACATCACGTGAAACGTGATGCTTTTAACTTTCACATCCCTTTCTCCAGATAACCTGATTCTAGGACATGTTTATGTATACAAAGAAAAGAGAACTCTTCCCAAAACACCTGATGACGTCTCTGAGATCGCTTGTGTTACCACCTTGTGTTGCCGAAACAACCAAATTTCCATATTCAAGTTCAGTAATATTAAACTGATTCCCTTTCGCTTCAAGAGGCTAAAATCAATTATAACACTATTGCTAATGTCTATCACCTCTTTCTGATAACTGAATTACCAGATCGCTTAGGACCGACTAACCCATGTTCAAATGCTGTTGACATGGAACCCTTCTCCACTTCAGTCTTCAAGGATCTCACTTGAATAATTGCTACTACTACCAAGATCTGTACCCGTGACCGCTCCACTCTGACTTACGCCAGTAGCTTCTTAGCAACCACGGCACCCTCCTACACGATATCGTTTACTCGTTTTGTAAACTTACGATATCGATCCGGTATAGGTCCAACGCTACAGCGCCATCCATTTTCAGGGCTGGTTGATTCGGCAGGTGAGTTGTTACACACTCCTTAGCGGATGACGACTTCCATGTCCACCGTCCTGCTGTCTTTATCAAACAACACCTTTTGTGGGTTCTCATGAGCGTTATGTTAGGCACCTTAACCAGATGTTTGGTTCATCCCACATCGCCAGTTCTGCTTACCAAAAATGGCCCACTAGACACTTGTATTCGATGCACATCTTCAATGAAGAAAGACGCACTTCGAACCCATTTAAAGTTTGAGAATAAGTTGAGGACATTTCGTCCCCAATACTTCTAATCATTCGCTTTACCAGGTAAACTACAATAACAAATGTCAGCTATCCTGAGGGAACTTCGGAGGGAACAGCTACTAGATGGTTCGATTAGTCTTTCGCCCCTATACTCATGTCCGACGATCGATTTGCACGTCAGAACCGCGGCGGTCCCACCAGAGTTTCCTCTGGCTTCAACCTGCACAAGCATAGTTCACCATCTTTCGGGTCTCTACATGATCGCTCAAACTCCGCCCAGATGCGAACATCTTTAGACGGGTCGATGTTGCACTCAGTGTTGCCACGAGGTCACATCACAGTTTACCGAGGTAAACCTTTACATTAATTACGCCGTGGGGTTTCGTAAGGCCCTTTGACTCGCGATCATATAAAACTCCTTGGTCCGTGTTTCAAGACGGGACGAGTAAGTAACCTACATACACTGCAGACTTTAGATCAACACATCGATCATGAAAAACATCAACAATTCACAAATAGCCTATTATTAGTCTATTAAAGAATCATCAACATTAAACCAATCAATTTCTGTCAATCGCAATCACCAATAAATCATTTAACCGTGTAACCAGCTATAAAACCATTCCCGAAGGAATGATCACCTTCAAAATTACGACAGAAAAAAGACGCTATCGGTCGCAGTACTGTTATACAGAAAGTGCATCAACCGCATATTAAGATCTCGATAAAAGCGATTCCTAGTGGGATTTCGCAAAAATCAAGAAAACACGCAGTTAACTGAATCCCATACAACATCTTCGGCTTCACTCGTTTACCTCTAAGCGATTTCACGTACTATTTAACTCTCTCTTCAAAGTTCTTTTCAACTTTCCCTCACGGTACTTGTTTGCTATCGGACTCACACAAGTATTTAGCCTTAGATGGTTTACCACCCAATTTGGACTGCATTCTCAAACAATCCGACTCATAGGAAGCATCAATAATAGTTTCAAACACTCCAACGGGCCTAACACCCTCTATGGACAACATCACAATCAAGTGAATTTGGAGTATCATCTTCAATTAAAAACGCAACCTTTACACCACAATTCCCAATATCAAAGATACAGGATTCGGTGCTGGGCTAATTCCCGGTCGTTCGCCACTACTGGGGAAATCCTTGTTAGTTTCTTTTCCTCCGCTTAATGATATGCTTAAGTTCAGCGGGTAATCTCGTCTGATCTGAGGTCGGGTAATAAATCAAATATGCATAATGAATGTTCCTTAAAATAATTGATTATTTACTCTTACTAACGTATCACTAGAGCACAACTCATAAAGCCGTGGCTCCAGCTAATTAAAACCGAAAGTAATTTTAATAATCCAGAACATTCCACATACTCGATTTGTTAAAAACGCAATAAATTACGAATTCAACATAAACTCTATGTTTCCATAGAGGTGTACCGAAATACACTATCACCTTAAAGAGGCACTTTCGACAAAAATAAACGCCAAAAGTGAACCCCTCAAAACATTACTATTGAACGTAATGATAAATACAATGCCGACCCTCAGACAGCCGTGGCTAAAGGTTTACCAATAGCCGCCATTTGCGTTCAAATTGTCAATGATCAGAGCGTTGTGCATTTTACATTAATTCACGTATTTTGCTACGTTCTTCATCGACGTGTGAGCCGAGTGATCCATCGCTTAAAGTGGTTATTAATACAGATGCTATTAGGCGATCCATACTCTATTTTGATCAACTCAATAATGAAATCGAGGACCCGTATTGCTTTGCAATACTATTATAAAATTAAATTATAGACGTTCTCAGGGCTCTCTTTCAATTTTGTAAACATATTTATAGCCAATCCAAGATTTATCGCAACAATTTCGGTATTAACCTACAAAGCATCAGGTAGTCGCGACTCGGACAAATACGTAAACAATCTTTACTGAAATATTTAAGCCTTGCACAATATCTTGATCACGCTTTGATATTGTTTAGATCAGTGCCAGATAATGAATAAATTCAAAATCCGTATTGCATACGCCAATTTAAAGTATGCACTGTACTTGCCACGCAAATATTTCTATTCACACGACATAGGCACCCTGAGAAAGAGTTTAATGCTAAGCCAAGTTGTATCCTGAACCTATTGCAAAATAGAATTGACCCGAAAAATCAATTCACATTTGCTTACAACTCAAAATAGCATTGATGCATCAGTATCATGATACACTAATTTTAGTTACGAGTTAAACTGTTATGAACTAATAATGATCCTTCCGCAGGTTCACCTACGGAAACCTTGTTACGACTTTTACTTCCTCTAAATGATCAAGTTTGAGTGTCTTTTCCCATTCATAGAAATGTTGCCATTTCTTAGACCAGAATCCAACAATCTCACTAAACCATTCAATCGGTAGTAGCGACGGGCGGTGTGTACAAAGGGCAGGGACGTAATCAGCGCAAGCTAGTGACTTGCGCTTACTAGGAATTCCTCGTTCATGCGAAATAATTACAATTCGCAATCCCTGATACGACAGTGTTTCACAAGATTGCCCAACTATTTCTAGTAAGGGATACTTGTTGGAACTGCCATTGTAGCGCGCGTGCGGCCCCGGACATCTAAGGGCATCACAGACCTGTTATTGCTCTTTTTCATTTAGCTAGACGCTATTTATTCTTCTAAGAAGTGATCATTTACGAGTTAAAATAAATACACTATTTAGCAAGTTAGAGTCTCGTTCGTTATCGGAATTAACCTGACAAATCGCTCCACCAACTAAGAACGGCCATGCACCACCACCCACCGAATCAAGAAAGAGCTATCAATCTGTCAATCCTCACAGTGTCCGGACCGGGTGAGATTTCCCGTGTTGAGTCAAATTAAGCCGCAGGCTCCACTCCTGGTGGTGCCCTTCCGTCAATTCCTTTAAGTTTCAGCTTTGCAACCATACTTCCCCCGGAACCCAAAGACTTTGGTTTCCCGGTGACTTCTAGCAAGATGATAAATTATCATCGCTAACTGTCAGTTGGCATAGTTTATGGTCAGAACTAGGACGGTATCTGATCGTCTTCGATCCTCTGACTTTCGTTCTTGATTAATGAAAACATTCTTGGCAAATGCTTTCGCAGTAGATTGTCTGCTGATGGTCTCAGAATTTCACCTCTAGCACCAGCATACATATGCCCCCGCAGTCTCTTTTAATCATTACTTCAGTTTCGAAAACCAACAAAATAAAACCGAAGTCTTATTTCATTATTCCATGCAACAATATGCAGGCATAAGCCTGCTTTAAGCACTCTAATTTTTTCAAAGTAAACTTGTCGGTTATTGAAAAATCCCAATAAAGTGACTTAACAATATACACGACGGTGAAGGAAGATTCAACACTCGGTCATAGACCTCATAAAGAATCATTTCCTCAATTTCAACTACGAGCTTTTTAACTGCAACAACTTTAATATACGCTTTTGGAGCTGGAATTACCGCGGCTGCTGGCACCAGACTTGCCCTCCAATTGATACTTGATAAAGTATTTAAAATATTCTCATTGCAATTATGAAACCACTAGGGCCCATATTGTTATTTATTGTCACTACCTCACCGAACCGGTATTGGGTAATTTTCGCGCCTGCTGCCTTCCGTGGATGTGGTAGCCGTTTCTCAGGCTCCCTCTCCGGAATCGAACACTGATTCCCCGTTACCCGTTACAACCATGGTAAGCTTTGATCTTACCATCGAAAGTTGATAGGTCAGCCATTTCAAGAGATTCGTCGTCAACACTAAGGTTGTACGATCAGTGAAGTTATCCAGAGTCATCAAAATTCTGCCTTGCGACAGGTTAGTTTTGATCTAATAAATCCGCCGCTTCGTGAGTCACGGCATTCTTTAAAATATTAGCTCTAGAATTACCACAGTTATCTTGTGGCAAATAGATTATATCTCTTAAATAATAGCTGTTATAATGAGCCATCCGCGGTTTCAGTTTATAAAACTGTGTACTTAGACATGCATGGCTTAATCTTTGAGATAAGCATATGACTACTGGCAGGATCAACC
>JACMZG010001914.1:18467036-18473492 GCA_018340805.1 Microvelia longipes
CATTCGCTTTACCAGGTAAAACTACAATAACAAATGTCAGCTATCCTGAGGGAAACTTCGGAGGGAACCAGCTACTAGATGGTTCGATTAGTCTTTCGCCCCTATACTCATGTCCGACGATCGATTTGCACGTCAGAACCGCGGCGGTCCTCCACCAGAGTTTCCTCTGGCTTCAACCTGCACAAGCATAGTTCACCATCTTTCGGGTCTCTACATGATCGCTCAAACTCCGCCCAGATGCGAACATCTTTAGACGGGTCGATGTTGCACTCAGTGTTGCCACGAGGTCACATCACAGTTTACCGAGGTAAACCTTTACATTAATTACGCCGTGGGGTTTCGTAAGGCCCTTTGACTCGCGATCATATAAAACTCCTTGGTCCGTGTTTCAAGACGGGACGAGTAAGTAACCTACATACACTGCAGACTTTAGATCAACACATCGATCATGAAAACATCAACAATTCACAAATAGCCTATTATTAGTCTATTAAAGAATCATCAACATTAAACCAATCAATTTCAGCAATCGCAATCACCAATAAACATTTAACCGTGTAACCAGCTATAAAACCATTCCGAAGGAATGATCACCTTCAAAATTACGACAGAAAAAAGACGCTATCGGTCGCAGTACTTTATACAGAAAGTGCATCAACCGCATTAAGATCTCGATAAAAGCGATTCCTAGTGAGATTTTGCAAAATCAAGAAAACACGCAATTAACTGAATCCCATACAACATTTCGGCTCACTCGTTTACCTCTAAGCGATTTCACGTACTATTTAACTCTCTCTTCAAAGTTCTTTTCAACTTTCCCTCACGGTACTTGTTTACTATCGGACTCGCACAAGTATTTAGCCTTAGATGGAGTTTACCACCCAATTTGGACTGCATTCTCAAACAATCCGACTCATAGGAAGCATCAATAAAGTTTCAAACACTCCAACGGGCCTAACACCCTCTATGGACAACATCACAATCAAGTGAATTTGGAGTATATCTCAATTAAAAACGCAACCTTTACACCACAATCCCAATATCAAAGATACAGGATTCGGTGCTGGGCTAATTCCCGGTCGTTCGCCACTACTGGGGAAATCCTTGTTAGTTTCTTTTCCTCCGCTTAATGATATGCTTAAGTTCAGCGGGTAATCTCGTCTGATCTGAGGTCGGGTAATAAATCAAATATGCATAATGAATGTTCCTTAAAATAAATTGATTATTTACTACTAACGTATCACTAGAGCACAACTCATAAAGCCGTGGCTCCAGCTAATTAAAACCGAAAGTAATTTTAATAATCCAGAACATTCCACATACTCGATTTGTTAAAAAACGCAATAAATTACGAATTCAACATAAACTCTATGTTTCCATAGAGGTGTACCGAAATACACTATCACCTTAAAGAGGCACTTTCGACAAAATAAAAACGCCAAAAGTGAACCCCTCAAAACATTACTATTGAACGTAATGATAAATACAATGCCGACCCTCAGACAGCCGTGGCTAAAGGTTTACCAATAGCCGCCATTTGCGTTCAAATTGTCAATGATCAGAGCGTTGTGCATTTTACATTAATTCACGTATTTTGCTACGTTCTTCATCGACGTGTGAGCCGAGTGATCCATCGCTTAAAGTGGTTATTAATACAGATGCTATTAGGCGATCCATACTTCTATTTTGATCAACTCAATAATGAAATCGAGGACCATTGCTTTTGCAATACTATTATAAAATTAAATTATAGACGTTCTCAGGGCTCTCTTTCAATTTTGTAAACATATTTTAGCCAATCCAAGATTTATCGCAACAATTTTCGGTATTAACCTACAAAGCATCAGGTAGTCGCGACTCGGACAAATACGTAAACAATCTTTACTGAAATATTAAGCCTTGCACAATATCTTGATCACGCTTTGATATTGTTTAGATCAGTGCCAGATAATGAATAAATTCAAAATCCGTATTGCATACGCCAATTTAAAGTATGCACTGTACTTGCCACGCAAATATTTCTATTCACACGACATAGGCACCCTGAGAAAGAGTTTAATGCTAAGCCAGTTATCCTGAACCTATTGCAAAAAGAATTGACCCGAAAAATCAATTCACATTTGCTTACAACTCAAAATAGCATTGATGCATCAGTATCATGATACACTAATTTAGTTACGAGTTAAACTGTTATGAACTAATAATGATCCTTCCGCAGGTTCACCTACGGAAACCTTGTTACGACTTTTACTTCCTCTAAATGATCAAGTTTGATGTCTTTTCCCATTCATAGAAATGTTGCCATTTCTTAACCAAATCCAACAATCTCACTAAACCATTCAATCGGTAGTAGCGACGGGCGGTGTGTACAAAGGGCAGGACGTAATCAGCGCAAGCTAGTGACTTGCGCTTACTAGGAATTCCTCGTTCATGCGAAATAATTACAATTCGCAATCCTGATACGACAGTGTTTCACAAGATTGCCCAACTATTTCTAGTAAGGATACTTGTTGGAACTGCCATTGTAGCGCGCGTGCGGCCCCGGACATCTAAGGGCATCACAGACCTGTTATTGCTCTTTTTCATTTAGCTAGACGCTATTTATTCTTCTAAGAAGTGATCATTTACGAGTTAAAATAAATACACTATTTAGCAAGTTAGAGTCTCGTTCGTTATCGGAATTAACCTGACAAATCGCTCCACCAACTAAGAACGGCCATGCACCACCACCCACCGAATCAAGAAAGAGCTATCAATCTGTCAATCCTCACAGTGTCCGGACCGGGTGAGATTTCCCGTGTTGAGTCAAATTAAGCCGCAGGCTCCACTCCTGGTGGTGCCCTTCCGTCAATTCCTTTAAGTTTCAGCTTTGCAACCATACTTCCCCCGGAACCCATAGACTTAGGTTTCCCGGTGACTTCTCGCAAGGAGATTTAAATTACCTTCGCGAACTGTCAGTTGGCATAGTTTATGGTCAGAACTAGGACGGTATCTGATCGTCTTCGATCCTCTGACTTTCGTTCTTGATTAATGAAAACATTCTTGGCAAATGCTTTCGCAGTAGACTGTCTGCTGATGATCTAAGAATTTCACCTCTAGCACCAGCATACATATGCCCCCGGCAGTCTCTTTTAATCATTACTTCAGTTTCGAAAACCAACAAAATAAAACCGAAGTCTTATTTTATTATTCCATGCAACAATATGCAAGCATCAGCCTGCTTTAAGCACTCTAATTTTTTCAAAGTAAACTTGTCGGTCATCCTCAAACCCATTAAAGAGCATCAAAGATATACACGACGTCGAAGGACAAGATAGCTTTCAATCAAAGATTTCAAACCATCTTTTCCTCAATTTCAACTACGAGCTTTTTAACTGCAACAACTTTAATATACGCTATTGGAGCTGGAATTACCGCGGCTGCTGGCACCAGACTTGCCCTCCAATTGATACTTGATAAAGTATTTAAAATGTTCTCATTGCAATTATGAAACCACTAGGGCCCATATTGTTATTTTTTGTCACTACCTCACCGAACCGGTATTGGGTAATTTACGCGCCTGCTGCCTTCCGTGGATGTGGTAGCCGTTTCTCAGGCTCCCTCTCCGGAATCGAACACTGATTCCCCGTTACCCGTTACAACCATGGTAAGCTTTGATCTTACCATCGAAAGTTGATAGGTCAGCCACTTCAAGAGATATGTCGTCAACACAAAGGTCGTACGATCAGTAAAATTATCCAGAGTCATCAAAAAACCGGTTTTCACCAGGTTGATTTTGATCTAATAAATCCGCCGCTTCGTGAGTCACGGCATTCTGTTAGATATTAGCTCTAGAATTACCACAGTTATCCCATGGCAAAATGATAGAATCTCTCAAATCATAGCTGTTATAATGAGCCATCCGCGGTTTAAGTGTACGAGACTTTGTACTAAGACATGCATGGCTTAATCTTTGAGATAAGCATATGACTACTGGCAGGATCAACCAGATATTTATTTTACGTACTCTACTTAACATGGTTTCAATTAAGTAGTCACTAAAGATATTGAAAATCAATAAACACAAGTATCATTAACTTTATCAATCGATCAAGCATTAACCACATGATAATCCAAAAACAGCAATTTCATTTAAAAAACCACTATTTTGTGAAATAAATTTAATTATCACCCTTTCAACGATTTTTATTTTTTTGCAATAAATGATTTAAATACAATGTATAATCAAGTCTCATTTTTATTAACTGATTTGAAAAGAAAAATGTTTTACCATTTTTCTCAGTCACATTATATTAAATCCAAAATATAAATATCGTTTACTCAATGCATCATCGATGCATAAAAGCTTGATCATTTCAGTTTACTCTACTTAGCATTTACGTTTTCATCAATAATGATACGTACGATTTTTATTCAATCGCTTAGCTATCGTTTAACCGATAACTAAAATAGGCCATTCGTTATATATTTAAATATATGATATTCATTGAATTGCTTTTATTGTTAGCGTTTTGATTCAACAAATTCAACTAACAAGCAATAAACAATCGCAAAGCAAGCTTCACAACTGTATCTGACTAGAAAAAGGCCTGGACAATAGAAATTTAAATTACTAACGCTTCAAAGCGAAAGCTATATTTACCCTTGTTCATGTGGTACGTAGTAGACAATAACTCCACGCATTTGGAAACCGTTACCGAAACAACATTCGCCACTACAACATTTTTTCATTTACCCATAATTCATAACGAATATATGAGTTTAATTTCATTGATAATCAAAAATCAACAGTATATATAATACTATGTCAACTTTACATAGACTACCAATATATAGCATTAGTTATCTAACATGGGTAGTATTTAATAAATTGGGAAATAACAGAGAAATAATTAAGAAAAGATTTTTTTAAAATAAAAATTCTCGATTATTTTCTAAGTCGAAAATGTATAAAAACTGTAATATTTGATTTTATGACATGAAATATTTGCATTTTTCTTTGAAATTTTGTGTAAAAAATTATTATTTTTTTAAGTTTCAAATGAAATATTACTTATTAACAAACTACTTATTATAATAAGTAATATAAATTAATAAACATTTATTACATTTTATTGAATAAAATCGATTTAAATTAAATTATTATTATTATATTATTATTATTATTATTATTATTATTATTATTATTATTATTATTATTATTATTATTATTATTATTATTATTATTATTATTATATTATTATTATTATTATTATTATTATTATTATTATTATTATTATTATTATTATTATTATTATTATTATTATTATTATTATTATTATTATTATTATTATTATTATTTTATTATTATTATTATTATTATTATTATTATTATTATTATTATTATTATTATTATTATTATTATTATTATTATTATTATTATTATTATTATTATATTATTATTATTATTATTATTATTATTATTTTTTATTATTATTGTTATTATTATTATAATCAGTCAAGCGGGAGTAACTATTACTCTCTTTACATTTACATGATAGTTATTATTTCTGAAAATTGAAAATTAAATTAAAAAATGCGCTGGTTAAAAGCACAATTAAATACAATGTTTTATTTATACCTTCCTGGTTACGGCTAGAGAAACTATGTGTATGATCTTTTAAAATTTATAAATATTCTTTTTTATTTTATGCAATGTTCTCTTTCTTGATTTCACTTTCATGCGGATGATCTTTACAGAATTTTTATTCTAAAATTTATATTCGCGGTCCTTTCACTGTAGTTTCTTTTTTTATTAATCGAAGATTTTATACAATGAGGAGCAGTTTCAGCAGTTTTTCTAAAATATATTTTTAAAAAATAAATAAAGAAAACCAAATTTATATGAAATCACTATGACGAGCATTTGTTATAAACAAACAATATCTTTTTTTGTTTTTTTCTTTGTGTTAGTTTATAATAAAACAAATGAATAACTTCTGAAATTTTTTCGAGCAAAAAAGCCAGCATTTAAGCTGGCATAGATATTTTCTTTATATTATATAAATAATCTCTGGAAAATTTTTGAGAAAAAAAAGCCTATAATTTTTTTATATTTATACTTATATTGATATGGTATCTTTTACGATATGTGATTTATGCCAAGCATCATGAATGTCAAAACGAATAATTGAGCTATGAAAATTTTTTGAGCAAAAAAGCCAGCTTTTCAGCTGGCAAATTAATTTAATTAATATTTAATTTATATTTTATTCAAAAAAAAATTATATTTTAATGCCATAGAAAATTTTTGAGCAGCCAGCTTTTCAGCTGGCAAATTAATTTAATTAATATTTAATTTATATTTTAATTTTTACAAATTTTGTTGAAATTTCCAAGAAAATTTTTTAGCAAAACCAGCTTTTCAGCTGGCAAATTTAATGGATTTTACAATTTTGTTAAATTTCCATAGATTTG
>JACMZG010001914.1:18474229-18486729 GCA_018340805.1 Microvelia longipes
AAACACAAGTGTTGCCTGGAAAACAATATCAAAGCATTATGATATTGTGTGCAAGGTCTTAATTAGTTTGTATATAATATCTTTAAAAATTTAGTGTTATTATTTGGTCAATATACATTAAGTTGCAGTGATTAATATACTGGTCTAATGCTTTGTAGATAAATATCCGAATTCAGTTATTTTATTATCATTTATTTTGGCAAACTGCAATTGGCTAAAGAATTTGTATGTTGATCTAACACGATTATTATATTGAAAAGCTGCCGTGTCGTTTCTATTTCTATTTAACTTTACAGTATCGTTTGGTGATCAATGATAATGGCCAATCTCGACTTTTGTAAAAGAAGTTGGGTTGACTTGAAAATTGAATATGGATCGCTGTAAAAAGATTGATATTATTAACACTTAAGCGATGGACATCATCGGTCCGCACGTCGATGAAGAACGTAGCACATGTGAATTAATGTCGAACGCACAACGCTCTGATCATTGACATTTTGAACGCAAATGGGGCTATGGGTACTATACCAACATCTGTTGAGGTCGGCATGATCTATCATACGTCAATAGTAATGTTTTGAGGGGTCACTTTTGGTTTTATTTCACATCGAAGTGCTCTTTAAGGTGATAGTGTATTGTTGCTTAAACAAGTTACACCTCTATGGAAACATAGAGTTCGATTTTTTGGAAATGCTTTAATATACAGTTTATACTATGAAATTCATAAGTTAATGCTGTTGTTGAAGTTTATAGATTTTATTTTTATTGTTACTATTGTTTTCATAATTATTGACAGTATAGAAAGAAGAAAAGGCAATAAAACCAATGTTTGAGCGTTGTTGATTTATTTGTTTGATCTTTTAAATATATTTTGGATTGATAATATGAGGGTATAATGGCTATTAATGACAATGACAATTTAATTTTTGCATTATCCAATATGTGGCGTGTCCAGTATTAATTGCGTATTTGACATTAGTGTTTTAATATAATTGAAGAAGTTGAGGAATTCTGGATTATTGAATTAGTTGATATCATTGATGTAATAATTTTAATTTTCTCCCAGTGCCGCAGACTTAATGAGTTTGCGTTCTGTGGCATATGTGTGCTGTCACCTGTGAGATTCTTAGTAATAATATTACTTGTCAAGGAATTTCGAATTTATTATTATTTGTTTCAATTAACCTTTAAATCCGACCTCAATCAGATGAGATTTACCCGCTGACTTAAGCATCTTCATTAAGCGGAGGGAAGAACTAACAAGGATTTCCCCGTAGTGGCGAACGACCGGGAATTAGGCCCAGCACCGAATCCTGTATCTTTTGATATGGATTTGGGTGTAAAGTTCGTTTTTAATTGAACGATGATACTCCAAATTCACTTGGAATGCTGATGTTGTCATAGAGGGGTTAGGCCCGTTGGAGTGCTTGAAATCTATTATTGTGCTTCCTATGAGTCGGATTGTTTGAGAATTGGCAGTCAAATTGGGTTGGAAACTCCAAGCCTTAACCTTTACCTAAAAAAAAGGCTAATATACTTGTGTGAGTCCGTAGCAACAAGTACGTGAGGGAAAGTTGAAAAGAACTTTTGAAGAGAGATTAAATAGTACGTGAAATCGCTTAGAGGAAAACGAGTGAAGCCGAAGATGTGTATGGGATTCGTTTAACTGCGTGTTTTCTTGATTTTGCGAAATACCCACTAGGAATCGCTTTTATCGAGATCTTAATATGCGGTTGATGCACTTTCTGTATAACAGTACTGCGGACGATAGCGTCCTTTTTTGTCGTAATGGTGAAGGTGACCATTCTTCGGAACGGTTTTATAGCTCATTGCCACGGTTAAATTGGTTATTGGTGATTTCGATTGCTGATATTGCTGTTGTAATCTGATTGTTGATTGTGAGACTCTAAGGATGCTTTTGAATTTTAGTATAACTGATGGTCGATGGGAAATCTAGTAAGTCGCAGTGTATAGTAGGTTACCTACTGTCCCGTCTTGAAAACACGGACCAAGGAGTTTTATATGATCGCGAGTCAAAGGGCCTTACGAAAACCCATGGCGAATTAATGTAAAAGGTTGCTTCGGTAAACTGTGATGTGACCTCTGTAAAACAGAGTGCAACATCGACCCGTCTAAAGATGTTCGCATCTGGGCGGAGTTTGAGCGATCAGTAGAACCCGAAAGATGGTGAACTATGCTTGTGCAGTTGAAGTCAGAGGAAACTCTGATGGAGGACCGCGCGGTTCTGACGTGCAAATCGATCGTCGGACACAGTAAGGGCGAAAGACTAATCGAACCATCTAGTAGCTTGTTCCCTCCGAAGTTTCCCTCAGGATAGCTGACATTTGTTTTGTAGTTTTACCTGGTAAAGCGAATGATTAGAAGTATTGGGACGAAATGTTCTCAACTTATTCTCAAACTTTAAATGGGTTCGATGTGCGTCTTTCTTTATTGAAGATGTGCATTGAATACAAGTCTAGTGGGCCATTTTTGGTAAGCAGAACTGGCGAGTGGGATGAACCAAACATCTGGTTAAGGTGCCTAACATCACGCTCATGAGAAACCACAAAAGGTGTTGGTTGATAAAGACACAGGACGGTGGACATGGAAGTCGTCATCCGCTAAGGAGTGTGTAACAACTCACCTGCCGAATCAACAGCCCTGAAAATGGATGGCGCTGTAGCGTGGGCCTATACCGGATCGATATCGCAAGTTTATAAAACGAGTAAGCGTACGTGTAGGAGGGTGCCGTGGTTGCTAAGAACTACTGGCGTAAGTCAGAGTGGAGCGGTCACGGGTACAGATCTTGGTAGTAGTAGCAATTATTCAAGTGAGATCCTGAAGACTGAAGTGGAGAAGGGTTCCATGTGAACAGATGAACATGGTTAGTCGGTCCTAAGCGATCTGATAATTCAGTTATCAGAAAGGTGATAGACATTAGCAATAGTGTTTATAATTGACTTTAGCCTCTTGCAGCGAAAGGGAATCAGTTAACATTCCTGAACTTGAATACGGAAATTTGGTGTTTCGGCAACACAAGGTGGCAAACACAAGCGATCTCAGAGACTCATCAGTGTTTCGGGAAGAGTTCTCTTTTCTTTGTATACATAACCATGTCCCTAGAATCAGTCATCTGGAGAAAGGATGTGAAATGTCAAAAGCACGCGGTTCTTGTGGTGTCCGAAGCGCCCCTGATGGCCCTTTGAAATCTGAGGGAGCAGTATAAATTTCGTTCAAAGCCGTACCGATATCCGCAGCAGGTCTCCAAGGTGAGCAGCCTATAGCTTTAGAAACAATGTAGGTAAGGGAAGTCGGCAAACTAGATCCGTACCTTCGGTAAAGGATTGGCTCTAGGACCGGGTATGATGGCTTAATCAAGAAGTTGATTGAATTAATTGGGCTTGTTTTGATTCGTTTTGGGCAACTTAAAATGGAGTTGAAATGGAACTCTTTCGACTCGATTGATAGGCGGGTTAGCTATGATTTGTGGATTTTCGGAGTTCATGGTCGTCATTGTACCAATTAACGGTCAACCTAGAACTGGCATGGACTAGGGAATCCGACTGTCTAATTAAAACAAAGCATTGCGATGGCTGGTGAACGGCTTTGACGCAATGTGATTTCTGCCCAGGCCATGAATGTCAACGTGAAGAAATTCAAAAAGCGCTGGTTAAACGGCGGGGATAACTATGACTCTCTTCAGGTAGCCAAATGCCTCGTCATCTAATTAGTGACGTGCATGAATGGATTAACGAGATTCCTACTGTCCCTATCTACTATTCTAGCGAACTACAGCCAAGGGACGGGCTTGGAAATATAGCGGGGAAAGAAGACCCTGTGAGCTTGACTCTAGTCGACTTTGTAGGGAGACATTAGAGTGTAGTATAAGTGGAGACGCAAGTCGACAGTGAAATACCACTACTCTGATTGTTTCTTTACTTACTCAGTAATGCAGTGCAGTTGACTTTGGTCAATTTATTGTGGAGAAAAGGTAGAATCTTCGGATGCTACCGAACTGTTCTGAGGACAGTGTCAGGTGGGGAGTTTGACTGGGGCGGTACATCTGTCAAATGGTAACGCAGGTCCAAGGTGAGCTCAACCAGGACAGAAACCTGGTGTGTGGACCAAAAGGGGAAATGCTCACTTGATTTTGATTTTCAGTACGAATACAGACCGTGAAAGCGCGGCCTATCGATCCTTTTGATTCTTTAGAGTTTAAAGCAAGAGGTGTCAGAAAAGTTACCACAGGGATAACTGGCTTGTGGCGGCCAAGCGTTCATAGCGACGTCGCTTTTTTGATCCTTCGATGTCGCTCTTCCTATCATTGTGAAGCAGAATTCACAAAGCGTTGGATTGTTCACCCACTAATAGGGAACGTGAGCTGGGTTTAGACCGTCGTGAGACAGGTTAGTTTTACCCTACTATATAAAGTGTCATTACAATGGTAATTCTGCTCAGTACGAGAGGAACCGCAGATTCGGATCACTGGTAAATGTGCTTGATCGAAAGGTCATTGGCACGAAGCTACCATCCGAGAGATTAAGACTGAACGCCTCTAAGTCTGAATCTCGCCCAGACGTAATGATAATTCAGTGCCTACCTCGTAAAGGGCAATAGTATTATCTAACGAATTTTCGGATTTGTTGGATGTGGCTTAGCCATATATTTAAACTCTAACTAACCTATGAAAATAGGTTGGGTGTTTTGAATCATATTTTATGATTTACGTGTTGGCATTAAATCGTTTGCATACGACTTACCTTACGGTCGGGGAAGCGTAAGATTTCGAGCGGTTTAAACTGCGAGAATCTGAACTTCATCCCCATCTGACGCGATGATTTGGGCCTATATGGTTCATTCATTCGTTAGTAAAACGATATTGGTTATTTGGTTGCATTATTTACAATTAAATCTAATAATCTAGTTTGATTATTATGGTAAATAATGACACTATAAGTATATTGTATAGTGCTATATAGTACTAGTATATATTGTTATTATTAGTATTTTATAATAATAACTTTATGTATATATAGTATTATATAATATAATATATTGTATAGTGTTGTTGTTATGGTTGAGAGTTGTGTTTTTTGCTAAATTTTTTTTTGGACTTACTTATATACTTACTTATATACTTATATACTTATATACTTATATACCTTATACTTATAACTTATATACTTATAATAATATCAAACAAAAAAAACAAATTGCTATTTCTACGAAATTTGATTTTTGCAAAAGAATTCAAAATTTGAAAATCTCTCCATAAGGACGTAATGTAAAAATCTCGATTTTTAAGGTAAATATTTGAAAATTAAAATTTTGCTGACCAAATCTATGGAAATTTCAACAAATTTGGTAAAATCCATTAAAATATTTTTTTTGTTTGAATAAAATATTAAATATTAATTAAATTAATTTGCCAGCTGAAAAGCTGGCTTTTTGCTCAAAAAATTTTCTATGGAAATTTCAACAATTTGGTAAAATCCATTAAAATATAATTATTTTGTTGAATAAAATATAAATTAAATATTAATTAAATTAATTTGCCAGCTGAAAAGCTGGCTTTTTTGCTCAAAAAATTTTCATAGCTCAATATCGTTTTGACATTCATGATGCTTGGCATAAATCACATTCGTAAAAGATACCATATCAACATAAGTAAAAATATAAAAAATTATAGGCTTTTTTTATCAAAAATTTTCCAGAGATTATTTATATAATATAAAAGAAAATATCTTATGCTGGCTTTTTGCTCGAAAAATTTCAGAAGTTATTCATTTGTTTTAATATAAACTAACACAAAGAAAAAAAACAAAAAAGATATTGTTTGTTTATAACAAATGCTCGTCATAGTGATTTGGTTTTCTTTATTATTTTTTTAAAAATATATTTTAGAAAAACTGCTGAAACTGCTCCTCATTGTATAAAATCTTCGATTAATAAAAAAAGAAACTACAGTGAAAGGACCGCGAATATAAATTTTAGAATAAAAATTCTGTAAAGATCATCCGCATGAAAGTGAAATCATTTTTCAATTTAATTTTCAATTTTCAGAAATAATAACTATCATGTAAATGTAAAGAGAGTAATAGTTACCCGCTTGACTGATTATAAATAATAATAATAATAATAATAATAATAATAATAATAATAATAATAATAATAATAATAATAATAATAATAATAATAATAATAATAATAATAATAATATAATAATAAATAATAATAATAATAATAATAATAATAATAATAATAATAATATAATAATATAATAATAAATAATAAAAATAATAATAATAATAATAATAATAATAATTAATAATAATAATAATAATAATAATAATAATAATAATAATAATAATAATAATAATAATAATAATACTAATAATAATAATAATAACGATTTTACATTAACAATCGATTTTATTCAATAAATGTAATAAATGTTTATTAATTTTATATTACTTATTATAATAAGTAGTTTGTTAATAAGTAATATTTCATTTGAAACTTAAAAAATAAAATAATTTTTTACACAAAATTTCAAAGAAAAATGCAAATATTTCATGTCATAAAATCAAATATTACAGTTTTTATACATTTTCGACTTAGAAAATCGAGAATTTTATTTTAAAAAAATCTTTTCTTAATTATTTCTCTGTTATTTCCCAATTTATTAAATACTACCCATGTTAGATAACTAATGCTATATATTGGTAGTCTATGTAAAGTTGACATAGTATTATATATACTGTTGATTTTGATTATCAATGAAATTAAACTCATATATTCGTTATGAATTATGGGTAAATGAAAAAATGTTGTAGTGGCGAATGTTGTTTCGGTAACGGTTTCCAAATGCGTGGAGTTATTGTCTACTACGTACCACATGAACAAGGGTAAATATAGCTTTCGCTTTGAAGCGTTAGTAATTTAAATTTCTATTGTCCAGGCCTTTTCTAGTCAGATACAGTTGTGAAGCTTGCTTTGCGATTGTTTATTGCTTGTTAGTTGAATTTGTTGAATCAAAACGCTAACAATAAAAGCAATTCAATGAATATCATATATTTAAATATATAACGAATGGCCTATTTTAGTTATCGGTTAAACGATAGCTAAGCGATTGAATAAAAATCGTACGTATCATTATTGATGAAAACGTAAATGCTAAGTAGAGTAAACTGAAATGATCAAGCTTTTATGCATCGATGATGCATTGAGTAAACGATATTTATATTTTGGATTTAATATAATGTGACTGAGAAAAATGGTAAAACATTTTTCTTTTCAAATCAGTTAATAAAAATGAGACTTGATTATACATTGTATTTAAATCATTTATTGCAAAAAATAAAAATCGTTGAAAGGGTGATAATTAAATTTATTTCACAAAATAGTGGTTTTTTTAAATGAAATTGCTGTTTTTGGATTATCATGTGGTTAATGCTTGATCGATTGATAAAGTTAATGATACTTGTGTTTATTGATTTTCAATATCTTTAGTGACTACTTAATTGAAACCATGTTAAGTAGAGTACGTAAAATAAATATCTGGTTGATCCTGCCAGTAGTCATATGCTTATCTCAAAGATTAAGCCATGCATGTCTTAGTACAAAGTCTCGTACACTTAAACCGCGGATGGCTCATTATAACAGCTATGATTTGAGAGATTCTATCATTTTTGCCATGGGATAACTGTGGTAATTCTAGAGCTAATATCTAACAGAATGCCGTGACTCACGAAGCGGCGGATTTATTAGATCAAAATCAACCTGGTGAAAACCGGTTTTTTGATGACTCTGGATAATTTTACTGATCGTACGACCTTTGTGTTGACGACATATCTCTTGAAGTGGCTGACCTATCAACTTTCGATGGTAAGATCAAAGCTTACCATGGTTGTAACGGGTAACGGGGAATCAGTGTTCGATTCCGGAGAGGGAGCCTGAGAAACGGCTACCACATCCACGGAAGGCAGCAGGCGCGCGTAAATTACCCAATACCGGTTCGGTGAGGTAGTGACAAAAATAACAATATGGGCCCTAGTGGTTTCATAATTGCAATGAGAATTTTAAATACTTTATCAAGTATCAATTGGAGGGCAAGTCTGGTGCCAGCAGCCGCGGTAATTCCAGCTCCAATAGCGTATATTAAAGTTGTTGCAGTTAAAAAGCTCGTAGTTGAAATTGAGGAAAAGATGGTTTGAAATCTTTGATTGAAAGCTATCTTGTCCTTCGACGTCGTGTATATCTTTGATGCTCAATGGGTGTTGAATGACCGACAAGTTTACTTTGAAAAAATTAGAGTGCTTAAAGCAGGCTGATGCTTGCATATTGTTGCATGGAATAATAAAATAAGACTTCGGTTTTATTTGTTGGTTTTCGAAACTGAAGTAATGATTAAAAGAGACTGCCGGGGGCATATGTATGCTGGTGCTAGAGGTGAAATTCTTAGATCATCAGCAGACAGTCTACTGCGAAAGCATTTGCCAAGAATGTTTTCATTAATCAAGAACGAAAGTCAGAGGATCGAAGACGATCAGATACCGTCCTAGTTCTGACCATAAACTATGCCAACTGACAGTTCGCGAAGGTAATTTAAATCTCCTTGCGAGAAGTCACCGGGAAACCTAAGTCTATGGGTTCCGGGGGAAGTATGGTTGCAAAGCTGAAACTTAAAGGAATTGACGGAAGGGCACCACCAGGAGTGGAGCCTGCGGCTTAATTTGACTCAACACGGGAAATCTCACCCGGTCCGGACACTGTGAGGATTGACAGATTGATAGCTCTTTCTTGATTCGGTGGGTGGTGGTGCATGGCCGTTCTTAGTTGGTGGAGCGATTTGTCTGGTTAATTCCGTTAACGAACGAGACTCTAACCTGCTAAATAGTATTTGTTTTAAATAGCAAATGCTGACTTCTTAGAGGAATAAATAGCGTTTAGCTAAATGAAAAAGAGCAATAACAGGTCTGTGATGCCCTTAGATGTCCGGGGCCGCACGCGCGCTACAATGGCAGTAACAGCGAGTTTAATTCCTACTAGAAATGGCTGGGTAACCTGTTAATCACTGTCGTGTCAGGAATAGTGGATTGAAATTATTCCACTTGAACGAGGAATTCCTAGTAAGTGCAAGTCACTAGCTTGCGCTGATTACGTCCCTGCCCTTTGTACACACCGCCCGTCGCTACTACCGATTGAATGGTTTAGTGAGATCGTTGGATTCCGATTTAAGAAATGGCAACATTTCTATAGTTGGGAAAAGACAATCAAACTTGATCATTTAGAGGAAGTAAAAGTCGTAAACAAGGTTTCCGTAGGTGAACCTGCGGAAGGATCATTATTAGTTCATTGAAATTAAAAGAACGATTAGAATTTACAGCTGACATGCTATAAATTAAATTAAAAAAACGATTTTGGCTCTAATAATTCATTTTATAATGAATTATTAAATATAAAAAAGTGCTGATTTTAATTTACTAATTACATATTATGCTACTTGGATTGTTTTATTGCGAAGTATTCGGCTCGCTAAACAATAAATCGACTCGTTTTATAGTAGTAAATATGGTTTCAAGTGCTAGTAGTAAACATTAAAACACATTCACGGGTGCCTATGGTATTTTTCGAAATACCGATACTCATATAAACATTTTTATTGGGTGTTGTTTATATGACAGACTTATGTCCGTAGTCTCTCGTAAAAAGGAAATTACAAAACACAAGTTGTTGGCACTGATAAAACAATATCAAAGCATTATCAGGATATTGTGCAAGGTTTAATTAGTTTAGTAATATAATATCTTTAAAAATTTAGTGTTATTTATTTGGTCAATATACGAATTCAAGTTGCAGTGATTAATAATAACTGGTCTAATGCTTTGTAGATAAATATCCGAATTCAGTTATTTTATTAATCATTTATTTTGGCAAAACTGCAATTGGCTAAAGAATTTGTATGTTGATTAACACGATATTATATGAAAAGCTGCCCCGTGTGTTTCTATTTCTATTTAACTTTACAGTATCGTTTGGTGATCAAATGATAATGGCAATCCTCGACTTTGTAAAAGAAGTTGGGTTGATTGAAAATTAGAATATGGATCGCTGTAAAAAGCATCTGTATATTATTAACCACTTTAAGCGATGGATCACTCGGCTCGCACGTCGATGAAGAACGTAGCAAAACATGTGAATTAATGTGAACTGCACAACGCTCTGATCATTGACATTTTGAACGCAAATGGCGGCTATGGGTCAACCTATAGCCACATCTGTCTGAGGGTCGGCATAGCATTTATCATTACGTTCAATAGTAATGTTTTGAGGGGTTCACTTTTGGTTTTTATTTCAATCGAAAGTGCCTCTTTAAGGTGATAGTGTATTTGTTAAACAAGTACACCTCTATGGAAACATAGAGTTTCGATTTTTGAAATGCTATTAATATACAGTTTATACATATGAAATTAACATAAAGTTAATGCTGTTGTTGAAGTTAATAGATTTATTTGTTATTGTTACTATTGTTTTCATAATTTATTGACCATTGTATAGAAAAGAAAAGGCAAATAAACAATGTTTGAATGGGTTGTTGATTTATTTGTTTGATCTTTTAAATATATTTTGGATTGATAATAATAGAAATAATGATGCTATTAATGACAATGACAATTTAATTTTGCATTCAATATGTGCGTTTCAGTATTAATTGACGTATTGAAATAGTGTTTTAAATATAATTGAACAAGTTTGACGGAAATTCTGGATTATTGAAATTATTGATATCATTTGATGCATACATAATTTTAATTTTCTCCAGTGCCGCAGCTTAATGAGTTGCGTTCTGGTGCATATGTGTGCTGTCACCTGTGAGATTTTAGTAAATAATCAATTAAATTGTCAAGGAATTTCGAATTTATTATTTATTTGTTCAATTAACTTTTAAATCCGACCTCAGATCAGATGAGATTACCCGCTGAACTTAAGCATATCATTAAGCGGAGGAAAAGAAACTAACAAGGATTTCCCCAGTAGTGGCGAACGACCGGGAATTAGCCCAGCACTGAATCCTGTATCTTTGATATTAGGAGTTGTGGTGTAAAGGTTGCGTTTTTAATTGTTGAGTATACTCCAAATTCACTTGATTGTGATGTTGTCCATAGACGGTGTTAGACCGGTTGGAGTGTACGAGGCTTTTATTGATGTTTCCTATGAGTCGGATTGTTTGAGAATGCAGTCCAAATTGGGTGGTAAACTCCATCTAAGGCTAAATACTTGTGCGAGTCCGATAGTAAACAAGTACCGTGAGGGAAAGTTGAAAAGAACTTTGAAGAGAGAGTTAAATAGTACGTGAAATCGCTTAGAGGTAAACGAGTAGAGCCGAAACTGATATATGGGATTCAGTTGATTGTCTGTCAATCTTATTTTTAGCAAAATCTCACTAGGAATTGCTAATTTAAGCTCATAATGGACGATCAATGCACTTTCCATGTATCAAAACTGCGACCAATAGTGCCGTTTTTCTGTCGTAATGGTGAAGGTGACCAATTCTTCGGAATCGGTTTTATAGCTCATTGCACGGTTAAATTTGGTGTATTGGTGATTTCGATTTGCTGATATTGGCTGTTGGTAATGCTGATTGTTTGATTGTGAGCTCATAAGAGATTGCTTTTGAATGTTTAGTATAACTGATGGTCGATGGGCAAATCTAGTAAGTCTGCAGTGTATATGTAGGTTACCTACTTGTCCCGTCTTGAAACACGGACCAAGGAGTTTTATATGATCGCGAGTCAAAGGGCCTTACGAAACCCCATGGCGAAATTAATGTAAAGGTTTGCTTCGGTAAACTGTGATGTGACCTCTGTTAAAAGACAGAGTGCAACATCGACCCGTCTAAAGATGTTCGCATCTGGGCGGAGTTTGAGCGATCATGTAGAGACCCGAAAGATGGTGAACTATGCTTGTGCAGGTTGAAGTCAGAGGAAACTCTGATGGAGGACCGCCGCGGTTCTGACGTGCAAATCGATCGTCGGACACAAGTATAGGGGCGAAAGACTAATCGAACCATCTAGTAGCTGGTTCCCTCCGAAGTTTCCCTCAGGATAGCTGACATTTGTTGTTGTAGTTTTACCTGGTAAAGCGAATGATTAGAAGTATTGGGGACGAAATGTTCTCAACTTATTCTCAAACTTTAAATGGGTTCGATGTGCGTCTTTCTTTATTGAAGATGTGCATTGAATACAAATGTCTAGTGGGCCATTTTTGGTAAGCAGAACTGGCGATGTGGATGAACCAAACATCTGGTTAAGGTGCCTAACATCACGCTCATGAGAAACCACAAAAGGTGTTGGTTGATAAAGACAGCAGGACGGTGGACATGGAAGTCGTCATCCGCTAAGGAGTGTGTAACAACTCACCTGCCGAATCAACCAGCCCTGAAAATGGATGGCGCTGTAGCGTGGGACCTATACCGGATCGATATCGCAAGTTGTATT
>JACMZG010001914.1:18491729-18497005 GCA_018340805.1 Microvelia longipes
TAATTAAATTTATTTCACAAAATAGTGGTTTTTTAAATGAAATTGCTGTTTTTGGATTATCATGTGGTTAATGCTTGATCGATTGATAAAGTTAATGATACTTGTGTTTATTGATTTTCTATATCTTTAGTGACTACTTAATTGAAACCATGTTAAGTAGAGTACGTAAAATAAATATCTGGTTGATCCTGCCAGTCATATGCTTATCTCAAAGATTAAGCCATGCATGTCTTAGTACAAAGTCTCGTACACTTAAACCGCGGATGGCTCATTATAACAGCTATGATTTGAGAGATTCTATCATTTTGCCATGGGATAACTGTGGTAATTCTAGAGCTAATATCTAACAGAATGCCGTGACTCACGAAGCGGCGGATTTATTAGATCAAAATCAACCTGGTGAAAACCGGTTTTTTGATGACTCTGGATAATTTTACTGATCGTACGACCTTTGTGTTGACGACATATCTCTTGAAGTGGCTGACCTATCAACTTTCGATGGTAAGATCAAAGCTTACCATGGTTGTAACGGGTAACGGGGAATCAGTTTCGATTCCGGAGAGGGAGCCTGAGAAACGGCTACCACATCCACGGAAGGCAGCAGGCGCGTAAATTACCCAATACCGGTTCGGTGAGGTAGTGACAAAAATAACAATATGGGCCCTAGTGGTTTCATAATTGCAATGAGAACATTTTAAATACTTTATCAAGTATCAATTGGAGGGCAAGTCTGGTGCCAGCAGCCGCGGTAATTCCAGCTCCAATAGCGTATATTAAAGTTGTTGCAGTTAAAAAGCTCGTAGTTGAAATTGAGGAAAAAGATGGTTTGAAATCTTTGATTGAAAGCTATCTTGTCCTTCGACGTCGTGTATATCTTTGATGCTCTTTAATGGGTGTTGAGGATGACCGACAAGTTTACTTTGAAAAAATTAGAGTGCTTAAAGCAGGCTGATGCTTGCATATTGTTGCATGGAATAATAAAATAAGACTTCGGTTTTATTTTGTTGGTTTTCGAAACTGAAGTAATGATTAAAAGAGACTGCCGGGGGCATATGTATGCTGGTGCTAGAGGTGAAATTCTTAGATCATCAGCAGACAGTCTACTGCGAAAGCATTTGCCAAGAATGTTTTCATTAATCAAGAACGAAAGTCAGAGGATCGAAGACGATCAGATACCGTCCTAGTTCTGACCATAAACTATGCCAACTGACAGTTCGCGAAGGTAATTTAAATCTCCTTGCGAGAAGTCACCGGGAAACCTAAGTCTATGGGTTCCGGGGGAAGTATGGTTGCAAAGCTGAAACTTAAAGGAATTGACGGAAGGGCACCACCAGGAGTGGAGCCTGCGGCTTAATTTGACTCAACACGGGAAATCTCACCCGGTCCGGACACTGTGAGGATTGACAGATTGATAGCTCTTTCTTGATTCGGTGGGTGGTGGTGCATGGCCGTTCTTAGTTGGTGGAGCGATTTGTCTGGTTAATTCCGTTAACGAACGAGACTCTAACCTGCTAAATAGTACATTTGTTTTAAAATAGCAAATGCTGACTTCTTAGAGGAATAAATAGCGTTTAGCTAAATGAAAAAGAGCAATAACAGGTCTGTGATGCCCTTAGATGTCCGGGGCCGCACGCGCGCTACAATGGCAGTAACAGCGAGTTTAATTCCTAGCTAGAAATGGCTGGGTAACCTGCTTAATCACTGTCGTGTCAGGAATAGTGGATTGAAATTATTCCACTTGAACGAGGAATTCCTAGTAAGTGCAAGTCACTAGCTTGCGCTGATTACGTCCCTGCCCTTTGTACACACCGCCCGTCGCTACTACCGATTGAATGGTTTAGTGAGATCGTTGGATTCCGATTTAAGAAATGGCAACATTTCTATAGTTGGGAAAAGACAATCAAACTTGATCATTTAGAGGAAGTAAAAGTCGTAACAAGGTTTCCGTAGGTGAACCTGCGGAAGGATCATTATTAGTTCATTGAAATTAAAAGAACGATTAGAATTTACAGCTGACATGCTAAAATTAAATTAAAAAAACGATTTTGGCTCTAATAATTCATTTTATAATGAATTATTAAATATAAAAAAGTGCTGATTTTAATTTACTAATTACATATTATGCTACTTGGATTGTTTTATTGCGAAGTATTCGGCTCGCTAAACAATAAATCGACTCGTTTTATAGTAGTAAATATGGTTTCAAGTGCTAGTAGTAAATTAATCAGCATTAAACCAACACATTCACGGGGTGCCTATGGTATTTTTTCGAAATACCGATACTCATATAAACATTTTTATTGGGTGTTGTTTATATGACAGACTTATGTCCGTAGTCTCTCGTAAAAAGGAAATTACAAAACACAAGTTGTTGGCACTGATAAAAACAATATCAAAGCATTATCAGGATATTGTGCAAGGTTTAATTAGTTTAGTAATATAATATCTTTAAAAATTTAGTGTTATTTATTTGGTCAATATACGAATTCAAGTTGCAGTGATTAATAATAACTGGTCTAATGCTTTGTAGATAAATATCCGAATTCAGTTATTTTATTAATCATTTATTTTGGCAAAACTGCAATTGGCTAAAGAATTTGTATGTTGATTAACACGATATTATATGAAAAGCTGCCCCGTGTGTTTCTATTTCTATTTAACTTTACAGTATCGTTTGGTGATCAAATGATAATGGCAATCCTCGACTTTGTAAAAGAAGTTGGGTTGATTGAAAATTAGAATATGGATCGCTGTAAAAAGCATCTGTATATTATTAACCACTTTAAGCGATGGATCACTCGGCTCGCACGTCGATGAAGAACGTAGCAAAACATGTGAATTAATGTGAACTGCACAACGCTCTGATCATTGACATTTTGAACGCAAATGGCGGCTATGGGTCAACCTATAGCCACATCTGTCTGAGGGTCGGCATAGCATTTATCATTACGTTCAATAGTAATGTTTTGAGGGGTTCACTTTTGGTTTTTATTTCAATCGAAAGTGCCTCTTTAAGGTGATAGTGTATTTGTTAAACAAGTACACCTCTATGGAAACATAGAGTTTCGATTTTTGAAATGCTATTAATATACAGTTTATACATATGAAATTAACATAAAGTTAATGCTGTTGTTGAAGTTAATAGATTTATTTGTTATTGTTACTATTGTTTTCATAATTTATTGACCATTGTATAGAAAGAAGAAAAGGCAAATAAACAATGTTTGAATGGGTTGTTGATTTATTTGTTTGATCTTTTAAATATATTTTGGATTGATAATAATAGAAATAATGATGCTATTAATGACAATGACAATTTAATTTTGCATTATCAATATGTGCGTTTCAGTATTAATTGACGTATTGAATAGTGTTTTAAATATAATTGAACAAGTTTGACGGAAATTCTGGATTATTGAAATTATTGATATCATTTGATGCATACATAATTTTAATTTTCTCCAGTGCCGCAGCTTAATGAGTTGCGTTCTGGTGCATATGTGTGCTGTCACCTGTGAGATTTTAGTAAATAATCAATTAAATTGTCAAGGAATTTCGAATTTATTATTTATTTGTTCAATTAACTTTTAAATCCGACCTCAGATCAGATGAGATTACCCGCTGAACTTAAGCATATCATTAAGCGGAGGAAAAGAAACTAACAAGGATTTCCCCAGTAGTGGCGAACGACCGGGAATTAGCCCAGCACTGAATCCTGTATCTTTGATATTAGGAGTTGTGGTGTAAAGGTTGCGTTTTTAATTGTTGAGTATACTCCAAATTCACTTGATTGTGATGTTGTCCATAGACGGTGTTAGACCGGTTGGAGTGTACGAGGCTTTTATTGATGTTTCCTATGAGTCGGATTGTTTGAGAATGCAGTCCAAATTGGGTGGTAAACTCCATCTAAGGCTAAATACTTGTGCGAGTCCGATAGTAAACAAGTACCGTGAGGGAAAGTTGAAAAGAACTTTGAAGAGAGAGTTAAATAGTACGTGAAATCGCTTAGAGGTAAACGAGTAGAGCCGAAACTGATATATGGGATTCAGTTGATTGTCTGTCAATCTTATTTTAGCAAAATCTCACTAGGAATTGCTAATTTAAGCTCATAATGGACGATCAATGCACTTTCCATGTATCAAAACTGCGACCAATAGTGCCGTTTTTCTGTCGTAATGGTGAAGGTGACCAATTCTTCGGAATCGGTTTTATAGCTCATTGCACGGTTAAATTTGGTATTGGTGATTGATTTGCTGATATTGGCTGTTGGTAATGCTGATTGTTTGATTGTGAGCTCATAAGAGATTGCTTTTGAATGTTTAGTATAACTGATGGTCGATGGGCAAATCTAGTAAGTCTGCAGTGTATATGTAGGTTACCTTACTTGTCCCGTCTTGAAACACGGACCAAGGAGTTTTATATGATCGCGAGTCAAAGGGCCTTACGAAACCCCATGGCGAAATTAATGTAAAGGTTTGCTTCGGTAAACTGTGATGTGACCTCTGTTAAAAGACAGAGTGCAACATCGACCCGTCTAAAGATGTTCGCATCTGGGCGGAGTTTGAGCGATCATGTAGAGACCCGAAAGATGGTGAACTATGCTTGTGCAGGTTGAAGTCAGAGGAAACTCTGATGGAGGACCGCCGCGGTTCTGACGTGCAAATCGATCGTCGGACACAAGTATAGGGGCGAAAGACTAATCGAACCATCTAGTAGCTGGTTCCCTCCGAAGTTTCCCTCAGGATAGCTGACATTTGTTGTTGTAGTTTTACCTGTAAAGCGAATGATTAGAAGTATTGGGGACGAAATGTTCTCAACTTATTCTCAAACTTTAAATGGGTTCGATGTGCGTCTTTCTTTATTGAAGATGTGCATTGAATACAAATGTCTAGTGGGCCATTTTTGGTAAGCAGAACTGGCGATGTGGGATGAACCAAACATCTGGTTAAGGTGCCTAACATCACGCATGAGAAACCACAAAAGGTGTTGGTTGATAAAAACAGCAGACGGTGGACATGGAAGTCGTCATCCGCTAAGGAGTGTGTAACAACTCACCTGCCGAATCAACCAGCCCTGAAAATGGATGGCGCTGTAGCGTGGGACCTATACCGATCGATATCGCAAGTTGTATTAAAACGAGTAAGCGGTATCGTGTAGGAGGGTGCCGTGGTTGCTAAGAACTACTGGCGTAAGTCAGAGTGGAGCGGTCACGGGTACAGATCTTGGTAGTAGTAGCAATTATTCAAGTGAGATCCTTGAAGACTGAAGTGGAGAAG
>JACMZG010001914.1:18505884-18615499 GCA_018340805.1 Microvelia longipes
ATCCAATAGATGGTGTTGTACTCATAGATCCTGAGTATGTCAAAGAAAGGAAAGTCTACGGTCATGTCTTGGCTGCTTTCAGGTAATTCAACCATTTTATTGTGTACGAAGTTTGTTTAAAATACTTTCCCCTCATTAAAGCCATAAGTATATTGGAATAGTGTTGCGTTGGCACTAAAAATCTGAAACTCGTATTACACCTGATTTATCCGTTTCATGTGTTTAAGACCTCCAGAAAGTGTTTAACAAAGTTGTCTGTCTGCCATTCTGAGAGAGAATGGGTGAAAGAGTGGGAAGAAAATTGCATTTAGGTATTAATTGGCGTTTAAAGGAATTATACTGAGGAATGTAAATGAATCATACAAGATCCTTTTATGTCAAATTTAATTTAATATACTATCTGTTAAAACCACGAAGGTGTAGAACATTGTCAAACAGTTAAATTACAAGGCTCAAGGAGAACTTATTAAATATAGAATAGATCTCATGAATACTATATAGTTCTTTTTCAACCAATAATGTTTTTATGTAGTTTCTGTAGTCCATATCCTTCAGAGTTATTTGTTATAATTCCTTCAAAATTATTTGTTGGGCTTTTGGTAAAATTATTTACCAATAGATAAAACAAACTCATTAGCTAATTCTTCTTTAAAAATTCACTAAAAGGGCTTTGAATCCCCTTTTGCAGCTGCTGATAGAAATTTTCTTCAGAAGCTATTTCCATTCAACTGTATGGGTTACTAAGACAATGCAAGGCGAAGCGCCCTACAAAAACAATCTGTAGTTTGCTAAAATTGTGTAATATTGATTGTTCGGCTGATAGGTATGGAAGAGAAGACCTGGACGTGCTGGGTTTAACCTTTCGTAAGGATTTATATTTAGCGTCAGAACAGATCTACCCTCCTCCTCCCAGTGATAGGAGACCTATCACAAGGCTTCAGGTAACAACATCCTTTGGCATTTATTTTTATTTCTTTTAGATCACCGGTTAGTAGAAACCAAGATATTTGATTGTACAACAGCTGTTTTAGAATCCATTGGCAGGAGCAGATTTCAAATCTTTCTTTACTCAGTTTAAAGTAATTTAAAAATAAAGGGTCATTGGTTGGCCATTCTGTAGGGTTATTAGTTATTATTCTGTAGAGTTATTAGTTATTTTAAATTAAGGATTATTGTTGTTTATTCTGCAGAGTTATTAGTTACTATAAATAAGGTGTCATTGGTTGACCTTTTTAAAATAATGTTTTTGTTATTAGGGTGGTACCCTTACTTATGACCACCAGTCAACGGCTTTGTGTTATCAGTAGAATTACATTGTGTTTTATGGTCATATGCTTTCTTTCTTATATTTGTTATTATTCTTAGTTAGAATCACTCAAAATCATATTCAAAATATGTCAGAACTGTTGTGTATGAAATATAGTAATATTTTGACTACTGTTCATTTTATAACTTTTTCTTATTCAAAAAGTCTTTATCATCAAAACTCTTCTCTACAAAACCAAACTTGAAAGTTTTAAATTAGCTTTAATCCTTAAAGTCTTAAAAATAATTCCCACTCCCCCTCCCCCCTTAAAAAAAATCCAACTAGCTGTTATTACAAGTTGTTATGAAGTTTTTATATCAGAGTGCGGCAGTGAAGTTTTTACTGGAAAATAGGAAAATTCTTTCTCTCGAATTTTCTTCTTGTCCTATACTGTTGACTTTAAAAGGTCATTCCCCTTATATTTTCCAACATTAGTTTTTTGTATAATAAAATTTTATTAATAATGTAATGAAGTCTTTCCAAATAAGACATTTTAGTTTTATTGTTTTAAGTTTTATTTGAAATACATTTAACACATGGTGTGCCTCCTCCCTCATATATTTTTTTAAATAATCTTAACAAATGTTGCCTCTTCCTATATTATTTTTTTCATAATCTTACAAATGGTGTGTCTCCTCCTCCTCATATATATATTTTTTTCAATTATCTTTACAAAATGGTGTGCTCCTCCCTCTATAATATTTTTTAAATAATCTTTACAAATGTGTGCCTCCTCCCTCTAATTTTTTAATTTTTATATTTGCCTTTCAATATTATTTTTTTAAATAATCTTTACAAATGGTGTGCCTCCTCCCTCATATATATTTTTTTCAATAATCTTTACAAATGGTGTGCTCTCCTCATATATATTTTTTTCCTTTACAATGGTGTGCTCCTCCCTCATATATTTTTTTAAAATAATCTTACAAATGGTGTGCCTCCCTCCCTATATATTTTTTTAATAATCTTTACAAATGGTGTGCTCCTTCATTATATATTTTTTTTAATAATCTTTACAAATAGTGTGCCTCCTCCCTCATATATATTTTTTTAAATAATCTTTACAAATGGTTTGCCTCCTCCCTCATATATATTTTTTTAAATAATCGTAAAAAATGGTGTGCCTTTTCCCTCATATATATTTTTACTTTTCCTCATTTATACCCAAAAAAATCCGAAACGAGATGGAACTAGAATTATCTGTTTCAGGTGTTTTTAAGGCCTCCTGAGTGGTTTTCTCAAAGTTGTCTGTATGTGTGTGTGTTGTTGTCCTTTTATTTTATTTATTTTTATTGCATGCTCCATATGAATATTACATGCATATAGGCTTCATTTTTTTCTTTGGACTCGTTAGAATTTTGATATATTTATTAATAAAATACAAAATAACATTACAAAAATAAAGTATTTACAATTCTAAAGTTTTCCGTATTTTACATATACATCCTTTATTTGTAAATCAAAGCTTTGTAAATTTCTGTTTATGAATTCTTCCTATCAGTTTCATCAAATTTTAGCAGTTTTATCATAATAATATTTTAAGTGTAGGGCCTTCAGCGTCTCAGGATGAGTTTCTAAGATTTCAGTTTTTATTTTTGCCAGATATTAATAGTCATTCTTACATTCCTTGAAAGGGGATAAGGGAACTAAATAAGTTGAAAATATAAAATACTTGTGTATATTGTGTGTCTGTTATCATTGTAGCTCCTAGTGTATTTGAAATGAAATGAAATGAAATGCCCGTTTTGGCCTTTCGGCCCATCAGAGTAGTCACCCTGCGGGAACCACCTCAGGTGGGTTGCATCTATCTACACTCTAAGAATTAAATTAAAGTTGGCGAAATCATTTAATACAAATACTATTCATGGCTGCAAACCACGGACCTCCGATGCCGAAATCGAACGCCTTTACGATCACAGCCACGGAGGCAGCCTAGTGTATTTATGCTAGGAAAAATCAATCTACCGCTGTAGTTTGTGCTATTCGGAAAATAATTGTTATGACGTCATTAACCCACAATAATGACTCAGCATAAATTTTGAAAAATCAAAAACGCGGAAAAATTATCTTTTGGCTACAATTTCATCATCTGCTTTCAACTCAAAGATAGGGCAGCCATGAATTTTGAGTTTCATGTTTTATATTGTTTAGTAATGTCAGGTCTTGAGGCGTATGTCATAAGTAGCTAGCTAATAGCTGGTTAAATTAAACTGCTGATTGGTAATTATAAATTCACCTCCCACCTCTTTCCAGGGATCAATCTAACTGGGATTTTGGCAAAATTTAAAACTGAATAATTTGTTTTAGGAGAGACTGATGAGAAAGTTGGGTCAGAATGCTTATCCGTTCTACTTTGAGCTGCCTCCGCATTGTCCTGCCTCGGTCACCCTTCAACCTGCCCCGGGAGACACCGGCAAACCCTGCGGTGTTGACTACGAACTCAAGGCTTTTGTAGCTGACACACATGATGATAAACCTCATAAAAGGTAATTAAAGAATTTCTAAAACTTTCAGTATCCATGCTAACATACTGATATATATATTTATATATATATATATTATATATGTATATATATAATATATATATATATATAAATATATATAATATTATATATATATATATATATATATATATAATATATATATATAATATATATATATATATATATATATATATATATATATATATAATATTGTGTGTGTTTTGTGATATTTGTATATCACAGGTTAGTGTAATTATAATTTAATTAATTCATTGATTTAGTCGTTTTCAGGTAATTACATTTAATCACATGTGTGCAGCATCTTCTTAAACTTGGAGAATTACGCCACTATTTCATTATTAGCTATTTGAATTGATTAAATTAATAAATTACTTGAATGAATAACTTAAAAGTAATTGAAGCACTCTATGTATGTTTAAAGACAACAAAGACCGTGCGAAGCGCAGTTAAAATTATGACTGTACAAAGTATGAAAAAAATCAAACTGATTGAAGGAAACTGATTGAAGCCATGCCTTCTCAATTGTAAGGAAGGCCCTCAGTCATACTAGTGTTGACCGGAATCTGAAGTTTTCCACCATTGAGTTGACAGTCTTTCTGTTTAAGTATCTATAGTAACTAGCGTGCTCACAGCTGTTTTTATCTGTCAGAATTGCTAAATTGTTTTATTTTTTTGAGAAATAATAACATAAACATTTAATATTTTGTATATGATTTCCAAGGAACTTATATAAGAGGGAAGGAACATATCAGACCTTAGGAATGTAAAAATATGTAGCCAACCCCCACCACTACTATATCGGGCACTCAGCATGACTACATCCTTCCTTTCATTACGCTCTAAACATACCGATAACATTTTAGATCTTTATTATTGTGTAGTAGTTGAATCTACATATTTAATGTTATTCTTTCCTTGTTTAAGATTATAAATTAATGAATCCTAAGAAAATAAAAAAATTCAAGAATTAGAGTCCAAAAAATCCACCTCTCCCCTCCATGACCCCAACCTCATTAGCTAATTTTTTCTTCAAAAATTCGCTAAAGAATCAACAGGCCCACTTTATATCTTGAAATCTCAAGTTGATTATTTGTACATCTCAAACAACTAATTCATTGTGAACTGGATTATTGAAGATATTAGTGGCAGTTGAAAGTTACACCTTGAGTCCTTAAGATAGTGAAAGCTCCGTTAACTTAAACAAAGAAGAACAATTCAATAATAAACTTTAATATTAATTGATAATTTTAAAATCAAAATTATCATAATTTTTGAATAAAAATCATTATAAACTGAGAGTGTAATTTTAGATGTGGACCCTGGACCTTTGTGTTGTCAAATGTCAGCTTATAACTACTAAATTTTAGTGGAAATATTTTAATAAAATATTGGTGAAATTTTTATTTCCACTGTTTGTAGGAATTCAGTGAGACTGGCTATTCGTAAGATAATGTACGCTCCGTCCAAACAAGGTGAACAACCGTCTATAGAAGTGAGTAAGGAATTTATGATGAGTCCGAACAAACTACATCTGGAAGCCTCGCTAGACAAAGAATTATATCACCATGGAGAGAGTGTGGCTGTCAATGTTCATATTGCTAACAATTCTAATAGAACTGTCAAGAAAATTAAAGTTTCAGGTAAAATAATTTATTTTAGTAATATAATACGTAGAGATGACAGTGATACAGATATTGAAGAATGAAGTTGGTATACCAGGAAAATATGTCAGGGCAATTTAAGTTGCAATTGCAATTGCAAATTGAGTATCTTATAAAGATAAGATACTCAATTTATAAAGATGGACATTTTATAAACTAATGCTGGTTATGGAATTTATCTTACAATGATAGTTGGTTTTATATAAGACTACATGCTGGCAGAAAACTTCAATGTTGTTTTATAAGTCTGAAAATCATCCAATGATATGTATAATTAAATTAAGCATGTATAGGTTTTTTTTTTAAAAAAAACAATTGGTTTTTGAGACTGGGGCTTTTAGAGCCCCCAGTCTATGATCGGCTTCCGGCCCCTCTCCCCATTTTACCAATTTATAATTGATTCTTGTTGAAGTCCCCCAAATTAATCTTTAAAAGGTAGTTAGGCTCCCAATATTTCACCCCCTTAATTTCAAGCTCATCAAAGCTGGCTATTACCGCCTTTGTGATTCTCAACCTCTGGTTTAGGGTTTGCCCCACACACTCTGTCCAGGCACACTGGATAATTGCTAATTGCTAGATTGTGACATAATTACTAGGATCTAGGATCTTCCCCACCTTCACTACAAATACTTCTCTAAAGTTGTAATTTTAATTTTACAGTGAGGCAATTTGCAGATATCTGTTTGTTTTCAACGGCACAGTATAAGTGTTCCGTGGCTGAGGTGGAGAGCGAGTAAGTTCAGATTTAATTTAAATTTTTTGACCCATTTATTTTGATCCTGTTTGAATTAAAGGCATTGACAAGATACTCTGTCTTTTATAACTGAGCTCATCATGTCTATTCATGCATTTTAGATTATTTCAACCCATGTTTAAATTACAAATGAGTACATGATAAGAATATTTTATTATTTTTATCATGATAAGGATACTTATTCGCATAATGTATTAATAAAAATGTTATATGTTAGGAACATTTTATTCTTGTCATGTACTTATTTATAATTTTAAGCTCCCTATAATAACTATGTGTTGGAGGAACGTTGTTGATAATAGAGAATTCAGACTGAAGACCAGTTTAACAGTGTTTCTAAAGTTATGCATATACTATTTTACGTTATATAGCCATTTGTGATCAAATTTTAACATTACAAGCCCTTAGAGAACAAATGGAACTTGTTTGACAACCCTTCGATTGTTGCATGTGTTTTAAAAATCCATATTTTAAGTTAATAAAATAAGCAAAGACGCTTTATGCCATGGCTGGCAGAGTATTTGTTTGGTATTTTTATTTGAAAATAAGTTTATTTAAGCTATAGATAGGTCTGAAAATGGTTCTATTATGCTTAATAAACTGTTTGTAACATCAAAACACAGTCAAACTGGGCTCTAATTCAATATTTCTTTTATCAGTAAAATACATATGATATGTTCCTTCCACTACTATTAACCTAAGGGAATCTCTAAAATGAGGTATGAAGACTCATTTCTCCACCAATCCTCCTTTTATATTAACAATGTTTTGTTTTGAGCTTACAGCTCATTATCAGTAATAAAGTGAAATAATCAACAGGTGGTAATTGTGCCTCTATTTGGGTTTTGCAAAGCCCTACATAGTTGGTTCATCATAGTTGAATTTAAAACATGGTCTCACTACTACTCTGGATTACTATCTGTTAATTAATTTGTTTTTATTTTTTCTGACTTCTTTTAAGCAACACTGGTTAGGAGCTGCTGTAAGCTCAAAAATCAATGTAGTCAATATAAAAAAAAATTGTCTTTATATCCTGAATACATGATGTTTTTATTTGAGTCGCAAAGCAACTGCTTTGATTAATAGTTATTTATACACTGAGGGTGTAAAGAATGCCATTATTTTCCTAGGCAGTTAGTTGGTTCCTAAGGTGAAGCCGAGGGATTTGTGAGTTTAACTCCTGAGGCAAAGCCGAGGGAGTTATGACTAATAACTCCTGAGGCAAAGCCAAGGGAGGTGATTATTGCGAGAGGAAAAATACCATTTTACACACCAGGTTCATACAAGATTTTATTTCCAGACGTCATTTAATTATTGTTATATTCTTATTATCATACGTTTTGTTGTGTTTTATTTGGTTCAAACCCCCCTCCCTCTTCATGAATTTAGGGGGGGCTGCTCCCAAAAAAAATAAATAAATAAATAAAATTATTGCTCCAAACTTTTTTTAACAAAATTTAACAAAAAAAATATGGTTGAGTCCCTTTTATAAATTAAGAGGATACTCCTATTAAGATTTGGGGACTCTTACCACAATTCTAGGAAACACATTTTACTCCCAAGGGAGAGAGAAAAAGTTATTATTTTCTCCCAAGGGAGAAAAAATTACTCTTTACTCCCTTACGAATAAAAAAAATTATTTGCTCCCTTTATACTTGTCGATAAACTTGGAGATAAAAAAATATTTGATTACTAAGCATCACAACTTAATAGATGTATGTGATGCACCTGATTGTAAATGTTGGTTTATCATATAATATATGTAAGTATTTTCAGTGAGAGGTCAAATTCTATTTGTACACTACACCAAATGATAGAATGTGTGTAGGAAATATCAAAGTCTAACACTTAACCTACAGTCGATTGTACTATCTCACATTTCGATTTATTGCCTGACAGGTAAGATCAGAAACCTAGGGTACGGGATTCTACTTCAATCCCAACAGAGTTACAAGCAATTTTCTACCTTAAACACTTCTAGCACCCTCCACGTCTTGACTCACCCTTTTTCTACCTGATTTAGATATGTTTTACAAATCCTATGACATCATCAATTTAAACTTCCAATCTAATCAAATACTTATTTTTATCATAATTAAATTAGAATAAATTAACTTCCGAACTAATCAAATACATATCTTGTTTTTATAATTAAAAATGAATAAATTAACTTGGGAACTAATCAAACACATTTAATTTTCATAATTAAATATGAAGAAGTTATCATGCAAACTAATCAAACACAACTTATTGTCATAACTAAATAAGAATAAATTAACTTCCAAACTAATTAAACACATCTTTTTTTATAATCTGATTTAAACTAAGTAACTTCCGAACCAATGAAAAACATCTTATTTCTATTATTAGATAAGTATAAATTATGTTCTGAACTCATCAACATATCTTAATGATTAAATTAAATATTTGGAAATAAATTCAAAAAATTAAATTATATATTCTATGTTTTCTTTAAATGATGACTTAGTTAAAAAAGATTCCCTTAGGAAATTTTAAGCTAATACCTTTACAATTATACCTGGGTTTTAAGTTTTTTACGAGGGGAATACCATTTGAATTGAATACTATTTGATTCAAATTGAAAAAATCAATAGGCACAACAAAATAAATTGGCGTTGTAAATACCTTCATCAAATTAAACGAATGAGAGCTGAGAGAAGAAGCATTTATTTTTTGGATGAGACTTGGGTCGACTCCAATTAATATTTAAAAAAGTGCTGACAAGGAGAAGGTGTCAAGGGAATAATCGCCAAGGAAAATTCCAGCAATCGTCTCATCGTTGTGAGTATTGAGTTGAAGATGGCTTTTTAGAGTACTCCAGTTTAAATTTGGAAAAGTTAAAATTTTTACCCAAGGTTCTTCCAAAGCTGAAACGCAACAGGACATCCAAAACTGATGTATTACTTGAAGCAGGACATGATACATTTGTTACGTAAGAAAAAGATTTTTTTGAACCGTCATTTTCGAAAGTTAATTTGCTTGAATTGATAGATATACACAAGCCCAGCAGTAAAAATATAGAGTTGATGAGCTTTTAAGACAGCATGGCCACGGTGTTTTAAGAATTCCCCCCGGAATTTCCCACGGTGTTTATGTGCGAACTAAACCAAATTGAATCAACTTGGGCACAAATGAAGAGATATTTAAGAAACAGAAAATTGTCAGGAGATTTATCCTTAAACAATTTGTCAAGTTTAACAAATGAGGTAATCAACTCTGTCACAGTAAATAAATAATCAAACACCTAATAAAAACAAAAATTGAAAACAATCATTGGGGAAAAGACGCTGTTGTGGAATCAGAATAGATGATTTTATTATTCAGCCAAAATGAGTATAATAACAATGACAGCAATTGAGACAGTGAAGATGAAGGATAGTCAAACAAAATGTAGTATAGCTCAGTAATAGTAATAATGTTTTATATGTCTAAAATATATTTACAATTCAATTATCAAACTTAAAAAAAAAATCAGATACGGGATACCTCAGAACTATTGCTCACCACATTGGATTCCCTATGCTTATCCTCCCTACTTCGGACTCACTTCGCTAGCCCTCAGATAGAAAATGCATCCATTTTTTTCTCAGCAGTCACCCATACCGCTACTGCTTAAATTTATGATCCAAAAATATCCACTATTTATGATTTTTTTGGATCATAAAAAAAATTATTTTGTTTTAATACGACTACGTATTGTAACAAAACTTAGTGTACTTATTTATTATGTAAAGGGATACATTTGTACCAAATTTCAACTCAATTGGATTATTTCCCAATTTACTACAATATTTTAAAAAACTTACACAGTCATTTGGTAAAAATATAACTAATGCTGATAATGAGATGAAAATTTGCACATTTGTTAGTCTTATACATGGCTACATGGGTGACAAATCTCAATCCGATCGCTTTATTTTTCCGCTTTTTATGACTTTTTGAAATTTGCTGAGTTATTATTGCTTGGTTAAGGACGTTATAAAACATATTTTCACAAGAACAGCAGTAGACTGATTTGTGTACAAAATTTCAACTCTCTAGCATAAATAGACTAGGAGCTACGATGATAACAGACACTCGCACATACAGACAACTTTGCGAAAACTACTCAGGAGGCCTTAAAAACGCCTGAAATGGATAATTCTGGTGACATCCTGTTTTTTTTTTTTTTGCTAACCCAGTACTTTTCCTATACCTATGGTATAAATGAGGAAAAATAAAAATAAGATGTGTTTGATTAGTTCACTAGTTAATTTATTCATTTTTAATTGTGTTTGATAAGATTGGAAATTTAAATTATTGATGTTGTCCTAGCATTTGTAAAATATATCTAAGGTAGAAAAAGGGTGAGTCAAGATGTGGAGGGTGCTAGAAGTGTGTAAGTTAGAAAATTACTTGTAACTCTTTTGGGATTGAAGTACAATCCCGTACCCTTAGTTTCTGATTTTACCTTTCGGCGATACATTAAATTGTGAAGTAGTACAATCAACTGTAGGTAAAGTAATAGACTTCAATATTTCCTAGACACATTCTTTCATTTGGTGAACTGTACATTCTGCTCTCTCGAGGGGTGGGGGTAAGAATGAACCAATAGCATTCCGTTCTTACTGATTTAAGCAGGCTGTCGACTAATAAAAACCAACAGTATTATTACAGGAGTTCTGTTGTCCTATTGTTTTACTTTTTACCATTAATTCCAGTTTGTTAAAACTACTTACAAGTTTACAGTGTAAGTGTTTGAAATTCATTGTGACTTTACATGTACAAAGATTTTTACATGAAATTATCCCTCATTTTAATTTAATGAAATATAAGTTTATGAAAAATTTGGTTTGTCTTGTTGAGTTTGTCAAGAACATGAATACATTAAAAATTATGATTTTTTTGTTTTCTTCTAATGTTCTTTAATGACAAATAGATTTGAAAGTTTAATTATTTAAGTGAAGGTCATCCTGTAATAAGTGGGGTGAAATTCAATGAAACGTAAATATACACGGTTCTAACAAAAATATAAAAAAATATCTATCTTAATATCTTGTCATTTTACTGAGAAAAAGGAATTAGTTTAAACTAGTGGTGAAAATTTTTGAAACGTATCATAGCCAATTTTTAAAGGTTGGCCAGTGTAATTTATAATTAAATGTTAACCATTGTAATTCACAATTAAAGGTTGGCTGTTGTAATTCATAATGAAAGGTTGACCTTTTTAATTCATAATTAAAGGTTGACCACTGTAATTCATAATTAAAGGTTAACCTTTGTAATTCATAATTAATGGTTGGCCACTGAGTATGAGCGTAGTGAATCCAAGGTGACAAGGAAAAGTTCTGAGGTACCCCAAACTCAATTTTTAGAATTAAAATTAGAACAACTAAAATTAGTTAAAAAGCATTGTCTTGGATTTTTTAAATTTACTTAGAACCAAATATTTACATTTCACTGGATAATTACCCCCTTTTTCAGTGGAAAAACTTTGTTTATTTTTTAGAGTATCCATATGATAGATTTAGGGTGAAGACAACTTGCTCATTTCTGATTGGTCAGGAATAAAACCTTTTATATCTATTTTTCTATACCTTTTACAATAATACCTTCGATTTTAAAAACTAAATATATTGCATGCTTTGTAGTCAGGGATCAGATATCACCAACAATCTGAAATCCTTTTTATGAGCTTTTTGTATTTTAAAGTCCTAGATAGAAACAGTGTATTTTATTATTTCATCATTTTCAGGACCCTTTGTTTATACTTATGGAGTTTTTTAAAAAAATCTTAGAGGCTTATATTATTCCATGGTAACCAGTATTTATTTATTTTTGATATGTCTGATACTGATTATTTGTGTTACTGTTATAATTTCTCGTGGGATTTAAAATTAATTAATTAATATTTTTAGTTTTTATCATCTACTGTACTGCTATTAAATTTGTAATAATTTAATTAAATTATGTTCTAAATAATATGCAGGATGTTTCATATGAATGTCATTCTATATTTTTCTTAAAATGTTATAAATATTTTGTGTTTATAAATATAAATATATATAAATATATATATATAAATATAATATAAATATTTACAATAATACCATTAAATACCACAAGGATTGACCCGTAAGTGGGAACATTTCTTGGTCACTATGTATTTTGACGGTTAATTGAATAACAAAATATAAATTTATAAAGACTTATTAAATATTTTAAGTAAAAGAAACAGTAAAAAAAAATAGAACAAAAACAATATAATAAAATATCTTTATTTTTAATTCTTTATTTTTATTTTTTTATATGAGTTATTGTGTTCTTTTTAAAGTTTAATAAGATTTTTTTGGAAAAACAGAGAGAAATAAATAAAATAAAAACTAAATAGTTAATTTAAATAAAACAAGGTAACATCTAGGAAGTCAAGTAATATAAAACAAATATTTTTTATTAGTAATTTAAAACAATTTGTTTTTAATTGTGAACTTTTTTACTAATTAATTAACAATTGAAAGTTCAGATTATTCTTTGGCAAATTATGTTTAGAGGTATAGCCTTCGCCTTAATAATAATACTGTATGCTGAGATAACTTATACTCATAACACAGTCCATAATTCCGCAGTCAACCTATTTCACAATTTACAATTTAAACAATTTTAGCTAATGGACTATTATTTTAATTTTTTTTATTAATATAAATAAGGTTTGTTCTACTTAAAAATACTTAAGATCCATTAATTACTCATTTTTATTTCTAATTATTTCAGATTATTTCTTACCAACACCTTATATTTAATGATATTTTTATTTATTTTAAATTTTTAAAATATTTTTGATTTATTAGCCAACACTAGAGTAGTTATTTTTACAAATAAGAAATGTATGTTTATTTTTGTGAATGAAGCAACAAACTTGTTTGCAATACAATCGATGAATTGAGAAAAGATTATATAAATTAAATAGTGTATTTTCTTTTTAACATAAGTTTTAGAATGTTTTTTTGTAATTTGAATAAATTATTTATGAAAACTTCAAAGTTGCCTCCCCAAAATATAATTCCATAGGTTAGAGAGCTTTCAACTAATGCATGATAAAAGAAATTTAAGAATTCTGTTGAAGCCATGTTTTTTAATAAATAAAAGTAATGAGTGACAGTATTCATTTTTTTAACAAGATTTTTTAAAAAAATCTTGTTAATTGTTATCATGTTCAATAAGATTTTGAACATGGTTACGCCAGGTTAATTTGGAATGAATATTTAGGCCCAAGATATTTAGTACATTTCAATTTGGTAAGAGACCGACATTTACAATTTGGTTTCTTATTATTATGATTATGCAATTTGATTTCAATGTTAATTTCTTTATCTTTTAAGTAAGAATGGAAGGCACAAATTACCCTAATCAATAAATATAATATGGCTCCGGTATACATAAAATAAATATTGTATTACTTTTGCCAATAAAGAACTTGTTTAGAAAGTAAGAATGGCATCTTGGTTGGTTTATGGTTTAAACATTCTTTGGGAAAAATCAGTTTTTTACTTTGTATTTTTGGTTTTATGTAAATTTCAGCCCGTCATCTCTGTTATCAATGGATTACATGGGATATGCTGTTAAAAATGATTACATCTAAACCATTTAAGCAACCTTTGTGAATGCAACCACGAATGCCAAAGGCGGATAAACCTCCAGAAAATAGTATGACGTCAATTTAATTTTAATATGTTAAGTTAAAAATGATCCCATAAACCCGTATAACCTACTAATATGACCGCAACAGGAGTTGATTTGGTTAATTGGGCACATAAATGAGAGCAGATACAGTCACATTGGTTCCTTAAATGGTTTTGATATGCTCATTATTAATAGTATACCCCTTGTAATCCACTGTTATGATAACTGAGATGTTGGGCCAGAGACTAATTAGCTGCCAACTAAAGTACCAATATAAACTTATTTAGCATATAATCAAGCAATCTTAAGGAAACAGTTAAATATATATTTTAATACTCTTTTAATCAATATTTACCAACAATGTATTACAATTATTGGATCTTTGTTTAGTTTTTTTAATAATTGATTGATTCGCAAACTGTATAATTGTTAAATTTAAAGTATAATAATAATAAATTTGATTTAAAAAATCAAATTTACCATTGATTTAAAAAGTAACTGTATCATACTTGGTGCTAAATACGTAATTGTTAAATACTATTTATGATAATGCTTAAAATACAGTCTATCGTTTAGTTTCAAAATCCCCAAGGTCATAAGCATTTTGGGATTGACTAATCAAAAAAGCCACTTCCAACCACTCACTTGAAAAGAGAAAAAAATCCCTACCACCATAACCGCTGTAGGGAAATAACCTTCTTGTCGGCAATCGTTCACTTTGTTTTTGGTTCTTCTTGTATTTATATTGTTTTGAAAACTATTTTCAAATTAATCATAAAAATGATATAAAATAAAAGATACTACACAAAATAAATGTAAAAAAAACATTTCCAAGTATATACGGGTCAAATAACCTGATTTGTTTACGTAGTTTTTTCCCGCTCCCTTCTTTTTTTTCTTTAGAATCGACAGTGCCTTAAACTGATCTGTCAAGATTTTTAAAGTAGTCAATAGACTGTAGTTTTACTTTTTTAGGTAGCAGGTTGCCACCAAGGTTGCAACTGATCACTAGACCAAGGTTCTATGTTGTCAGTTGTGCCTCCTTCTATATATTGTACTATTCTAAGTATTCAGTATATTTAGTTATATTTGACCATTGTTGTGTTTAGAATTAATGGTACATTGCTTTTGCTATGTGTCTGTTATTGGGTGAGAAAGGTAAAAATATGTTAGACATTTGATAAAAGAAATGTACAAGTTGTCTTTTAGCCTTGTTGTATGGATACTCTTGATTCTAAGGCTGTGAATTCCATTTAGAAAGGTTTTTTGAATACAGAAATATTCCAATGTTCATTTTTCGATCAAATCAAATGTAATTTTTTATTTAATTTTCAAATTGTTTTAACATTTGTGTTTTTTTACTTACTTGTTAAAGTTATTTTTATATGTACATGTTTTAAATGTTTTTTTTTAACAATTAATAACTCTAGGGAAGGTTGTCCAGTTAGTCCAGGTTTTACGTTAAGTAAAGTTATAACAGTTGTTCCATCTTTAAAAAATAACAAAGATAAACGAGGTCTCGCTTTGGACGGACAGTTGAAACACGAAGATACAAATCTCGCTTCATCAACAATGTGAGTGTTTAGGCTCCAGTGATGCCTTCAAGTTTGACTGCAGTGGTTTCTCTATTGTTTTTATTTACTTCTTTCTTTCACCTGGGTTTCATTTACTCTCACTAAATCTGGGTTCTTTTTTTTAATTTCTAAGATTTTTCGTTTATTTCTATATTCTTAGTTTAGTTTTTCCTTGACACTTCTGTCTAATCATGCATTTGGGTGACAGTGTAAGTAAAACTTCTATGTATTTATTTGAGGCAATCTTTTATTTTGTTGTTTATAACTACAATTACATTGTGAAAAATATTTAATTTGTGTATTACTTGTATTATTCTAAAATTGATTTTGAAATTTTTGGTGGGAATAGATTACTATAATAATTCTGTCTTCCAAGTGATAATATCACTTGTATTAAAGTTGTACTTATTTACATTTTGTGTTTTAATGATTGTATTTTGTTAGTAATTTTTAATTGTTTCTATAAAATATTGTTATACCATGCATGTGTTAAGGGTGGCAATAATTGTTATTATTACAGTACGACAAATGGTTTAAATCAGTTGACAGCATGGGAAAATAGAGATAAGAAACCAACAAGAGGCCAATCAGGTTGGCCTGATTTAAAATTGAGGGTGTGGTTTAACATCCAGGAATAACCTTATTGGCTCCCTCGCTGTCAACTGATTTTAACTGTGTGTCATTCTATAATTGAGCTTAGCCAATTGTAAATTTCTTAATATCTTCAGAATAGCCTCTCTTCTTGGCAGAGTGGTAGGCCTATTGTACTTTGATAAGGGATCAGATGTGGTCAGTATTTGGTTTGGTTGTATCTTAAACTTGAGTCGACTTGAGCTGACTAAGGAAAACAGGAAAATTGACTTATCGATTGACAAAATTGTGTGAGAGACACAATTATTTTTAAGTTTTAACTATTATGTTTTTCAAAAATTGGTTTATCGAATGATATAGATTATCCTGCAGCCGTCTTTTGTAGTACCATGCTGTAAATTTATTACATTATTCTTACTTATTCTGATTAGAAGTTGAATTAGAATTACTTAGTCTAAGCAGGGACTTAAGATTCTCATTTTACAGAATCTTAAGCTTATTTTAAAATTGAAATTGTTGATTCATTCCTTTAGGTAATATTTCTTTATTATTTATTTAGAATATAATAATAATGCTAGGCAGCAAAATGAGAGTTGGCTGATAAGTTCTTTAAATTAGTCCCTGAGATGAATCTGGTAATTAACCCATTTGTATAGAAATGGGTATATATTATTATTATGTGGGTATATATAAGAATATTAAAATATATTATTTTAATATTCTATGAAATAATATTTTTAAGAATAGGAATTGAAAGAAAAACAATCTCTCCACAATTAACTTGTAATATTAAACTAAGTCGACTTTTGGTCTTACAGGCCATCATCAGTGTCTGAAACAACAAAGTATAATGACTAAAACAAAAAATAAAAAAGGAAAAGAAGAATAAAACGAAAATACATAATTAAATTATTAAATTAGGTGAAAAAGTTGGTGATTAATTAAATAGAAATAGATTAATCTCATTAATTTCTCTTCCAAGAGAGTTTTATATTTAATTATAACACCATAACATCCTAGGAGGTAGAGAATTATTGATAGAGAATTTTTTTGACAGCGTAGTTGAAATGTTTTTGCAGCTGAAAAACAGTTCAGTAATGACTAGTTTTGCTGCTGACAAAATTTAAAGAATATTTGTTAAAGGTATAAAAACAATATTTGTGACCGTGAAATGAAAAATTTTATCCACTGTAAAAAGAAGTTTTTTTTGTATAGTGTACAAAAAAAGTTTTTTTTGTACAGCTTGGAGTTCGTCTATTCGCTCCCAGGAGCGCTAAAGACCACATTTTTGTTGTAGTTCGGCCATAATTCTGCTAGATTGCAACACTGTGTTAACAGTATAACCTTATTTCTACTCTTTATTTCTTTACCATCAATACTAAATTTAAATTAATTATTTGAATTTATTTAATATAGTATGATTTCAAAAAATTTGATAATGATTTAAGTGACATTGAGTTGGTAGCAACTCCGCCAGAATTAAGTAGTTGAAGCAATGAATATAAGTGTTTGGTAAATGTTATTTATTTTATTATTACTCTTTACCTAAAAAATAGCTTACATTACATGGCTGTGAATCACATTATTCACCTTAGTTCCTTTTACTGGCTTGCTTCACTCGCCAGTAAATGTAGTCTCTTCCATAAAAAATATTAATTTCACAGCTCAGTAGTATAATATATTATTATTTTATACAATTTATTTTTATTAAAAAATGTGTAAACAGAATTACAATTTTTTTTCTTACCGAAGTTAACTATTATTATGTCCTCATTCACAAGTTATGTGTACGTTACAGTGATGGCTCTGATAACTTAAATGCCACTTGTCTTTTCTTCATTGATGTTATAACCAGCGCTTAAAAAATACTTAACTTGGGTTTGAGAACATTAGTTTTTCTTACGTTTTATATTGCTGGAGATGCCTCATGGAATTAACTTGATACTTGTTGTTTATATCTGTTATAAATTATGTTGTTTATATTTGTTATTTATATTAAAAATAATATTTATATTAGCATAAAAACATTTATATTTATATTAGTTCTATAGGACAGTTTTGGCTAATGACAGACAATAGATTCTGATTGGGTGAATGAGTACACTTGTGGACCAATATTAATTTTGCTGTTGTCATTCTATCACAATATACTATTATTATGTATCATGCAATTTAATAAAATTTTTATTTATTCATTCAAAGTGAATTGTAATTCTGTATTAAAGGAAATTTGTATTTTTTTCATTTATTATAATTTAAATTTTTTTTGTAGCATTTTTTGTTCTAACTGAATACAAAGATAAGATCTTACTGAATACAATTTAAAAAATTAATAAAATATTAATAATTATTTAAAGATATAATAAATGAGTATAATGCAAAAAAAGTATAAAATAATTATGTTTTTAAAAATAAAATGTGAAAGTATGAAGTTTATGTATTTAGTATTTCAGGTTTAAACTATTTTAACTTTTATGTGCAATTTTGTGACAATGGTGTATTATCATAACTATGATTCGTATAAGCGTAGGAATCTCAGGAAAATCACAATATAACTTGACTATTCAGTGTTTTCAAATTAGGTATTAAGAAAGTTTTTGTCTTAAAAAAATTGTTGGCAATCCTAGTATTTTTCAACTCCATATGGCACCATACGCCCAAAAGTACGAGATACTCTATAATTATACTGTACATTTTATGAAGGGTGGACCAAAAGTCTCCATTATACTGTGAATTTTATGTAGGGTGGACCAAAAGTCTCCATTATTCTGTGAATTTTATATAGGATGAACCAATAGTCTCCCCTCTTTTAAATTTTGAACCATTAAACATAACTTGGGGTACTCTTTTTGTGTAGAGGGAACATATTTTTTGGTAATTTGTTTACTTTATGTGTTGAATACAACCCCCAATTTTGCGATAAATAGAAAAAAGTAAGTAGGAAGTTATACTTTCATTTGTCTTTTTGGATCTTGGGATAAATACAAGATATTATGCTCCTTGTTTTTTTCCTGAGGCCTCTATTTTGGTGGAATAAAAGCCCAAAGGGTAAAAATTGGACATTTTAATTTTAAATTGAAGCTTAAATATTGACAAGAGAGAATTTGCCCAAAGTAAAAATATCTTTTTTTTGGCTTAAGAACATAAATTATTTATTATAATTTATTTGTTAAATTATTTATTAACATAAATTATTTATAACCCTGATTTTTAATTAAAATTGAAAATGTAATGTGTGTTGAATAAGAAAACAATAAAATATAATAATTACATATTTTTATTATTATATCCGCAATAGGACAGGTCTTAGGGATGTAGGTAAAAATAAAATGTTAGTTTAGTGTGATAAATATAGCCAAAAAATAAAATATTGATTTAGCTTTTATATCATAAAATAAGAATTATAATCATGTCAATTTTTATTAACCATTTGAGATAGGGACATATAGTATGGCATACGATTATAATCTGTTGACAACATTGGAAAATAGTGTTGAAGAACCAATGAGGTTGGTCTGATATGAAATTGTGGGCGGGATTTAACATCCAGGACTAACCTCATTGGCTCCCTACCATTATTTTCCTACGCTGTCCTCTTATTATAACTGTGTGTTATACTATAGTACGGAGTTACCATAGTTTTAGGGACTTATGAAAGGATACTAATGTTTTTACTACCTCAGTGCAGTCCTTATAAAAATTACTTTATTTGCATTAAGCTCAATTATATTTATATTTTATTATTTTATATATTTTAAACTTTTTGAATAATAATAAATTTATTTTTATTGTATTTATTTATTATAAAAATAGTTTCATTTATTGTTATGGTAGGAAAATCATGTAAGAAAAAATGGATTGGTATATGACATAAAAGTCATTATGTCTAAACAATATAAATACACTATATTGTATGTATAGATATTTAGGTATGTTTATGAAGATAATAAATATGTAAAGATTATACATAATCTTAATGCTTCCTTATGTGTCTAGTTTGTTAATTAGACTTCTTATCTGTTCCTTATAAATTAACTTAGTTAATTTAAGTTACAACTTATGTTAATTTATCGACTTAAAGATTTTTTATGATTAGAATGAGTGTGAATGGAGTTCATTACAAATAATGAAAACTGCAAAGTCTCTCCACAAAACAAAACTTTATTGGCAAAGCACTTTCAACCTACTAAGAGGCCAGCATTGCACTGATGATGGCATCTTTGTAGGTTGAAAGCGCTTTGCCAATAAAGTTTTTTTTGTGGAGTGACTTCGTAGTTTTCATTATTTGTAAAGATTTTTGTACAAAATAAATCAGATCATTACAGACATCTTTATAATAAAAATCAAATTTTCTAAGATACTATGTGGAACATCAAAAAAGAATTATAATTAATACATTATTTATACCTTTGCTGTTATGTATATGTTAAATAGGGAAGGCTGTCCTATAGGTCCAGGTTTTACTCTGTCAAAAGTATTCCAAGTGACTCCGTTATTGGCTAATAATAAGGATAAGTGGGGCCTGGCTTTGGATGGCCAGTTGAAGCATGAAGATACAAATTTGGCTTCATCAACACTGTGAGTTATTTGCCTGCAAAATATGCGTCTCTCTCTGCAAATCACGTCCCTATATCTGCAAAACATGTTCTCACCACTAAAAGTCATCAAATAAACGAAAGAAAGCTAAATATTTGTCAGAGTAAAGATGGTTAAGCCAAGTCTAAACCATTAAAGCAGAGCCAAATGTTTGGTCCACATGTCTACTACCTTATGGTTGTAGATCACTGTTAACAAACTGGGCTTAGCATGCATCACCATGTCAACTTGAATCTGCATTGCTCTTTAGAGAGGTTATTGGCATTCTTGACCTTTAATCCATTCTACTACAATATGCTGTCACAATATAATTTTCTTTATAAAATTTGACGTGGGTGTATTTTAACATTAGATGTTAAACAACTGTTACTAGTCACTATTGGTGACTGGTATTTTTTCATTTCATGTCTAAGCAACTATTGTCAGTCACCCTAAGCAACTATTGCCAGTCACCATTGGTAACCTCTAGTAACTATTACTAACCAATATTAACCAAACCATCAGTTGCCAATAATATCTGCTATAAACTATAAATAAACTAAATTTCTTTTATAATAGTTATTTATAGTATTTTCTGGTTATTACTGCTTATTGGGGGTATTTTTAATTACTAAAGATGGTTATTGAAAAGCCAAAAAAAGTACCAAAATTTAATAAAAAATGTGGGGGCAGAAAATGCTATATAACAAATGTTACAACATGTCTAACTGGACATTTAGATTCTAATTGACCATCTGTATCATCTATGCCACAGAGTTAAATAAGTTTAACAATGAGTACGTACGTACGGTTTATCTGCCAGACTTGTATGGTGGAACAAATAGATAGATCAAATTTGCCTATGAAGTTATTAAGTAAATAATATCTTGAAACAAATTCAACTATAAACAAATAAAGAAGTCAAAAGATCAAAGAAGAATAATCAATTTGCCTAAAAAGTTATTAATTAAATAATATCTAGACACTAATTCAACTAAAAACAAAAAAAATAAAGATCAAAGAAAAAGAATCATTAAACATTTAGACAAAAGTAGCATTATGGAATTTGGTACAAAATATTTTTCTTTTTCCTTCCATTATTGACTTATTCTAGATACCTTTTGTTTAACCATTATTAGCTTTCTTTTGTTTATATGTGTCTAGAAGCACGTTAAACGCATCTTAGTCGTCAACTTTTTATCATTATTAATTTAACTGTAACTTAACGTTAAGAGTGGATTCTTTCAGGCAAAACCTTAGTGGATTTTTATCATGAAGATGACACTTATGAGATTATAGGAGTTGAAGGGGTAGTGGGAGGGGGGGGGGAATCTTTTTGGCTTTCTGACACCACAAATATATATCTGTATGTGAAAGGTTTTTGGTTTTTACTCTTGCGTATGGCAAATGATAACTCTAAAAGGCTTTTATAAATCCAAATAAAACATTCCATATGGGGGTATGTTGAAGAGAGTATGGAGTCTATGTTGAAGGCCTGTATTACTAGTTTTAAAGTAGTGTTAAACCTAAGGTTGAAAAAAGAATCCACTCTAAGCGAAATATGTTTGCATTTACTTTAATGTTTGTCAGCATTGCTTTTTGTATTGTAACTAATAAAATAACTATGTCTTAATTCTGTGTATTATTACATTTAAATTATATCAATTTGTTAGATTCATTGCTTATAATATTTTTATTGTTGAATTCATGAAATCATTTAAGACATCGACAACTAAATTCAGAGAAGAATGTATATTTGAAATGTATTTTCTTTGATGAATATTTATTTTTTTTAATTTATTTTTTGTTAATGCAGAAATATTTAAATTTTTATTGGCATTATTTTTGGACTAATACTCATCTATATAGCTCCTATAAATAATAAACAAACTAGGCAACTTATCAATTATTTTTTTATGCCCCATAGTAGAAAAATATTTTAGAAAAATATGGTGACTCATCAATATACTTCTAATACCTATAAATGAAATTGTTTAAATATAATAAACTTGGAAGACTCATTTGAATATTTCTATTGCATCAAAGTAAAGTTTTTGTATAAAAAGCTTGTTGAGTACCTACAATATTTCTAATGCTATATGAGATTTTTTTTTAAACTGGTTACTTGCTATAATATTTTTTATTTATCAATTTGAGAATTGTTGCATTGGGAAGCCTGGTTTTTTCTATCTCTTAGGATTAGAATTTAGTTGTCTTTTTTAAAGATAAGTCCATGTGACTAATGCTATGATTGTATTATGCAATGTTTGTAAATAATATCAATGTTAATTGTGATGTGTACGCAATGTCATGTAGGGCTGCTCATTTGCTTGTCAATCATTTATTGTTAGTATGTGCTTAATTTAACCTCTGATATTTTACTACTAGTTAATTATTGAATCCAAATTATTAACATGAATTAATAATTGATGAAATGTAAGAAATATTTTAAATTCAAAATTTTAAAATGACAGAAATAATCAGATACAGAGTAAATCGGAACTTTTCTTTACCACATTGGATTGCGAGTCATCCTCTCTTTTTCGGACTCACGTCCCTCGTCCTCAGTATGTAGAAGTCACCAAATTTATAATGCAATAAAGTTTATGCACTCGCTTGGCTTGTCCTCATATAAATTAAAAGTAAATTCCTTAATTTAATTTCCAGCGGTTACCCATTCCTTAACCAACTAAAAACAGTTTATCTTTCCAACTTTCAATCAAGGTTGTTATAGAGATTATTATTCTGGTAACATTCTCCACTATGCCAGTCTTTTTTTTATTGTCCAAAAAAGATGTTTAAAAATTCGATTCTTGACTATAAATATAATAAATCTTTTAGCTTTTAAAGAGAATAAGATTCCTAACTTAACTTCTCTTCATTTAGATGAATTTTGTAAATATTATTTAAATAATAAAGAATTATTTGAAGCAGATAAATTCAACATTGTTATAGTACTAGAGGAGATAATTATAGATTGCCAAAACATAATCACTCTTTCTATAAAAACTCTACCCAACCTAAAAGTGTTTAATGCTTTGCCAATGTTTTAATAGAATCAAGCTGCAATGCAGATGGATAGTAGTGATAGTAATTGGTGAGAGGTGATAGATCACCTAGCAAGTAGGCCACGTTGTTGGGCCCTTTTTGCTGACTCCCTTAGATAGAAGATTGTGTTCTACCTTATGAGTCCTAATGCAGGAATTTTACGTCTAATCTACAGAAGAGCTGTAATTTTACTCTAAGTTTCTATTGCTTTTACTAGAAACAGCACGTGCCCCACTGCCAGACCAGGCTTTCCTCCTCTCGAAACCATAAGGCAGAAACATATATATTTAATATAAACTACTATTGAGGGTCCTAAATTTTGTCCTAAACCCAGGATCATTTAGGGTTAGGGATCTTTTACAAGTACTTGACATCGCACAGAGGGTCCATCCCTCGCATGAAAATCCTAGAGGTCCCGACTGGGATTGAACCCGGACTGTCTGGGCGGCAGGCGCAGGTCCTAACCAATACGCCATGGGTCCCACCCCTGCAATGCAAATAATTTTATTGATAAATTCAATGAATTTATTTTTAAATGATGTTTTTACACTATCTAAGTTCTAAAAAACATGTAAATTAATTAAATAGCCTAATTTTATGTAAAACCTAAGAATTTAAATTGGAAAGTAGCTTTTATTTAATTATGACTTACTATTATTTTTATGTATTTAATGACGATTCTGTGTATATTTCATGTACTATGTATTAAAAAATGTACTTTGGAATTAAAGATTATTGATTCTAGCACTGACCTCATTCGATGCTGCTTAACTTTTATGATACAACAAAACCCCTAGGTATACTTCCTGTGTTAAAACCAAACTAAGTATACTTATACAAGTAATCTGATAATAATTACCTGAGCACATATGATGGTCTTATATATGACTACATGCATGCCAAACATTCCAAACATTTTTTTTGCATTTTTTGGGTTTTAAAATTTTTACTGAGCTATTATTACAGGTTAACGGCGTCATAAAAAAAGTTATTTTTCAGATAGCACTACTTGACCTAAAATTTATTTTTGTACTAAGTTTTAATTCTGTAGCATAAAGGCACTGGGAGCTACTATTATAACAGACACACACTCACACCCATACAGACCGACAGCTTTGTAAAAACCACTTAATAGGCCTTAAAAACGGATTCTGAAACGAACAATTTTGCTGAAATCCCTGTTTCAGATTTTTTTTGCAAACACAATACTTCTCATTATAAGACTCCAATTGAATATAAAATCCCCCCCCTCCTCCCAGGTGTTTCTTTCTAATTTTTAATTTTAAAAGGTTAAATTAAGCAGTTATGGAATGAGACGATATCATGTTAATTTTAACTGTATAATATTTAATATAAATATATATATATATATATATATATATATATATATATATATATATATATATATATATATATATATATATATATATTATATATATATATATATATATATATATAATTATATATATATAAATAATTATATATATATATATATTATATATATATATATATATATATATATATATAATTTGTAATTGTTATAATATATATTTGTATTTTAACATTTTTTATAGGTATATTTGTTTATATTTTACATTATTGTTGTTATTTTTGTTAAATAACTTGTTAACCCTTATCTTATGTTGTTACTTGTAATAGCAACATGTGCATGGCTTTGTGTTGGTGCTATGAAGAGCTTTAGTATGTTTTTACTTTTATGATTGCATGATTTTTAACACTTTTTTACTAGGTGTAATTAGTTTATTCTGTATTTTTTTCTCAATTTTGAACTAGTGAGAGAGGTTGTAGATGACTTAATTTTATTTTATTACTATTCACGTTTATTGTGCATGGAATTGTATTTTATTGATTTTTATTTATTATCAATAAGTTGTTGCGTCATAAAAACGCCAAGTTTTCTGTTAAAATAAGATTAAATTTTCTTTGAATTGAAATTGGGAAAATTGTCAAACAATATATAATTAAAGAAAGATGGTCCTGGAATTTATTATTTTAATTGTGGTTAGTTCCATAACCAGTTAACAGGAGTGCTAGTGCGTAATTTAGAAGCTTCACTCCTGTCATTTTGTTTTGAGCAAACTACTCCTGGCACAACACTGGTTTTTCCAAATATTTTCTTTTTATATTGGCGACAAATTTTAAATAGATACTTGTGTTGTTAAAATAGTAGTAAAGAATGAGATGGTTCTTAAAAAGTTGGAAGAATGTTATAGGGAGGAGGGTTAGTTGCAAAACTTCCACTAGAGACCAGCACCGTGATCACCCCCACCTTCTGTTTGACTCTCTTGTATACCTTCCAACATTCTATACCTATTATTTTCTTTGTAATATTGTAAAAATATAGATACATTTATGATTATTTAATTATTGAGCTTGTCCTCTCAAAATTTCAAATTTTAATAGAAGTTTTTCAAGTAATCCTAAATTCAGTAAATTTGTTACAACCTCAATTGTGCAGTAAATTTTTTTAAATTTTTCCAACATGTAGCGGCTTTGTAGAAAAAAGCTACAAGAAATGTTTAATTATATTAAGGATATCTTGCCTCATTCCACCCAATTACTTACCAGCACCTAATAATTGGAGTCTACCTAAGAGACTAATAAAAGGTTTATTATTAAAAGGTGCTATTAATAAAAATATAAAATTAATAAAAATGCTATAACTATTAGGTCCTACTTTGGCCTCACTACCCTGGACCTTAAAATAATAATTAATAAATTATTAAATAAGTTAATTTAATAATTAATGTGTGATTAAAAAATTAAACTGACGGTTAGTTTGTTATATCTTTGGTCTCATTAGGCTCAATTGTCCTCAAAATTTCATGTTTATCCAATGTCATGTTTACTTAGGTCTTGTAATCCTTGATCTCTCAGTGTTAAAGTTTCATGTGTCCCCACTATATATCTTACATTTAAGATATTAATAGCTTGAGGATTATAGCTTTCCATAGTTCATAAATTTTAATGTAAATATTTTCAAAATAGCAACCAATGTAAAAATGATATATGGTGGATACATTTGCCACTTAGAGGAATACATTTGCCACTTAGAGGATTACATTTGCATCAATTTTGGATTTGGTGAAATTTTTGTTTTTTTAATTAATTTTTAATACGTTTGATGACTCAGCAAAATGGGTTAACATGGTCCAAAAATGCCACCTTCCATGCTACACAACAACTTAATGTGTGACACATGCAGACAGTCTAAGCAATGAAAACCACTTGTATTTTTTTTTAAAATACCTGTTGATTTTGATAAAAAATAATCAAAATCAACCTTTTGTATTTGTTGCTCAGAGTTGCATGTCCCTTAAGTGGGCTCATCCCCCAGGTTTAGGACCATTGCTGTGGTTACCACATTGTTTCTTTCTCATCATCATATTTGACATATGTATGATTGTTGTTGTTTCATTCGTTTGCTTATTAAGTTTGTTGTTCTCTTACAGAGTTGCAGATCCGAGTCAGAGAGAGAATCTAGGTATTATTGTTCAGTATAAAGTTAAAGTTAGACTTTGCCTTGGAGCTTTGGGAGGGTGAGTTACTCAGCAACTTTTTGCAATTTTTATTTTATTTTTAATGAATGATAAGAGGTAGTAATAGTAATAAGGGAGAACTGTGAGATCAGCAAGTAGATACCTTGTTGCAATTTGATTGTACTATTTTGGCTATTTCCTAGGTACGCCAGTTATTTGCTAACTTTCTAAGATAACCCTGTGAATAGATTGCAAATGTATTTTATTTAAAAATATAATGCATGTATGTAAAGCAATGTCTTTACATAAATTTAAATACATTTTATGTACTTATCTTACTATTTAATTATCTCAGAAATCTTAATTTTTTGCCAAATAAAATTATCTAATAATTTTAAGGGATAAGTAAACAAACTTTTTTCTTACTTTTTAAAATAAGTAATCATTTTAAAAGTACAGGGCTCCTTATTAGTGTCGTTTTATGATAGATTAAACAATTACTAATAGATTTTGTAGATACATTAAGATTAATGTATCTACAAAAAATAAATAAATTAAAATAAAAGAATAATCCAACTAAGAAAAAAATATATTAATAAATAAATACAAAAATACACACACAAATACCTGAAATAAATGGCTTCAGGTACCAAGTTTCATTACGATTTGAGAAAGCTTTCGAAAGTTATCATGTCCCAAAGAAATGTCAAGAAACAATAATCTCTAGACATAGCTCAGTAAAGAGCTATGTCTTTCCAAGTTCCAATAGCTTTATCTGAAAACAACTCTGCTTTCTATATAACTAAGCTTTTCTACTCTTGTGTCTGTACAGTAGAGACTTTTCCATTTATTTATTGAAGGATCTATTGAGACTTTTAAATTTAGCTTAAAGCCAGGTTCATTTTAGATTAGGAATATTTAAAAGAAACTCAGTGTGCAAGCTTTGTGTTAATTTAGAAGAACAGCCTTACATGCAGTGATTTTTAACACTTGAATATAAAGATAGTATTACTAGAGAGGCCCTATCAGTTCAATTTTGAATGATCAAAATGTAACCAATAATTAATAATATAATGATGTGAATATTAAAGAATTGTAACCTTATCACCTCTAATTAATAATATAATCAAAGACAGTACAAAATAACATTAATTCATATGTTTATAATACAAAACAAAACTGACAACAGTTAACCTGGGCACAATTCTGTTGAAGGTTTCTATGAGGTTACACAGAGCCCCAAAAAGATCTCTCTAGTCTCTCATTCTATTGAGATAGGGTATGCACCTCTAGTAATATGTCTTATGTCTTCAAATAAAAATCCCAAAAGTTCCAGCTGACACCTAACATGTACTGCTTAGGTGTCAGGCTGAAATTTTATCAGGTGTACGACCCCCTCAATTTTGAATGTGTACTCAAACATTTATACTCTGTAGTATTTATAAATTTTGTAGCATAACTATTAGTATTTATGTGCTATTTTGTGTGTGTTTAGTGATCTAGTTGCTGAACTGCCGTTCACACTGATGCATCCGAAGCCTGAAGAAGAAAGTTTACCTCCTGTAGTTCAAACGAGTAGTGAAAACCCAGCTAATAAAACTGAAACAACTCTAGACACTAATGATCTTATTCAACTAGAGTAGGTTTTTACTTTACTTATTTAATGTTAGCTAATGTAGATGGTGTTTCAACTAAGTTACAACAGTGAAATATCTTTTGAATAAATAGCCTTTTGATTTCCTGAAATTGGACACTCTTGATGATTCTTTATAATTAAAAATTAGTTTATAAAATTAATTAAAAACCCTCAAAAATGTTTAAATTATCTTCCTGTGATTTTATTGAATTAAATTAGATTTTTTTTGAAGGGTAGCAAAAATTTAAACTCATCCATAATATCATTTTAATTATTCAATTATTTTTAGTTTTTTCTTGTAAGACCTTCAAAATTATGTTTAACTGTTTAATCATTTAAACAAAATACAATATACTGTTGTATGTTGTATGAATTAAAATAACATGTTATTACAAATTTTATTTGTAATAATGTTTATTTTATTTGAAATAAAACAAAATGTTATTTTATGCATTTATAAAAATTGGACCTGGAATGCACCTATTCTCTTTGAACCTGTCCGGTTCTTAAATGAACTTCAGAACATCTGCCCATGGGAGTTTAACTAAGTCGTCGTCCAGAAGAGTGGCTGTCCAATCCTGTCTGGCGTATGCTTCACACGATCCCAAAAAGTGATCTGTCGTCTCCTCCTCAACTTCACACTTGGGACACATTGGCTCTGCCTTTATCTTCATAGTATGTAAATGTCTCTGAAGCCAGCAATGACCTGTCAAGATACCCAGGTATCTTAAGCTCTTCCTCCCCAAGGAGAGAGCCCTTATACTCATGGCTTTGTTGACTTTCTTCAACATTCTCCTAGCTTGTCTGCAATTAGCTTTTGTTTTAAGAGTATCCCTGGTTTTCACCATCGCCCAGTCATCATCATTTAGTGTAACTCATGGGGGTCACCCCCCTGGAAAATGTGAAAAGTTAGATTCCGCACTGCAAATTAGTAAAAATTTTAATGGTATTTTTTACATTTTTATGGAAATAACTAATTTAAAAAAATGAAACATAATGAAACTAGTAAAAGTTGCATCAGGAACTCACGAAAAAAATACATCAAATACAGTTAAAGTCTGGCTAGTTAGGATAGAATAATGATTTAATAATTAAATAAGGATAGCTTGGCTCTTAAAAAAGTAATGAAGGCTTGCTTCACTCGGAAAGCAAAAGAGGCTTTCTTCCCTGGCCATGGGAAAAAAAGGCTTTCTTTGCTCTCAAAATTGTTATGATTATAATGTGGATTGCAGTTTAAAAGTATATTGGTTACATAACCTTCTTCATAAGTTTTAAGCCCAATGCTGAATTTAGTTATTATAATGTGGTCTGTACATATAATGTGGTCTGTACATTATTTAGTTATTATAATGTGGTCTGTACATTATTAGTTATTATAATGTGGTCTGTACATTATTTATTATTATAATGTGGTCTGTACATTATTTAGTTATTATAATGTGTCTGTACCTGTACATTATTTAGTTATTATAATGTGGTCTATACATTATTTAGTTATTATAATGTGGTCTGTACATTATTTAGTTATTATAATGTGGTCTATACATTATTTAGTTATTATAATGTGGTCTGTACATTATTTAGTTATTATAATGTGGTCTAAACATTATTTAGTTATTATAATGTGGTCTATACATTATTTAGTTATTATAATGTGGTCTATACATTATTTAGTTATTATAATGTGGTCTATACATTATTTATATTATAATGTGGTCTATACATTATTTAGTTATTATAATGTGATCTGTACATTATTTAGTTATTATAATGTGGTCTGTACATTATTTAGTTATTATAATGTGGTCTATACATTATTTAGTTATTATAATGTGTTCTGTACATTATTTAGTTATTATAATGTGGTCTATACAATATTTAGTTATTATAATGTGGTCTGTACATTATTTAGTTATAACTCTGTACATTATTTAGTATTATTTAATGTGGTCTATACTATAATGTGGTCTGTACATTATTTAGTTATTATAATGTGGTCTGTACATTTTAGTTATTATATATACATTATTTATTATAATGTGATCTGTACATTATTAGTTATTATAATGTGTCTACATTTTATTATAATGTGGTTAGTTATTATATGTAGATACATTATTTAGTTATTATAATGTGGTACATTATTTAGTTATAATGTGGTCTGTACATTATTTAGTTATTATAATGTGGTCTATACATTATTTAGTTATTATAATGTGTTCTGTACATTATTTAGTTATTATAATGTGGTCTATACAGTTATTTAATGTGTCTGTTAGTTATTAATGTGTCTGTACATTATTAGTTATTATAATGTGGTTTTTATAATGTGATCTGTACATTATTTAGTTATTATAATGTGTTCTGTACATTATTTAGTTATTATAATGTGGTCTATACTAAACATTATTTAGTTATTATAATGTGGTCTAACATTATAGTTATTATAATGTGGTCTGTACATTATTTTTACAAATTTTTTATACATTTAAATTTTGTATGATAGTACTGTTTATTATTACTTAAAATCATTCCAAATTTATTTTTCATAATCATTCACAATATAACTAATAGGCTTATAACTAATAGGCTTCAACTATCTTTAATGATATTAAAATTTCTTGAAAATTTGCTAAAAGCACAATAAATAAAATATTACATGATTTTTTTCAATACATTAACATTTAGTATTGCAAATCCCCACTCCTGTGGTTTGCTGCACTCTTATCTCTGACTTTTGTTAAAGGTTGCTGAAAACTAAACCCTCATTACATTATTAATTACTAAACTTGGCAGCTTTAACCCACCCCCTGGAAAAACTCCTGTGGACACCCTTCCACAGGACTGGTGTCCTGTGTCCGTAGTGTGAATGAATATATGTTTTTACAATCAACCTATAAATGTAAAGCTTGTTTCATTGTATGATTTGTGACCTCTTTTAGTTGTGAAATACTTTAAAAGTTAGTTTTAGTTCCTTACTGTTGTTAGTTGCTTTTTTTTATGTATTTTTATGAAATATATTTCAACCATTCATATATTGATACTTTTTACAGAATTATAGGCTAGTAGGAGTGGTCTAAAATGGAATTCCTCTTAGAAGAAATTATTAATGTTAAATGTTATTTTCTTTTATTAATTAATTTACTATATATTTTCCAGGGATAGTATTAATGAAGGTGATGACGACATAATATTTGAAGATTTTGCCCGTCTCAGGCTCAAAGCTGGTGAAAGTGAGGCTTAAATTTCACCAAAACTTCCCTCCATTCACCAAACCTTTCACCATCTTATTCACCACTATCTACTCTTCCTTCCTTGTTATTTTTATGTTTAAACAATTTTACTACGCACATTACCAAAAAAAATCAATTTAAAAAAATGGTTAAAAATTAATTAAGAAAAAATAATGTAACACTTTAACACTTAACAAACACATTTTTCACTATTTTATTTATTTTAATATTCTTTACTTTTATATATTTTAAGTTTTATTTATTTATATATTATTTTTTCAAGTATAATGTATCATACTACTATAACAATTTTGGTTTTAATCAGTTGTCAGCCCACAAAAAAAACTGTGAATAAAAGAATCCTATTGGTTAGATAAAGAAAATGACTTGTGGAGTTTCAAGTAATGAAATAAAACAAGGCTCTTTCCACTAATATTTGACATAGCCAGCTTTCAATCTTAACAGATCATCATCAGTGGCGGCGAGCAGTGAAGCAAAGAGTCAGGAGACAGCGGTTACAGTTTTGTCTAGAGGCTTATAGCTGTCAAGCATGCTGGACAAAACTGTAACCCCTGTCTTACTAGCACTATTGATCTGTTAAGATTGAAAGTTGGCTATGTCAGATGTACATCATTAGTGGAGAGATTCTTGTTTTATTACATTATTGGTTAGATTTCCTTTTTTGGGACAGGGTCAAATTAATCAATAGAATCTTTTGCCCTGCTAACTATTGTTGGACTTTCAACTGATCTTAACAATAACTATTATGATTAAAGGCCCTTTGCCATTAGTTTTGGAGTCTCTAAATGTTTTCCTTGATGAATAACCAAGATCATACTTTTTTCTAACAATAACAAACATGGGACCTTAGTAATAGGCATAACTTTGTTGTAAAAATTCACTGACACACAAGGCAAATTCTCAAATTCATTTGAATTTCTTCAAATTCAGGCAAATTTTCTATGCCCAGATTTCCGCTCTCTGCAAAAATTTCATTTAATTTCAGAAAAGTTCATTTTATTTCAGTAAAAAAATAAAATGATTTTTTCCCTCTCCATCCAAGTAGAGGCAGTAAACACTGTATTTCATTGTAAATGTAATAAAATGTATCTATAAAGTTTTATGGAAAAATTAGTCCATATTATTTATTTTCAACAAAAAAAAAAAATAGATTTTTTAATGTAAAAAAAATAATGGTTGATACATAGTAACCAATTATTAGCTTAAGTATGAAAGAAAAGCAATAGAAAAATGAATAAAGTACTGATATAGATCTCATTTATGGATTCAGTTACAACACAAGAAACTAGTTTTGTAAAAAACAAATTTCAAGTTTTTTTCCAACTATGATATTTTCATGACTAAGCATATTTCTGAAAAATAAAAACGGATAGTTATTCTTACTTTTAGATATAAACCTAGACATTAAAAAAGATTTCAAGTTTAAATTTGACACAATTTAAATGTTTTGAGATAATACATATTTTATGACATCTGTAATGTTATTTTTAATATACTTTAGCATGAAGACTGTAGCATTTTACAAAAATGATCGTTCCTTGATATGGACACAGTTTGGTTTTTTACCTAATGATGTTACTGGATGGATATAGTGATATCTCTGGTGAAAACTAGATAGTCTTCATGCAGTATGACCCTCCTTTCATGTGGAGTAAAAAAAATTATCGTTTTATAAAACAGTCTTCACGATTTTTTTCTCCATCTAACTTTGTAGTTAACTTGAAATAACCAAAACTTGAGATGTACCCTTATCCTTGTGAGGGTGCTAATGTATATTTTTTATATATGATGTATTAAAAGTCCCCCCCTTAAATTTATAAGCATTAGACATAAATTAATGAAACATAGAGAACTATTTCGTGTAAAGGGAAGTTCTTTTTGGAGGACTAGCTAACTTTGAGTGTCCTATATAACACTTAATTTTGTGAAAAAATAGAAAAAAAAATAAATTAGGAGTTAGATTTTAATTGGGCTTTTTGAGTTCAGGGATGAATAAAATACATTTTGACCATTGCATATTTTTCTATAAGACCACTATTTTGAGGGAGAATAAGTATCAAAGTTTAAAAATGAATATTTTGATTCAAAAGTTAAAGCTTAAGTGTTGAAATTAAAAATAATTTGTCAGACATTAAAAATGCCTTATTTTTGGCCTTAGAATATGAATAATTTGTTTATATTTTCAATTTTAAAGTAATTTAGTGTTATTATTTTCCCTTAATCTAGCAGTATTTGTAACTATAAATGCCTTAAAGTAATGGTGAAATAATAAATAAATTTGAATGAATAATTTGTATTATTAAGCCAAAAACAAGGCGGTTTTACTCTGGGGAAAATTCTTTCTACTGCCAATACTTATCCTTCAATTTTGAGTTAAAATGTCTAATTATTAAACTTTAGGCACATAATCCCGCTGAACTAATGGTCTTAGACAAAAATATTCTGTGGTCAATTGTCTTGTATTCATCATCCCTAGAACCCAAAAAGATCAACAAATATCAACAAAAAAGAAGAAAAGATCAACAAAGATATAAACAAATATACATTCCAATTTACTTTTTCCATTTTTTCTTTGCAAAATTAAGTTAATTGCTCCACCAAAAAGAAGTTCCCTTAACATAAAAAAGTTATATTATGCCTATCAATTAAAAATTTAAAAGAGGAGGGGGGATTTTGTCAACCTTGTATAACTTCACTCTTAGACACAAAATACTTCCGTCTTTAATTTAACCATTGAAAGACTTTTAGATACAATTTTATTTCCTTGCAATAAATCATAAAAAACGTATATATTGTTTACTTTCACAATACAATGTTTAAATATTTACTTTTCCTTTCCTATTGTTGTATTTTTTAATACGATAATTAATTTTTATAAATAATCTTTTAACAAATAAAGCTTGTTTTTATTAAAATTTTTAAAATGGATTCTATTTTTTTTCGTTGGATGTATTTTTATAATGTGAGATAAAAAAGTATGACCTAACTTTGTAAATATAGTTTATTTTTTTAGTATTTTATGAATTTATTGTTTGTAATTTTGTTGCATTTATTTTAATTTTAAATTAATGAATTTTATTTAGATGTCTGAGTTTAAAATTATCATTTTTGATTTTCAAATAGAGCACGGATCAACTAACTAAGGATTTGAAAAATTGTATTACAACCTTGGGAAACAAAAAGAAAATTGTAAGAAAGACTTCTGGTCTGGTTTTATAAAATAATAATATCTGCTATAGTCCAAGAGTCAGGGCTAAAAACATCTGACTTATTTTGTTAGTACAAAATGAGTCAGTAGGCTTCAAACCAAAATGTTTTGAAAAATACTTTGAATTGTGAAGGAAAAGCATAGTCTGCCTGTGCAAAGTGGAGCCCTTCATATGAATGCTCTTGCTCAAAATATTAAAGAATCGCATAAATTCAATGGCAAAAAAAATGCTCAAAAAACCAATATATTTTCAAAGAAATTCACCGACTTTGCATAAATTAACCATTTTTTTGTTAACAAGTTATTAGAGCCATAACTTTAGTTTTAGTGGTCTGATTTCGATAATTAAACACTGGTTTCATAACATTCATAACATTTGATCACCTTTAAGAAATGTCATTTTCATGTTTTGCACACGACCCACAGGGAACCACTTATTAAAAAAACTGAAATTTGAGAGATTTTATAAAATTTTGAGCATGTACAATCAAATCATAAGTGCATGCAGACAAATTTTTGGCTTGTTTGTTTTTCTAATTTATTGTTAAAAACTTGTTCTACAGTTTTTGTTATCCAGGTTGTTCATATCTTACCTTAGGTCTGTTTCTGTCTTTTTACGTCAAAACGTTTTTTATAATTGAACATTTTTAAGGGAGTTTATTCTGTGTATTAAGGTACATAAGTATAAAATGAATTACAAAAACAAACCATTATATGTTTTAAAACATTATACACAGTGTAATGTTATTTTGATAAAGCTCTTTATTATACTTATTGCAATGTTACACCGATGAAGCTCTTTATTATACTTATTGTGATATTACATTGATGAAGCTTTTTATTATACTTATTGCAATTTAACATTGATAAAGCTCTTTATTATACTTATTAGAATGTTACATTGATAAGCACTTAATTACACTCAGTGCAATGTAACATTGATAAAACTCTTCATAATACATTGCAATGTTACATTGATAAGCTCTTTATTACATTTGATGTAATATTACATTGATAAAGCTCTTTATTATACTTTGAGCAATGTTACGTTGTTAATGCTCTTTATCACACATTGTAATGTTTTCAAACATTTAATAATTTATTTTGTTACTTATTTTTGAAGTCAGTACCTTGATAAAGACTTAATGTGTAGTTAAAAGCTTGGTACATTGATTTTTTATTCTCTAGAACATTTCCACTTAAATATTATTAATTTTTTAAATCTGAACTTTATAAAGAACTAACAGCAGGTTCTATGATGTTCAGATCCCAGATAATAAGTTAGTGATATTTTGCTAATGCTTTTTTAAAGTTTTTTCTCTAATTTTCTTAAATTATTTTCTTTTAAGTTCGCCTCATGTAAGTTTTATAAAAATTCCAAATCTTTATAAAACAGTAAAATAATGAATTCATGATATTTTTCTACCTCTTTGTATTCTTGTCCTTGTATTAGTTACTCAAAACTAAAAAGTAAATTCCATTCTGATTAGTTCAAAATTATTTACAGATTGGATATAATTGATCTCTGTGGAAGGGATGTTATGCAGTTATTATTTTTGAGGAAATCATTCTTTAATAACATAAAAGTTGAGATTTTAAAGTGATTATTAAGGTAGCAATATTATTAAGGTAGTTATATTCAAAACTATGGAATATAACTAACTTTTGATCTAAAAAATTATCTAAATACAATGTACCAAACTATGGTATGTGTGGTAGTTTTCGTCACATAGCACTATATTTGAGTTGAGAAAATAGGAGGATTGCCAACACCTTGTTACACTCAAAAAGTTTCCTAGTTCTAAACTCGGCAACCCTGTATGGTCACTCTGTTGTGTAAAATAAAAATAAATGCTTATTTCTCTAATAAAGTGACATAAAGCTCATTGAAGTTTGTTAAATTATTAATAATGCTTAATTTTATTTGTAACAGGTGACTTCCTCTCAACTAGGGCAATTAATTTTGACATAGTTGGTAGCCGAACATTCTCCCCACAAATTATTGGTGGGAACCAATTAGAATCCAGAGATCTCCCGCAATCCATGCATTGAAAACTTACTAGATATACCATAAGTTTACTTTATTAATTGGTAGAAAGAAAAGTTTTGTGCCCTATTTTAAAACTTTTGCTCAATTTTTAATTTTAAATTACAAATTTACTGATTCCATGAGTTATATTTTCATTTCATTCCGTAGTTGCTTTTTATAAACTTGTTTTCTTGTTAAAATCCAGGTTATTCTTCCCTTATCTTCTTATAAGGTTAAAGACATCATAAACTGATAATTATTATTAGTGATAAAAAGTATAACACTTTAAACTTCCAGTTTTTAGAGGTTTATACTTGAATCAATAATAATACTATTACTTTTTAAACTATATCAGTATGAAATTTACTTTTTGCAATTTTAATTTATTTTAGGTTACGTATATTCCTCCGAGAGGCATTTTATTTAAATTAATGTATAACTTTATTTGTAAACACTTTGTTACTTTTTTTGTATGTTTGTTACTTTTTACATTGAAAGTAATTGTAAGGTATAATAGCTGTTAATGATTGAATTAATGTTGGGCAACATGGTATATATTTTGTGAACTTTTTAATTTTAACAATTATTTGTGAATTTTTATCAGAAAATTATGCTTTTGAGGTTGTTTGGATAATGGGAGTGTGAGATCAATTCCAACAAGCTTCCTAGTTCCAAAAATATATGTCTTCATAAAGTTTATATATGTATATATACAGTCGGACCTCTATATAACGAACTTAAAGGTTCAAGTGAAAAAATTCGTTATATAGAAATTTCGTTGTATAGAAATTGAAAAAATAAATAACTCTGTACTATTTTATGATATTTTAATGTATATTTAGGATGAATAATAACCTCGCAGTTGAATATTCAGCAGCTTTTTCTTTTATTAGCGGTCCTGTCACAGGCCTATTTTTGTCCCATAACATTGTCACCCACTGTGAAATTGTGTCATCAATGTCTTCATACTTGCATACTCGAGAACTTTTTTTTAAATCGCCACTCGTTTCGTATAACCTAAGTATAGATACCCGATTTTTTTAAATTGTTGATATAGAACTAGGAGCAATTTTATACTTCAGAGACAAGTCTTTGTTTTTGACTCCATCGTCAGAATCTTTTAATAAATTGATTTTTTCAGAAAGGTACATCGGTTTCCTTTTTGACATTTTAATAAACTCGATTTACAAACAAATAAAAAGATTCACAAACGAACTGGTCAGACCGAATACCAAATTAAAACTGAAAGATTCTTAGTTCTATGCTGTGTTAATCCTAATTTCATAGAAAATTGTAAAGAAAGAGTTCGCAAAATTAAATAAGGCAGGGCGAGAATCAATAAATAATTGTTCTGGGAAATTACAGAAAAACAAAAGTGCCGTTTTGGTCAATTCCTTGAAAGGTTGCGGGTCTTGTCTTTATCCTTATTTCTGGAAATTTTGTTCGTTATATAGATTTTTTTTTCGTTAAATAGAAACACTTTTAAACACAAAATTCAAGGGAACGTAAAAAAATTCGTTACATAGAGACTTTTGTTGTATAGAAGTTCGTTATATGGAGGTCTGACTGTATATGTATATATGTGTATATATATATATAATATATTATATATATATATATAATATATATATATATATATATATTATATATATATATATATATATATGTGTGTGTGTGTGTGTGTGTGTGTGTGTGTGTGTGTGTGTGTTTTTTTTCGAGCAATTGCAACTGCATGCTCCATTTATTAAATACTACATACTACATGCATTTCAACAAGAATGTAGAAATTTCAAAGTACATCATGTTCAACTTAAATGACGCCTAATCTACTTAAATACTAAGAAATTAAAGTGAAAACTTAACACAAAAAATAAAATAAAATGAAAAATCCTCTTAGTTTGCAGTTGCCTCAGATGCTACTAAAGCTAGGTTAGGAACAATCTGCAAATTAGTAACGAATGGAAAAGAAACCATTTAATCTCTATGTAAAAAAAAAATAACATGAAATAAAACAAAATTACTGGCCAAATTATATTTTGTATGAAAGAACAGGATTAATGTTAATGCAAAGAATTAAAATATAAAACAAAAACTGTAATCTGGTGCAACTGCTAAATGTTATAAATAACAAATTATAATTGAACGAAGAGTATAAAAGACTAAAAGAGTAATCACAAAATGAATTTATGGAGGCATAAGATAATTAATATTAAGATACAAGCTCATCATGAGAGAGCAATACTTACAAAAAAAAAACACAACTAGAGCAATCGTAAAAACAAACCAAAAGAAAGATTAACATAATGATTAACACTTTAGCGAACATAAAAGGCAGCAGCCTTCTACAAATTCACATTGTGACCACAAACAATCAATTCTAAAAACATTTTTATATAAATTTTAACGAAGAAGAGAGAAAAATGAAATAAAAATAAATAAAATGGCTTATCTAAATTAAATCAAAATCAAGGTTGCAAATAAAAGCTATGAAATAATTAATAATTTCCTTGGATAGAAATGTAGAAAACAAAGGTGGCCAAGGGTGAGAGGTCCCCAAAATTACCCACTGCATTAAAGTTGACCTGTCCTTGTCATACAATGGACATTCCAAGATTAGATGAACCCATGTCTGAGATATATCTGGATTGCAAGAGCAGCCAGGAGAGGGTATGATGCCAAATCTATGCAAATACGCCCTGTTCTTCCCATGTCCCGTAAGCGCCTGAGTAATTTTGTAATTAATTGGTAATTTTACATCCAGTCTACTCTTGACTGTCGGAAAAAACAACTTTGTGTGGTGACCATGAAGAGATGCTAACCACTGACGATACTTAACCACTGTGTGTGTGTGTGTGTGTGTGTATGAATTTTCTGAGCATTTGAATTATATCTTAAAGTTTGATTTTTGTATCAAGTTTCATCTCTCTAGCACAAACACAGTGGGAGTTATGTGTGACACACACACAGGCTTTATGGTAAAAACCAATTAAAACAGACAATGTTAATCAATGCAGGGTTTCAGATTTTCATTGTAAACACAAATAAAATCTGAGTTTATTTAATAGTTCTTTCTATAAGTTCTAATTCTATACTATAGTTTGACACATGGTTAAAATCAGTTGAAAGCGTAGGAAAATAATGAGAGGGAGCCAATGAAGTTAGTCCCTGTTCCCAATTTTATATCATTACAACCAGGAGGGGTGCAGCTTCAGCGATTTGTTTTTTTTTCAGTAGCAGCACCGGTCCCCTAAGGTTACAAAGAAAATAGGAAGCTTGTCGGTTATAATCGGCAAGATTCGTGTATTTCCAGGGGGACAGGAAAACTTGAATACCTTATTTTTATTTGATTGTTAGACATTTGTTATGGTAATTTGTTTTTATTAACCTTTGGGTATACGATTGATTGAAAATTTATCTTTTAGTTTTTCCTTTTGATAACTTCTTTTAAATTGATTTTATTTACCTTAATAAATTTTATGAGGCATAAGTACATGCTCTTGCTAATTGTGTTACATAAAATTTATACAATACATTTATTAATGCAGCTGATCCCCGAGTTTCTTAACTCTGTAGAGTGCCATTATTCCTTTAACAAATATTTTAATTATGGAAAAACTCTGTGCCGATTTGGGATGTCTCAAATCAGCTTGAAAAGCTACTATGTGCTAGTTTCCAAAAGGTATTAATTAAAAATGTCTAAAAGGCGGGATGGAATTGCTTCTGTTTTCATTTGTAACTGTTATTTTGGGGGACCAGCACTAATGAAGTGTCAAAAGTAAATGAAGAGGGAAGTCGACAATCTTGCCGTATAGGGTTATGTTATTTGTGAGTCCAACCTCACACTATATGGTTCCTCAACACTATTTTCCCACCCTGTCAACTAACGTAAAACATAAACGTGTGTCATACTATAAATACCTACTTAGTACTTTTCCTATATGCTTATGGCAGTAGGTGAGGAAAAGTAAAAAATTCTTGTGCGAGTATTTTGTTAGTTAAGGATGATTAATCTTATTTGATTTCAACTCTGTTGTAATGTAAACTATTGTTGGTTACTATTAAGCTTATTATTTTTTCCTGTTTATACATTTTTTTATTTGCCCATCGGCTGTTATCAGCAAGAAGACCAAATTTCAGCTCTTATATTACCTATTAATTATACTGCTTATTCTAATTTATATCGTTAATTAATATAATTATTTTAATTTATTTAATATTCAATTAAAACTAAATATAAATAGTTTTTGTAATTGTAATAAATGTTCACTTTTTATAACTAAAGACTTCTTTACTTCTAAAACAAAATAAAGAAGGAAAAAATATAAATTAAAAAAAAATATGTATGTGTATAAAATGAATAATATATGTATATGTGTATATTTTATATTTATTACAAATATATAAATTTAACAAAAAGTCACTACTGGATAAATAAACTTTTAAGTAAAAATATAACATTATTTTAATTTATTTTATCATTTTTATAAAGAATCTAGAGATATTTATTATTAATTTTTATATTTTAGACACTTTTTCACACGAAAACACTTTGCATGCATTTGGGGTTGAAATCCAGGGTTAGTTTGAATAAAAGTCTGATACAGGTTTTTTTAGGAAATATATGTATGAATTTTTTTAAGATTTTTTTACTGAAATTTCATGATTGTTTTAAATTTTTATTGATTCTAAATTCATATTTTTTTTTACTTTTTTATCTAGGTAGTATTATTAATGCTTGGTAAGAAACAATATAATAGGTGTTTTAATATTTTAGCTAGGATTCCAGATTACAATGTTTGTGAACCTAAGTCATTTTTACCAGCTAACAAGCATACCTGACAACCTAGACTCGTAACCTTACTCAGAGCTTGTTCATAATCGCCCCCATTCTTCCACCTCTTTTAGCCATACTGGATATCACATTTCATTGCAGATCTGTAAATTTTTAAAATAAAAACCCTGATTTTAATATTAAGATCAATTTAAAAGTTTCTTTTTTTTGGACTTATAAGAAAATAAATAAAAACAGATTAATTACACAAAAGTCCTATATTTTTTTAATGTATAATAATTAACTAAGCTTTCGACTAAAAATTAGTCATCATCAGAGTTTAACAATATAAAATAAAAAAAAAAACAATTTTACAAATTGCATCATATTGCACCTTTGTATGGTAGTGGTAAGCTGTTTAAAATAACCATTAAAAACTGTTACATTGAAGAAATTTTAAAAAATCAGTGTTACCAATAATTTTATGATGTAGTTTGTAAAATTGTTTTTATATTTTATATTGTTAAACTCTGATGATGACTAATTTTTAGTCAAAAGCTTAGCTAATTATTATATATTAAAAAAATATAGGACTTTTGGGTAACTAATCTGTTTTTGTTTATTGAGATCAATCTTAATATAGACTGGCACCATATTTGAATAAAAAAAGGTAGGATGCCAACATCATTTTAAAGACAAAAAGTTTCCTAGTTCTGAACTTGGCAACACTGAAGTCATTCCTTGGCAGGGAGTCCAGCTTCAGCAATTTGGTTGTTATATAGCTGCGTAAGTCCCCCAAGCTAGCAGAGAAAATAGGTAGCTTGTCAGTTATAATCAATTAGATTCGTGTATTTCTGGTGTGACAGAAAAACTCAAGTACACAATGTTCACTTGATTATTAGATATTTGTTAAGAAATTTGGTTACTTTTATAACCATTTGGATACTTTAGATTGAAAAAAGTTCTTTTTAGTTTTTCCTTATGATAATTTATTTTAAATTCCTATTTATTTTGTGTACTTATGTGAGGCATAAGTTCTCGCTTTTACTATTTGGGTTACATAATTTCATACAAAACATTTTTAAATACTGTAGGGCTTAGTGTTTTTTTTTACTCAAATCAGTGACATTTTTGCCTTTGGCGGCACATTTTTGATTAATTGGAAATAGAACAGGATGTCTGCTATGATGTGCTGTTTGTCTCAATACAGTTCAAAGGACTAATATATGCCAGTTTCCAAAGAAAAGAGGGCATGTCATGTGTTTTCATTTTTCCCCACTGATTTGGGGGACCAGCGCTAGTAGTCTGTTAAAGGTAGAAGAAAAGGGAAGTTGGCAATCTTTTGGTATAGGGTTATATTATCTGTGTTCTTTGGTGTACAATAACAATTTTAAAATAGACATTTATTTTAAAAAAGTGACATTAATCTTCTAGAGATGTGTTTGAATCATTAATAATGCTTAAATTCATCAGTGAAAGGGAACGTATCATTTATGGTGTCCCCTCAATTTGGGCAATTAATTTTGACTTAGTTGGTAGCATGTTAAAGCCATAAATTATTGGCGAGAACCAATCAGAATTACAAAACATCCCACAATCCATGACATACACCGTAGCATAGAGGTATATTACCAGAGGGGGCATAGCCTATCTCAATACTTTAAGAGGCCTGAAACATTATTTTAGGGCTAAGTGAAACCTCATTGCAATCTCCTCTAAAAGTGAGTTAAGGTTATAATAATCTATTGTTTTCGGCTTCCCACACATTTTTCGTGTTTAGATTTTCATTTTAAACGTTCTAGTTTATATCTTACTTTATTTTTGATCTGTTAATTTGATTTTATTGATAGTCAAAGGTGGTCTGGTTACTTTTTGATGTTTCAAAATTCAACCAATAGGGGTCTATCTATATACACCATAGTTTAGATATGACTTCAAAATTTGTTTAACTAAGTTGTTTTCAAGTTATGTAAAATAAAAAATTACTTAAAGTTTAAAGATCAACTATAAAATGAATTAGTTATTGGATTGGTTTTAATAATTGCATTTAATTATCACATTTTTTTTAAATTTTACTATTTAAATCGTTCTTACCTTACCTTGAAGATTTAAATTCAATCTGCATTGTGCTATATTAATTCCCTGAAATGCCCTAAATTATTAATTTTATATTCCTAAAATAATTTTTTAATTAATTTTATTTATTGTTAATTTATTGTAAGTTTTATTTATAACAAATAATTAAATGTTACACTCGCAGAAAGAAAAAAAATAAATGATAAGTGTAAAACAAATATTTTTTAATATGAATGTAAATTGAAATATTTATTTATGTGTATTGTATATTATGTGGAATATATTAATAAATATATGTCAACTGGATATAACGTTTTATTCCATTTTATTTTAATCAATCCTACTGAACAGCAATACTTTCAGCGAATTTGCCTTGAAAATTGTTTTATTTCATTCTTGGAGGGGGGAGGGTTACTGTAACTTCTTATCTTTCAGTTTTTCTTATTTTGCCTTGTCTCTTTTTGGCTTAAAGTCTTTAAAGACGGTTTCTGTAAGTTGAAGAGAAGTTGGAGGAAGTAGAGAAGTGTGATTTAGTTTATATGTCGACTAATATTATCTATTTTATAATATTAAAAAGTAAAAGTAAGACTATACCTTGTTAGAAAGAAAATACCTTTCTGATTTAGTGATTCTTGTTAGTTCAACAACTTTGATTTGTATATTATTGAACTATATAGAAATAAAAATCACTAAAAGTTAGGACTTTGATTGGTATAGGTCTCAAAAAGTTGTTTATTCATCAAGAATTCATTCTACATTTTGTGCAGCTCGCAGTCAGTTCAGTTCTGTAAAACTGCCTCTGTAACGGCTCTAAGATCACTAAAATTATTTGTTTTGATCATGGTCAGTACTTGGATAGGTTGAAGTTTTCTCAACCTTGTAATGTTTACACCTCTGTTTAAAAAAAAATTAGTAATTTATAACAATTAATCGTAGAAATAATAAATTCCATATTCTTTTCGTATCTCCTCTTTATGAAAAAACTTTGAGTCAAAAAATTTGGATAGTTAAAAAATATTTTTTAAGAAATCTTTTTTTTTATCGATAAGTTTTACACTGTAAAATACCAAAAACACACTTTATTAATAATTTCAAAACAATTATAAACTTTCTTAAGTTCTAATTAACTTCCTTAAAAGAAGTATATGTATAGGTATCATCAAAATAATACGTTTACGACCCCACAATATCTTTACGTCTACCATTAAAAACCTTTACTCCTCTACCACTTGGCCAGGTCATGGTTTCTCATGTGGCCTATTGACCATGCCTTAAACCTTTTACATGTATTTTTTATAAACTGCTCTTACGTTGTATTATATTCACCTTAATTCGGAAGAAACTTCATTTTTGCTATAATATCTTGGAAACCTGCTCCCTTAAGCTGTAGGATATAGGTAAGAAATAGCTGCTTTAAGCAGGTGACGTAATTATCACAGAAAGAAAATGGCCCAGTAAGGTTGATGTAAACTTGTACATCATTGATGTAAAGTGTATGTAGGCTCAAAATTATTGTCACTAGAAAAAAATCTACTGTCGTAGATATAAATTCAAATAAAGGTCTCTATTTCCACTAGAAATATTCTAAAATTTAAAATTTACATTTTAGCAATGCATAATAAACGGAAAAACAAAACAAATTTACTAACATCTACAGACTCCAATCTTAGAAAATTTGTCTACCTATAAACCTAACTGCAAAACATGTAAAATAAGACATCCATATCTTAATAAGCCTGTCAAATTATAACGCCTTTATATTGTTTATCATCTCTATAATCTGATATTATAACAACCACTAGAATAAGTTTTTTATTAATGGCATCATTGTTAAAGCGGCAAAAAACTTTGTGACACTATAGTAAGGGGGAACGAGTCCGCTAAGTCCTACGGCTTTACAAGTTTTTACTTTTATTTAGTTTTAGTTTACAGTTTTTATTTACTTTTAGTTTACTGTTTAGATCAATATACTCGTAGACATAATTTTTATTGGAGCACTTAATATTATATTTAAACGATATAAAAATTATAACTAAAGATAAAGAAGCATTGTACGATACACAATTTGTCTTTTTAATATAAATAAATACTTCAAACGGAAGATCCATACTTGAGAATTGAAAAGGTCCTTTTTAATTTATACAGGTGAATTAATTTAATTTTACTTGTTTCTTTTGTGAAGTTAAATTTTATTGTTGATGTAATATTTTTACTGCAAAAATAAAATTTATTGCTACAAAATATAACAAGAGTGAAGAAAGTGAAACTCAAAACCACGCGACCCATCTCAAAAGTGTCGGTCTGTTAATTGTCTGGATTGTGTTGGCAAAATTTGGAAAATGTTTAGTAGATCAAAGTGTGCACTATTTTAATATTATCATTATCAGCATTAGTTTAATTTTTATCAGATGACTTGTGTCCGTTTTTTAAAAAAATTAGAAAACAATCTAATTGGGTTGAAATTAAATACAATTTTAAATACAAAAAAATTGAATTTGGTACAAATGTATACCTTTACGTAATAATTAAGTACCACTAAGTTTTGTTTCCATATGACAAGTATATCATATTACCTAATGTAAAGCATAATCGAGCGTGGTCAGTGCCTGGATGGGTGACCCTAGGAATAAAATGGATGACTTTAATATTTAAGGATGAGCAAAGCGAGTCCAAAGATCTGTTACTGTATAAAATTGAAGACTTTTATATTCTGAGGACGAGCGAAGTGAGTCCGACGGTTTATTTTATTTTTCTACTTGTATTTGAAAGTTATTTTTCTTTAAATGATGATTACCTTCGATTAACAATATTTTTAATGTCAGTATTCTTTAATTTTAAATCACATTTGGCTTATATTTTCCTTTTACGTAAGAGATTTATTCATACAGTTTTTTTTTAATATTTACCCTTTAATAATTTTTGTTTTATTTTATATTATACATTTTAAATGTATTTCAAATTGTATTACTTTTATATTGATATGCAATTTATAATATTATATTATTTACTTATAATATTGATAATATTATTATTTTTTTAATTTTTAGCAAAATTTTTACTTTATTGATTCTTTGTATGTGGGAAGTCGAGGGGGAGTGAAGGATTATTTGTATTTTGTTTTGATTTAAAAAACATATTTACACATATTTATTTATAAAAATGAAAAAAATATTACAAATAACTAGAACCTAATTTGTTTTATCGGTGTATTAATAATTTATTGATTGTTGAATTAAATTATTAAAAATTTATACTTAAAAATATAATTAACAAACTTGTATAATACACAGAAGAATAATTAATTCATAACCCTGATATCTTGATTTATCTAAATCTTGATCTCAAATATTAAGCATCATACTTCATCTTCTGCTTAGTACATTGACCATACAGTGTAAATTAATTTAAGGTATCTAAGCCTTATAATATAAGGTAATAAATGTCAAAATATATTATTTAGTGGCTTTATAGTTAAAATCTTTATTGACGTATTGTTTTATCCATCATTATGATTTGGTGAACCCAAAAAAGTTCTGAAATATTCTATGCCTTTTATACTGGATCTAGAGGACTAGATGGTTTTGAATAATCTTAAGAACTTCTTTGTATCGACACGACTTTATTTAATAACTTTTTAGGCACTCAACCAAAGCTGTTCAACCCAACGAAACTAATTTAGAGGTATCCAACTAAACCAGTTTGGTGAGACCAAATTAAACTAGTTTGGCAGAAATTAAGAAAAACAGTTTAGTGGAACCATTTATTAATAGAACGGCATGAAAACCAACCAAACCAATTTAATACTGAATCTAAAGAACAAGGATTATAACATAAACTGTGAAGGCTTCCGTGGTTATTGTCTTAAAGATTTATTGTCTTAATGAAGACCTAAAACTTGAGATTTATGGAGCAAAATCATAAACCAAATAATCCACTCATTCCAAATGTCGCATTAAAGATTTTATTGCTTTAGTTTTTTTTTCTCAAGAATAATATTACTTTTACTGCTCTGATGCATAATTACTTTACAATTTTTGAATGGATCTATTATTATTTTTAGTATGTAGTTGAACTTAACACTATATTTAGTAGCATTTACCATTTTAAGAATATCTAATTTATATAAATAAAAATCTTAACATACTATGTAAGACAAAAGGGATTATAAAAAAAATTGTTTACAATGTAATCTATTAACTACTTATTATAATCATTAAGAAAATAAATCCATCTATTCCTTTCTTTAAAAAAAAGTAGGTGGGTCTGACTTATTTTAGTTTGTAATAAAACTAAATAATTCCTTAATTTTATTTAATAAAACGAATTTAAATTGTTTCACAATTTGTATGTAATACAATAAGTCTGTATTTACAAGCTTTGTTTAGGTGTTAAGTTGCGTAGAATCACTTGTAATGTCGCAGATTGTAAATGCTAAGGGAGAACTTTAACTTTAACTTTACAAGACCACACCTTTAACTAGCAAAAAATATTTTAAAATTATGAAATACGCTAAATTTTTTTATTTTTTAATTAATAATAATTGCATATTATTATTAAATACAAATCAAATTAAAATATGCATAAATCATTCCCATGTATATATTTCTATTCCTTTTCATTTCTATGCCTATTTATTCCTATCCATTCCTATTCCTATACATTCCTATGCTATTTATTCCTATACATCCCATGCCTATCCATTCCTATTTCCATTCCTATGCCTATTTATTCCTATCCATTCCTAACCTATACAATTCTATGCATATTTATTCCTATCCATTCCTATTCCTAGATATTTCTATGCCTATTAATTCCTATCCATTCCTATTCCTATACATTCCTATGCCTATTAATTCCTATCCGTTCCAATTCCTATACATTCCTACGCCTATTATTCCTATCCGTTCCCTATCCTATATATTCCATGGCCTATTTATTCCTATCCATTCCTATGTCCTATGCCTATTTATTCCTATACATTCTTATGCTATAAATCCTATCCATTCCTTTTCTATACATTCCTATGCCTATTTATTCCTATTCATTCCTATTCCTATACATTCCTATGCCTATTTATTCCTATCCATTCCTATTCCAATACATTTCTATGTCTATCTTATTCCTATCCATTCCTATTCCGATGCCTATTTATTCCTATACATTCTTATGCCTAATAATTCCTATCCATTCCTATTCCTATACATTCCTATGCCTATTTATTCCCCATATACATTCCTATTTGCTATTTAATTCTATCCATTCCTATTCCTATCCATTCCTATGCATTCTATTCTTCCATTCCTATTCCTATCCATCCCTTTCCTATCCATTCCTATCCATTCCTATGCATTCCTATTCCTATCCATTCCTATTCCTATCCATTCCTTTCCTATCCATTTCTATCCATTTCTATCCATTCCTATCCATTCCTATTCCTATCATTCTATTCTTATGCATTATTCCTATCTATCCTAACCTATTTATTCCTATCCATTCCTATTCCTTCCTTCCTATTCCTATCCATTCTATTCCTACCCATTTCTATCCTATGCCTATTTATTCCTATCTATTCCTTATGCCTATTATCCTATCTATTCCTATTCCTATACATTCTTATGCCTATCCATTCCCTATTCCTATCCATTCTCTATTCTATAACATTCTTTCCTACCATTCCTATTCCTATCATTCCTAAATACATTTTTATGCCTATCCATTCCTATTCCTATCCTATTCCTATCCATCCTATCCATTCCTATTCCTATGCCTATTATTCCTATCCATTCCTATTCCTATACATTCTTATGCCTATCTATTCCTATTCTTATCCATTCCAATCTATTCCTATGCCTATATACCTATCCGATCCTATTATCCATTCCTATTCTCCATCCAATCCATCCTATCATCCATTCCTATCCCATTTCTATTCCTATCCATTCCTATGCATTCCTATTCCTATCCATTCCTATTCCTATCCATTCCTTCCTACTTTCTATCCCATTCCCTATTTCCTATTCCATTCCTATCTATTCCTATTCATATATTCTTTATTCTTATGCCTATTATTCCTTATCTATTCCTATGCCTATTTATTCTATCCATTCCCTATTCCTAATCCATTCCTATTCCTATCCATCCTATTCCTATTCCATTTCCTATCCTACTATCCTTTCCTATCCATTCCTATTCCTAATCCATTCCTATTCCTATCCATTCCTATTCCTATCCATTCCATTCCTATCCATTCCTATTCTATATTCTATTCCTATCCACTCCTATCCATTCCTATGCATTCCTTTCCTATCCATTCCTATTCCTATCCATCCTATTCCTATCCATTCTGCCATTTCCTATACCCATTTCTACCATTCCTATTCCTATCTATTCCTATCCATTCCTATCCTATCCATTCTTTTCCTATCCTTTCTATTCCTATTCCTCCATTCCTATCCATTTCCATCCTTTCCATTCTATCATATTCCATCCTATTCCTATCCATTCCTATTCCCTATGCCTATTCCTATCCATTCCTATCTATGCCTATTATTCCTATCCATTCCTATTCCTATGCCTATTTTTTATTCCTATATTCCTATTCTATGCCTATTTATTCCTATCCATTCCTATTCCTATTCCTATCCATTCCTATTCCTATTCTATGCCTATTTATACCTATCCATTCCTATTCCTATCCCTTCCTATACATTCTTATGCCTATCCATTCCTATTCCTATCATTCCTATTCCTATTCCATTCTTATTCATTCCTATTCCTATACATTTCTATTCCTATCTAAGTAGAATAGGAATGAATAGGAATAGGAAATAGATAGGAATAGGAAATGATAGGCATAAGAATGTTATAGGAATAGGAATGAATAGGAATAAATAAGCCATAGGAATAGGAATGGATAGGAATAGGAATGGATAGAAATAGGAATGGATAGGAATAAATAGGCATAGGAATAGGAATGGATAGGAAATAAATAGGCATAGGAATAGGAATGGATAGGAAAAAAATAGGCATAGTCCATAGGAGTAGATAGGATAAATAGGCATAGGAATAGATAGGAATAAAATGGAAAGAATGGATAGGAAATAGGAATGGATAGAACTAGGAATGGATAGGAATGGATAGGAATAGGTTATGTTAGGAATAGGAATGATAGGAATAGGGAAATGGATAGGAAAAGGAATGTATTAGGAATAAGGAATGGGAGCACATTAGGAATGGATAGGAATAAGAATGNTCCTCATCTATCCATTCCTATGCATTCTATTCCTATCATTCCTATTCCTATATTCCCTCACTTTATCATTATTCCTATGCATTCCTATTCCTATCCATTCCTATTCCTATCCATTCCTTCCTATCTTTTCTCTTTCTTCCATCTTCCTCCTCTTCCATTCTAATTCTTAATGCACTTTTTTCTTACTCTATGGCCTATTTATTCCTATCACTTTCCTTTCCATCCTCTCTCCTATCCTACCATTTCTTTCCTTGCTTTTCCATATATCTATGCACTTTAATCCTATCTAATTCTATTACCTATTACATTCTTATGCTATCCATTCTCTATTCCTATCCATTCCTAGTTCTTAATACATTCTTAATGCCTTCCATTCCATTCCCTATGCCATTCCTAATTCCCTATACATTCTTATGCCTACCATTCCTATTCCCTAATCGCATTCCTATTCCTAATCCATTCCTATCCATTCCTATTCCTAATGCCTATTTATTCCTATCCCATTCCCTATTTCTATAATTCTTTATGCCTATCTATTCCTATTCTTTATCCATTCCAATCTCATTCCTATGCATTCTATTCCTATCCTATCCTATTCCATCCATTCCTATTCCTATCCATTCCTATCCATCTATCCATATTCCTATCCATTCCTATTCCTATCCAATTCCTATTCCATTTCCTATCCTATCCATTCCTATTCCTAATCCAATTTTTCTATCCATTCCTATTCCTATCCATTCCTATCTATCCCTTTATCCTTATCCCATATTATGCCTAATTTATTCCTATCTATGCCTATGCCTATTATTCCTATCCATCCTATTCCTATTCCATTCCTATCCTATCCATTCCTATTCCCTATCCATTCCTATTCCTATCCATTCCTATTCCTATCCATTCCTAATTCCTATTCCTATTCTCCTATCCTATTCCATTCCTATCCTATCCTATTCCTATTTCCTATCCATTTCTTATTCCTATCCACTCCTATCCATCCTATGCATTCCTATTCCTATCCATTCCTATTCCTATCCATTCCTATCCTATCCATCCTTCCTATCCATTTCTATCCATTCCTATTCCTATCCATTCCTATCCATTTCCTATTCCTATCCATTCCTTATCCATCCATTTCTTATCCATTCTATTCCTATCCATTCTATCCTTTCCTATTATCCATTTCCCTATTCCTATGCCATATTTATTTCCTATCCATTCCTATTCCTATGCCTATTTTATTCCTATCCATTCCTATTCCTATGCCTATTTATTCCTATTATTCCTATGCCTATTTATTCCTATCCTCCTATCTATGCCTATTTATTCCTATCATTCCTATCCTATTCCTATCCATTCCTATTCCTATTCCTATGCCTATTTATACCTATCCATTCCTATTCCTATCCCTTCCTATACATTCTTATGCCTATCCATTCCTATTCCTATCCATTCCTATTCCTATCCATTCCTATTCTTATTCATTCCTATTCCTATACATTTCTATTCCTATCTAAGTAGGAATAGGAATGAATAGGAATAGGAATAGATAGGAATAGGAAATGATAGGCATAAGAATGTATAGGAATAGGAATGAATAGGAATAAATAAGCATAGGAATAGGAATGGATAGGAATAGGAATGGATGGAAATAGGAATGGATAGGAATAAATAGGCATAGGAATAGGAATGGATAGGAATAAATAGGCATAGGAATAGGAATGGATAGGAAAAAATAGGCATAGTCATAGGAGTAGATAGGAATAAATAGGCATAGGAATAGATAGGAATAGAAATGGAAAGGAATGGATAGAAATAGGAATGGATAGAACTAGGAATGGATAGGAATGGATAGGAATAGGTATGTATAGGAATAGGAATGGATAGGAATAGGAATGGATAGGAAAGGAATGTATAGGAATAGGAATGGATAGGCATAGGAATGGATAGGAATAAGAATGGATAGGAATAGGAATGGAAGGAATAAGAATGGATAGGCATAAGAATGTATAGGAATAGGAATGAATAGGAATAGGAATAGGAATGGAAAGGAATAGAAATGGATAGGAATAGGAATGGATAGGCATAAGAATGTATAGGAATAGGAATGGATAGGAATAGGAATGGATAGGAAAAAATAGGCATAGGAATAGAAATGGATAGGCATAAATAGGCTTAGGAATAGGAATGGATAGGAATAAATAGCTAGGAATAGGAATGGATAGGAAATAAATAGGCATAGGAATAGGAATGGATAAGAATAAATAGGCATAGGAATAGGAATGGATAGGAATAGGAATGGATAGGAATAGGAATGGGATAGGCATAAGAATGTATAGGAATAGGAAATGGATATGCATAAGAATGTAAATAGGAATGGATAGGGAATAGGAATGGATAGGATCAAATAGGCATAGAAATAGAAATGGATAGGAATAAATAGGCATAGGAATAGGAATGGATAGGAATATGAATGGATAGGAATGGGAATGGATAGGAAAAGGAATGGATAGGAATAGGAATGGATAGGAATTAATATGCATAGGAAACTATAAAAATAGAAATAGATAGGATTAAATAGGCATAGGAATGTATAGGAATAGGAATTGATAAGAATAAATAGGCATAGGAATGTATAGGAATAGGAAATGTATAGGAATAAATAGGCATAGGAATGTATAGAAATAGGAATAAGGAATAAATGAGCGAGAGAGATTAAAGAAGTACAAGTAATAGCATAGCAATAATAGGCATAGGAATAGGAAAGGATAGGAAATAAATAGGCATAGGAAATAGGAATGGATAGGAATAAATAGGCATAGAAATGTATAGAAATAGGAATGGATAGGAATAAATAGGCATAGAAATGTACAGGAATATAAATGGATAGGAATAATTAGGCATAGGAATGTATAGGAATAATTGGAATAGGAATGGATAGGAACTAATATGCGTAGAAATGTATAGGAATAATAATGTATAGGCGTAGGAATGTATAGGAATAGGGAATTGATAGGAATAAAATAGGCATAGAAAATGTATGGATAAGGAATGGAGGAATAAATAGAATAATTATAGGAATAAATAGGCAATAGGAATGTAGAATACATATTAAATAGGAATAAAATAATGGAATAGGAATGGATAGGATAAATAGACATAGAAATGTAGGAATAGGAATGATAGGAATAAATAGGAATAATAGGCATAGGAAGTAGAATAAATAGTAGAAATGTATAGGAAAAGGAATGGATAGGAATCAATAGGCATAGAATGTATAGGATAATAGGCCATAGGAATTAGGAATGGAATAGGAATAAATGCATAGGAATGTATAGGAATAGGAACGGATAGGAATAAATAGGCGTAGGAATGTATAGGAATTGGAACGGATAGGAATTAATAGGCATAGGAATGTATAGGAATAGGAATGGATAGGAATTAATAGGCATAGAAATATCTAGGAATAGGAATGGATAGGAATAAATATGCATAGAATTGTATAGGTTAGGAATGGATAGGAATAAATAGGCATAGGAATGTATAGGAATAGGAATGGATAGGCATGGGAATGTATAGAATAAATGGCATAGGAATGTATAGGAAATAGGACTGGATAGGAATATAGGCATAGAAATGAAAAGGAATAGAAATATATATGCATGGGAATGATTTAATGCATATTTTAATTTGATTTGTATTTAATAATATGCAAATATATTATTATTAATTAAAAAATAAAAAAATTTAGCGTATTTCATAATTTTAAAATATTTTTTGCTAGTTAAAGGTGTGGTCTTGTAAAGTTAAAGTTAAAGTTCTCCCTTAGCATTTACAATCTGCGACATTACAAGTGATTCTACGCAACTTAACACCTAAACAAAGCTTGTAAATACAGACTTATTGTATTACATACAAATTGTGAAACAATTTAAATTCGTTTTATTAAATAAAATTAAGGAATTATTTAGTTTTATTACAAACTAAAATAAGTCAGACCCACCTACTTTTTTTTAAAGAAAGGAATAGATGGATTTATTTTCTTAATGATTATATAAGTAGTTAATAGATTACATTGTAAACAATTTTTTATAATCCCTTTTGTCTTACATAGTATGTTAAGATTTTTATTTATATAAATTAGATATTCTTAAAATGGTAAATGCTACTAAATATAGTGTTAAGTTCAACTACATACTAAAAATAATAATAGATCCATTCAAAAATTGTAAAGTAATTATGCATCAGAGCAGTAAAAGTAATATTATTCTTGAGAAAAAAAAACTAAAGCAATAAAATCTTTAATGCGACATTTGGAATGAGTGGATTATTTGGTTTATGATTTTGCTCCATAAATCTCAAGTTTTAGGTCTTCATTAAGACAATAAATCTTTAAGACAATAACCACGGAAGCCTTCACAGTTTATGTTATAATCCTTGTTCTTTAGATTCAGTATTAAATTGGTTTGGTTGGTTTTCATGCCGTTCTATTAATAAATGGTTCCACTAAACTGTTTTTCTTAATTTCTGCCAAACTAGTTTAATTTGGTCTCACCAAACTGGTTTAGTTGGATACCTCTAAATTAGTTTCGTTGGGTTGAACAGCTTTGGTTGAGTGCCTAAAAAGTTATTAAATAAAGTCGTGTCGATACAAAGAAGTTCTTAAGATTATTCAAAACCATCAAGTCCTCTAGATCCAGTATAAAAGGCATAGAATATTTCAGAACTTTTTTGGGTTCACCAAATCATAATGATGGATAAAACAATACGTCAATAAAGATGTTAACTATAAAGCCACTAAATAATATATTTTGACATTTATTACCTTATATTATAAGGCTTAGATACCTTAAATTAATTTATACCGTATGGTCAATGTACTAAGCAGAAGATGAAGTATGATGCTTAATATTTGAAAGATCAAGATTTAGATAAATTAAGATATCAGGGTTATGAATTAATTATTCTTCTGTGTATTATACAAGTTTGTTAATTATATTTTTAAGTATAAATTTTTAATAATTTAATTCAACAACAATAAATTATTAATACACCGATAAAACAAATTAGGTTCTAGTTATTTGTAATATTTTTTTCATTTTTATAAATAAATATGTGTAAAATTTTTTTTTTTAAATCAAAACAAAATACAAATAATTCCTTCACTCCCCCCTCGACTTCCCACATACAAAGAATCAATTAAGTAAAAATTTTGCTAAAAATTAAAAAAAATAGTAATATTATCAATATTATAAGTAAATATTATAATATTATAAATTGCATATCAATATAAAAGTAATACATTTGAAATACATTTAAAAATGTATAATATAAAATAAACAAAAAATTATTAAAGGGTAAATATTAAAAAAAACTGTATGAATAAATCTCTTACGTAAAAGGAAAATATAAGTCAAATGTGATTTAAAATTAAAGAATACTGACATTAAAAATATTGTTAATCGAAGGCAATCATCATTTAAAGAAAAATAACTTTCAAATACAAGTAGAAAAATAAAATAAACCGTCGGACTCACTTCGCTCGTCCTCAGAATATAAAAGTCTTCGGAAGAATATAACAGATCTTAAATATAAACAGATATCGTTTAAATATAATATTAAGTGCTCCAATAAAAATTATGTCTACGAGTATATTGATCTAAACAGTAAACTAAAAGTAAATAAAAACTGTAAACTAAAACTAAATAAAAGTAAAAACTTGTAAAGCCGTAGGACTTAGCGGACTCGTTCCCCCTTACTATAGTGTCACAAAGTTTTTTGCCGCTTTAAAAATGAAGTTTACATCAACCCTACTGGGCCATTTTTGGATTGGAACTTCATCTTTTCATGATAATTACCTCACCTGCTACAGCTTAAAGCAGTTATTTCTAACCTACATCTTACAGCTTAAGGGAGCAGGTTTCCAAGATATTATAGCAAAAATGAAGTTTCTTCCAATTTAAGGTGAAGATAATAAAAAGTAGTTCATAAAAAAACATGTAAAAGGTTTAAGGCATGGTCAATGGGCCACATGAGAAACCATGACCTGGCCAAGTGGTAGCAGAGAATAGGCTTTTCAATGGTAGACGTTAAGATATTGTGGGGTCGTAAACATATTATTTTGAAGGTACCTATACTTATCAAACGTTTATTTCCATGTCCACTGTCCACAATAGAAAAAGACTGCATAATATAGGTGTATTTTGTATAACCCAATTAGATTTGAGTAATTTATGTTATTTCTAATTATTATACTTTTAGCGATTTTGTGCAGCTCGCAGTCAGTTCAGTTCTGTAAAACTGCCTCTGTTACGGCTCTAAGATCACTAAAATTATTTGTTTTGATCATGGTCAGTACTTGGATAGGTTGAAGTTTTCTCAACCTCGTAATGTTTGCACCTCTATTTAAAAAAAATAGTAATTTATAACAATTAATCGTAGAAATAATAAATTCTATATTCTTTTCGTATCTCCTCTTTATGAAAAAACTAAAGATTCAAAGGAATTGGATAATTAAACAAATATTTTTAAGAAATATTTTTTATTGATCGATAAGTTTTACACAGTAAAACACCAAAAACACACTTTATTAATAATTTCAAAACAATTATAAACTTCCTTAAGTTCACTTAAATTTCTTAAGTGAATCAATTTATTCATATTTTTACAAAATAATAAAACAATATACAATAATTAACATAAGTAAATTAAACATTAATTTTCCTTATAAATCATATTATTAGCACTTTAGCTTGGTTTTAACTTAAATACAAATAATCATCACACAGAAATTATAATATAAATAAATAATAGCATTTCTCCTAGGAATATCTACAACAATAATGGATTTTGGGCCTTGATGACATTAAATAATTTTTTAAATTGATTAAAACTTGCCAAGGGACATATAAAAGAAAATGTGGATATTTTCGGCCCCTCCGCAGTTTTTGGTACATTTTAACTTGCAATGTCACTACCAAATTCCATCACTTGGCTCTTGTAACCATTTCTAATCAATTGCAACCTTCAGTTACCACTAGAAATAACCACTATAAACCCGCAACAACCTAAACTTCTTTTAAAGAGTCTTATAAGCTTTAGCAAATATTTTACGGTTGTTTTTTTTTTTTTTGGTTGAATGTGGTTAAATAAAAAGGCAGAAAAAACTGCACCAGAAACAAACAAAACAATTGTGGAGGAGGGGTTACAAAAAAGACACGAAAATCTAAAATACAAATCTAAAAGATTAAAATGTACCTACTGACAATTTAAAATTGAAATCTTAAGACAAAATACTCAACAAATTACACTAAAATTCCCTAAGACCCAAAATACATTTTTTAGAGTAGTGTCCTTTGCTGATAAGGAGTAAAATCTAATAATAAATAAAAGCATGATTGTAGCAAACAATTAATTATAAAATACATTTAAACAAGTGTAAAAAGTAATTATTTTTTTACATTTACCAGAGAATAAAATACTAAAGATACTGAGTAGTTAACACATAGCACCATTGTGTTGTAATCCCTCTTATTTACTCTTATAACTAAATTGTTTTCATTCAAGCATTAAATTTTAACAAACCACCTAGTTGGAAAGTAGACTTAATAATCTTGATTTAGCACAAGTTATAATTTCAATTAATAAACTCTATTTTGACTAAAGTTATTTAAAATTAAGCTCATGTAAATGTTTTAAGTGGTAATCTAGATAATTCTCTGACCTGAGGAAGAAGAGGAAATTAATATTTCCTCATAGGACTATATTTGTTAAAATTGGATCAGCCTAGAGCTGAAGTGTGTTTACGAGAAATGTGCACATCCTACACTCATACATGTACATAGGATCTGTGGGTGCTGAAACATCAAAGTTAAATGAAAACGTAGGGGCTATTTGCAATTATAATGTTTCCCTTTAAAAAGATAGGAAAGCGAAATATCTCTAAAAAATTTAAAAACACTTACTTAGAGAAAAAATCATTTAATTGTAATCAGTTATCTACAAAAAAATTATTTACTTGACTCTTCTAAACTTTAGAACAATACTTAACAACAATATTTTTGAAGAATGAAATTTATCTTTAGTATTTACTGGTATTCATAGTCTTTACCTAAGTAAGATTTTTCACACTTGTATTAAAAATTATAACTTTAAAAATATTAAGATCACAGACAAAAATAAAATAAAAAAATATTTGCAAAACCATATGACAAATGCATACATGAATCAAGCCGGGGAATAGATAGGGTTTAGGTTTTGTAGGACTAAAAAAAATCAGAGGAGAAGTTTTACACAGGGCAGATCTCTGTTTCTATAAAATCTAACAAAATTCAAATTCATTTTTTACAAATTATTAACGAAGTTCCCGAATGATTATTCCTTTACATTTTAGTGTTTTATTCACTTTTACTCAAAGTCCCAAGTTCAGTTCTCTCACCCAACTTAACCCATTATAAAGTTAGTTAAAAACAAAAAAAAATGAAAAAAAATTATATTCCACACAAAATATAATTAAAGACTCAAAAACTAAAATTATAATACCCTCAAAAAAAATTAGAGTAACTTAATCTTATAACTGTATTTATTATATAAATTATCTCATTTTCTTAAATTTTTAATAAATTATTTATTTATTTGAATAAATAAAAAATAATTATTGTTCTTATTAAAATATAAATTATACTAAAATAACTTAAACAAGTTAAAAAAAAATTAAAAAAAGTTAGAACAGTTTTTTACTTACTCAAATATTATACACGCGTTTATTTACAAAAGAAATGCTGACACAAAATATAAATCAACTAACGTGCTTTAGTTATGGGACACATCTCTAGGAGTGCTTTGATTGATTTGAGTCCTGGTGATTAAAAACCAGAGCAATGGTTTTAGTCGCATTAAAAACCTCATTAGCTCTTTTTTTATTAAAGATTTGCTAAAAACATACAGCTTCAAGCTAACCAAATCTATGGATTAGTTCCATTTTTAAAATAATAAAGAATGTATATTAATAAAGAAAGACGGTCCTGGGATTAAGTATTTTAGACAAGAAAAGGTTAGTTCCGTAGCCAGTTAACAGGAGCGCTAGTGTGTAATTTGATAGTTTCGCCATGCAAACACGAGAATGCACCACTGTCTTATTGTTTTCATCAAAATACATCAGGCACAAAACTGATAAATCTATATATTTGTTTATGTAATAATGACCAATTTCAAGTAGATACTCGTGTTGTTAAAATGGTGAAAAAACGAGATCATTTGATTTTACTAACTTAGAAAAATGGGAAGAATGTTATGGTAAGAAGAGTTAGTTTCAAAGCTGCCGCTAGATGTCAGCACCAAGTTCACTCCCACCTTCTGTCTAACTCTCTCGTATACCTTCAAACATTCTAAACCTATTATATTCTTTGGGATTAGGTTAGATGAAGCTATACCAAACAATAAATTACAACATATTATAAAACCAATTTGACTATCAGTATAAACAACAAAGCTATGTCAAATAATGGCACTGTAACAACGCTATTAAACATTAATTTAATAATAAAAACCTTAACAAATTAGGAGAAATATTCTGATAGAACGACAGTAAATTGATATTCTAAAAGACAAAATATTTGGAGTACTTGATATGTCATTAACTTTTAGCTATAAATATTAAACTTTAATCTTTATTGTTTAAAATTATTGAAAAATAATTAAAATATTTGGGAATAATTTAGTTTTGGGCGTCACTGGATTGTGTCACAAATTATTAGGGGATATGTAAATGACGAAGGAACATCCTAGTCACTAGGATATTCCTTAGCTGAATAGACACAGTAATTCTACAAGAAAAATTGACAAAGGAATAAAAAGTTTTGTTGGGATTCCATTCCATAAGTATATTCAACAAAAGAATATCCTGTTAGGTTGATATACTTACTCACAAAGGAATAACAACCAAAGAAAACATTCCTTTGTTAAATATACTTATTAATAAAGAAATAACAACTTAACATGTTATTACTATGTCATATAAACTTATTGACAAAGGAACAACAATCAAACAGGATATGCCTTTGTCAATACACCCATCCTCACAATAAATAGAAAAAATACACTAGTACTAGAAAAAAATAAACTAGTACTAGAAAAAATAATACATTTTTTATTAATTAACATGATAAAATAAGTAAAAAAATTACAATAGACTACAAATTGGTTTTAACCATTTTTAAATAGTAGAAATAAGCAATGACTCAATGAACATACAGCAATCTTAAATGAGAACATTCATTAATCCTACATGACAACATACAGCAATCCTTTATGACAACATACACTAATCCTACATGACAACATACACCAATCTTACATGACAACATACAGCAATCCTATGACTCAATCCTACATACAGCCAAGCTCTCAAGGCATGTTTCCCACCAAAAGAAAACATTTGAATTTATATTTTGTTTTCTGCTTTAAACACATGAAATAGTTTCTACAACAAGAGCACGTAAGCATTATTATTTACCGAGAGATGAATGCATTATTTACAAGTAGAAATGACTTCAAATGACAACTCTTGATGCATGCTGATCTGAAGAAGTTGGATTTTCATTATATTTCATTTTCATGGAGCATGACAAGTTAAAAACACAAAAATGAATTTGATGAGTGTTCACTTTTTCACATCTTGACTTGAAGAATTAAGAAGAAGAAACCGAAGTTGGAACACAAACTAAATTGAAAATGAAACCATACAAGAGCAGACATTTGAGGTACATAATACACACATAATTGGATGCAAGCTGTACAATATTATATGGCTCCCTTGAATTTCGGAGTTTTCTCACTCCGAACAAGGAAATTAAGTTCTTCCAAGTATCCTCTGACTTCCGTTCCTGTGGTCACACTTAATTACCCATTTAGCATTCGGATTATTATGATAAACATTGAGCATTCTTGCATTCTGGTCTAATCTTCTTTGAACTGTAAAAGAAAAGCACTAAATTATTACATTTGTTTGCAATTATAGTGGAATAGAAAAACAAGTGAATCCACTCCCTTAAAAACTAGTGCAAGTTCTAAAAAAAATCAATTTTTAAAAAGAATTGAGTTTTCACGATATTTTAACAACGGCTGCCACTCTGTAACTGATTACTCTGTAACTCAACTGGATTATTTTTAGATTTTTTACATTTTTTTAAAAAACGTACACAAGTCATTCAATAAAAATAGAAATAATGCTGATAATTAGATGAAACTTGGCACATATGTTATTTTTATACATGGCTACATGCGTGTCAAAACTCAATCCGATCGCATGATTTTTCCACATAATATGATTTTTTTGAAATTTTTGCTGAGTCATTATTGCAGGTTAATGATGTTATAAAAAAATCATTTTCTGAATAGCACAACTACAGCGGTAGACTGATTTGTATACAAAGTTTCAACTCTCTAGCATAATAACACTAGGAGCCACGATGATAACAGACACACACACATACAGACCAACAACTTTGTGAAATCCATTCAGGAGATCTTAAAACACCAGAAACGGATAATTCCTATAGATGATTCCGGTGACATACCAGTTTCAAATTTTTTTGCCAATACAATGCTTTACCTATATACCTACGGTATAAATGAGGAAAAATAAAAATGATCATTCATGCGATAATCAACTTTGAATAATTAACATTGATTGCTCTAAGGTTTTTTTTTAATAAAATAGGAATAAACTATCAGCTTAAAGTTCTATAGGAAAACAAAAAACTAAAAATTAATTAGCTATATATTTCATCAAACATTGTTGACATCTTCAGGCTTTAGACACAGACAAGACTTACATAACTGGTTGACTAGATTAAAACTTGACAAAATCACAAAAATACTAAAACTAAATCACAGTTAATAATTAATTAACACAGTCAAAAAAGAAAATCAGATTTTCTTTTTTGACTGTGTTAATTAATTATTAACTGTGATTTATTTTTAGTATTTTTGTGATTTTGTCAAGTTTTAATCTTGTCAACCAGTTATGTAAGTCTTGTCTGTGTCTAAAGCCTGAAGATGTTAACAATGTTTGATGAAATATATAGCTAATTAATTTTTAGTTTTTTGTTTTCCTATAGAACTTTAAGCTGATAGTTTATTCCTATTTTATTAAAATGTGGGAGTTCTATACAATTAAAAGTGCTACAAAAGAGAAATTACTTGCTCTAAGGTTTGCCACAATGTCTCTTATGATTTTTAACAGATATTACATAAATATTATTAATTGTTATACTAAATTATAATAAAACTACTGACCTATATTTCCCTGCATTTCATACAAAAAGTGGGTTTGTAGAGCTGTTTCGGGATCTCCAGTAGACAGTAAACAACTTAGATTACCATTAGGAGCTAGTTCAGACAAAGCTCTGTGTTTCAAATCAGCTCTCTTAGTCAGTTTCACTCGGCTGGGAGTTTCTCGCCCATATTCTACAATCCTGTCCCAATTAAATACAGATTATTATCATATTTTTTACTATAAAGAAAAGTGAAAATTGAAAAAGGTAAAGCTTCAATAAAAACAACCTCAAAAGAATGAAAGTAAGCTTCCTTATCATATATGTCAAATGTATAAGATAAGTAATATGTTTAAATATAAGAATATTTATATATATATTAAACACATATCATATCCTAATTAAATATTTCAGGATGGTTTTCAATATTTAATGTTAAAAGAGTTGAGGTAGCCACATTGTATTGTACACGGCATTAGTGATAGGAATCAAGGAGGAGCACTCAAGCAAGTAAGCCATGTTGTTGGGCCTTTTCTGCTAACTCTCTTAGAGCAAAGTTAAAGTTCTGTGTTATGAGTTCTAGTCAGACATTTTATGTCCAATCTCCACAAGAGCAACCAAATTATTTTTGTCATAGGCATATTTTTTACACAAACTTGACTATTGATCCAAAATAAAGTCTGTAATCTAGGCTCATTAAAGAACAACATTACTGAACAACATTGTTTACCTAAGTAGTATATCAGCAGCAGTAGTTTGTTTTTCCAGTTTTAATGCCACGGGATGTAAAGAGAATTGGGGAGCATCAACACTCAGTATTATTTCCTCTTCTTCTTCTCCTAGTGGTATTACAGGACCACGGCCACCTCGATTACTCTTACCTAGTAGTCGGGATATCTAAACAAGTATAGTGAATTATTAAAAAAACCAAGCTGCTAAATAAAGAAATAAAATTCAATCAAATTATGATTGAGTTAAATTATGATTATGATAAATTAAGAAATGTCCTAGTTGCAGAATTTGTTGAGGTCTGTTTGGAATCAGAAAACTTTAAAATACATACATAAATACAAACATACATAAATACAGACATATATAAATACAAACATACATAAATACAGACATACATCAGTACAGACATACATAAATACAAACATACATCAGTACAGACATACATAAATACAAACATACATCAGTACAGACATACATAAATACAAACATACATCAGTACAGACATACATAAATACAAACATACATCGTACAACATACATAAATACAAACATACATCAGTACAGACATACATAATACAAACATACATAAAGTACAGACATACATAAATACAAACATACATCAGTACAGACATTAAATACAAACATGCATCAAAAGTATGTGATGTCTGTATTGATGTATGTATTTCAAAGTTTTCTGATTCCAAACAGACCTTAACAAATTCTGATTGGACAAATATTTTATGTGGAGAGACTTGGGTTTATATTAACACTCAGGAGGTCATAAAAACAGCAGTCCTGCTTTTGGATTTTTAGAGCAATGGTATAAATGAGGAAAAATAAACATGTATATGAAGTCTAATGTTTGTATTTATGTATGTTTGCATTTATGTATGTCTGTATTGATGTATGTTTGTACTTATGTATATCTGTATTTATGTATGTCTGTACATCAGTACAGACATACATAAATACAAACATACATCAGTACAGACATACATATATAAAAACATTAGACTTCATATACATGTTTATTTTTCCTCATTTATACCATTGCTCTAAAAATCCAAAAGCAGGACTGCTGTTTTTAAGACCTCCTGAGTGTTAATATAAACTCAAGTCTCTTCACATAAAATATTTGTCCGATTTGTCATAGCTAACAAGTGACTCTACTACCTTCATCCATTGTTCGCTGGCACTGATGATGACCTTAAGGTTAAAAGCTGGCTCTGCCAATAAATACTTTATGTGCAGAGAGTTGAGTGTTCTAATAATACTGAATACTTCAATTGCACTTCTTTTTCTGACCTCCTAAGTGGTTTTTACAAAGTTGTCTGTCTGTATGTGTGTGAGTGAGTGTTATCATCATAGCCCCCAGTGGTAGAGATTTGAAGTAATCATCAATTACTCTAGTACAGCTGTCAAAGACACTAATACTTAGAGGGAGGATACAACAGCTCTTATCATTCCTTGGGTAACATTGGTGACATCATTTTTTATTTTTCATAATAATTACAATCCAAAGTAAATATTAGATAATATTTCCACAATTTTTTCTTAATTTAAGTAAATTAAATTTAAAATAAATTTTAATGATTATCTATTGCATATATTCTTTAATTGTCTGTGTTGAATAAAGTGTTTTTATGTGGTGTCACTAAAAAATGGCTGCCGTTTGTAGAGTGCGTGCTACAATAGGGGTTGTAGAGGGGTGGGGGAGTATCTAGTCTATCTCTAGGGAGATTATAGTAGGGGTAAGTACAGTTATGGCACCTAGTGGAAGCTGTTTCATTTCAAGACCCCTTATCACTGTGCTATTCTGCCCATGTACTAACTCTAAGTATTAGTCTCTTTGATAGCTGTATATTACAAGAATATATAGATTAAACTTACAGGTTTATTTTCCTTATGCCTGTTAGAATCATTGATATGGCGTAACTGATAGACAAGGTTAGAAGGAACTAACCACAGTCTATCGGTATTCTCCATCATTAACTCAGTAAGGCGACAACAAGTCACAGCAATGCCTAGCTCTGCTTTTAGACCATTCTTCTCTGTCAGAATACTAAAAAAAATATAAACATCAATTAATTTTCTTGTACTGACCAAGCGATCACCCATCCAGGCACTGACCTCGCTCGAGGCTTCTTAACTTTTATCATCAAATAAAAAACATAAACATAGAAACTTAATATACTTATTTATTACAGGGGTAATTTATCCGTCTAACTTGTACCAAAATTTCACTCAATTAGATTATTTTCCAATTTTTTTCAATGGTTTTTTTTGAAATTTTTAGTCATGTTTTTACATTTTTAGTCATGGTTTTACATTTTAAGTCATGGTTTTAAATTTTTAGTTATGGTATTAAAAATTTAGTTATGGGTTTTCTGTCATTATAGCAGGTTAATGACATCATACAAAATTATTTTTTGGATAGTACAACTAAACCTATAAACTGATTTTTGTACAAAGTTTCAACTCTCTAGCATAAATACACTTGCAAACACAATACTTTTCCTATATATCTATGGTATAAATGGGGAAAAGTATAAATTCCATTATCCATTACTACTATTCATCAGATTTTCAAGAAGTATACAATTTGAGTAAAAACAGACATTTAAAACAACACAATTTAACAGAATATTCCTTTGGGTTATTTGGTTTTTAAGATTTTTTTTTTCAATGTGCAAATCAACAGGTGTTTTTCCTTATTTAATAATTTCTTTATTTAAATGATTATCCATCTAACAAGGTTATAAAGTATACTTACTTAGGAGGGAACAAAGAGGGAGCTATTATCATAGCCACATTGTGATTTGACATCTTATTATAAAGCTGATTAGATACTATAGTATTGAGTAGAGTTAATAGACTGTGTAGAGTGGACCTGTGTTCTGAAGGAAGAAGCAGTACAAGTAGGTTTAGAGCTCGTAGACACTCTGCTATACCTGGCCAAACAACACAAAATGTATAGTTAAAAGAACACACAGAGTATTTGTAGTATATCTAGCAGTTTTGGATATCAGGTACTATCTGGATGTTACATCGCGTAGGCACTAATAATGGGTTACTAAACTTGTAATAATGGGCGCCAACACGTCTACCAGTGGCTGCTGTGGAATACTACTGTATATAGTAATACATGTGTAAAAAATTGCAACCCAATCTACAGTCTATCAACTACTTTAAAAAAGTTGACAGGTCAATTTAGGTACTGCAGGTTCTTAAAAAAAATCCCTGCAAGAAGGGAACGGGAAAAAACTTTGTGAATAAATCAGGTTATTTTACCAGTGTTTTCTTGGAGATGTTTTTTCATTCCTTTTGTGTAGTTTTATTTTATAATATCATTTTCATGATTAATTAGAGAGTAGTTTTCAAAACCATGTAAACTTAAGAAGGAAGAAGGTCATTTCCTTACAGAAATAACCTGAATTAACCTGAGAATTAAGAGGACAGGGGTTATTTTTCTCTTTTAAAGTGAGGGGTTCGCAGCGGCTTTTCTGATTGGCCAACCCCCAAAATGCTTATGCCCTTGGGGATTTATAAACTAAACGATGGATTGTAAACACTTTTTGAATATTTTTTGACATGTTTAGTGGACCATTATTGTGGGTTATTGAAGTCACTCGTATTTCATTAAAAATAGGGTTTGGGACATTAATAAGATTGATTTTTATATTACGTTTCATTTCAATCCAAGAAAGCATATATATATATATATATATATATATATATATATATATAATATATATATATATAATATATATATATATATATATATATATATATATATAATATATAATATATATAGCCATTAAATTTGGTAGATTTCTATGACAGTTATTGCAACACATATGTAAAAGAAATGACAAACAAACTAACCATGACACTGATAGAATATATGCAATAGATGAGGTGTAAGTAATGGATGAGGTAATGATCTTATTAACCTCTTCAATAAACTAGTCAATTCATGAACAGTGGCACCCGCTAGAATATGATCAGTTAGTTCAGGTTTGGAGTAGAAATCCCTGTCTATCTGGTTTACTAGGGACTCCACTTTCTGCCTATTACCCGCTACCCGAAGTATACCTTCCTCTCGCACACCACGTCTTTCTAACTCATACAGTATCTGTAAAAATAACCAATGTAAGGAATGTTTAGTGTGAAAAATTGATGATAAAATATTAAATTAACAGAATGAACGGAGCAAATTAAAATGAAACAAATGAATATGAAATAAATGAACGATAAAAATATGAAAAAATAAATACAATCAATAACTCACCTCCTGTCTGCTTACAAATCAACATTGTATTCACAGAGAAATAATACTAGAGAGAGCATAGCCTATATCAAAACATTAAGAGGCCTGAAACATCTTTTTGGGGCTCTCAGGGGCTCTGTGTAACCTCATTAAAACCTCTTTTAAAAGTGAGTTAAGGTTATAATAAATCAATTGATTTCGGCTTCCTGCACATTGTTTGAGTTGTGATTTGTATTTTTAAAGTTCTACTATATAAGTTACTCTGATTTTGTACTAATTATTTGATTACATTTATAAGCGGTGGTCAGGTTACATTTTCGATTTTTCAAAATTTAACCCATAGGGCTTCTCTAGTAATATATCTCTATGATTGTAATAATAAATAAGATGATCTATCTATTGATTATTGTTAATCATCAAACCCTAAATCTAATTTATACCAGTTAGGTTCGAACAACTTAATAAGAGGTACTGAAGGAAACAATTTCAAGAAGGATAAAGTGAAGGAAAATTACATGATATACTCAGTTGAGTCATTAATGAGACACTGATGATTACTATTAAAATGATGTAAAAAAAGGGGGTCGACGGTAGAGACAGTGTTCCGACCTCAACCCTTTCCCTTACGTGTGCGATGGACCAGCTTTTAACCAATTAAAATTATAAAACAGTTGATCAAGTTTTTAAAAAGAAACATGAGAATAAAAATAACTAAATGTCTTATCTAACTTTAAATAATAATTCAACATTTACATTATCTCCTGAACCAGAGTGAAACAAACCTCAATCTTAAATATAACAGTTTAGGTAGTACAATATAAATTAATTTTCAAAACATGATTGACAAAATATAATTGTGGGGGGAGACAACTAGAAAGGTACACGCAATATGGTACACATGCATGTTCCAGTTAACATCTAACTTTTACGGAAACGGAGACTATTGAAGTTGCAAATAAGTCAAAAATATTATATTTAGGGTTATATAATATTTAATCAGGCAATATTTTAAGTAAGGTCAATATTTCTCTTTTTTAGGTTTTTACTTGTCTTAATAAGTTAAATTGGCAATATTTTACAAAAAAAAAATTAAACCCCAATTTTTTCATATAATTCTACTATTCTAAGTTGATAATGGTAGTGAGAGATAGTGAGGATGCAAGGTGGTTAAAGATAGTTTGAGGGGATTTGAAGTAGAAATGAGATTAAATAGAAATTAGAAAAAGTTAAAAGGGGTTATAGGTATTTAAGGATAGTTACTGAGGATAGTAAGATGTCTCTGGTTACCTTTTGAAAGACTAGAGGTACAGTATGAGGTTCTGAGACTATTTGTTGATCCTTTTCTAACAGTGTGGCTAATGATACACCAAACACACCGCCATCTAGAAGACAGATGAATAAAACAAACATAAGTATTAAAAAAACATACATAAATGTTTAACAAAATATATCTAAGCTTATTAACTTAATAATACATATAAAATAAAGTGAAAAAAGGCTCAACCGAGAAGATAAGGCTGAAGAGAGACCATAATCCAGCACAATATTCAACAGGAGAAGGTATTAGATGATTTGATAGATTAAAATAACAAGAACTAAATGTGTATTATTCACTTTTACTTGATATAAACTAGGTAAAATAATAATCTTTATCACCAGATTGTAATTTTTACAAGCAAAGTGCTTTCAGTTTTAAGAGAGGTCATCATTAGTGCACAATATTGAAAAAATGCTGGTGCATGCCAGGCGAATTTTTTTTAGAATGCATGTTTCCAAGCTTAGAAAAAATTTTCTTGCTGAAGGTTCCGGTTTATGCTTTTTAACTTGAGCAGTCAATCAATTAACAAGCACTACTCATAACTAATTTTTTTGTATTTTTCAAAGGAAATGCGTTTAACCATTGTGTTAATGTTAGTTGTGTTGGTTAGCCTCTAAAATTGGCAGTGCACGCCATTATTTGCACCAGTTTAAGCTCAGTTACTGTTTATCTTTATAGGTTTTAGCACAATTCCTTTAAATAATACGGAAGAAATGAGTAAGCAAATTTTTTCCTAACGAAACTCGCTAAAATGATGATATCTATTTAACACAATTGCTTTAACAAATTTTTATCAAAAGAACGCTTATGAGGTTATTTAGATGAGAGAAGTGGAGGAAGGGTCATTTCTGCTTGCCCCCTGATCTAAAAAATTCATACACAAACACACAGTGTGTTTGTATAAACATGTGTGTGTGTGTGTATGTATGAGTTTCTACTTTCTGCAGAGGGTTTTAAATTCTGCAAAGTGGTTTTAAATTTGACACCATCTACTTGATCTTCTTGAATAAGTGTTTCAAATTAAAATAAACATTTTTTAATAGATACTCCTCTACATAGACTATCTACTACAAGTAACTATGTATTACATAAACAAACACTCTAGTGAAATCCGAGTATTGCACTGCGTTTCCAGATTCATTTCTGTCCACTCTATGTAACAGGAAGGTTATCAGAAGTACCAAACAATTTAGTTGTGATTTAAACAAATTGTCATACCTTCTTTTCTTTTTCGTTTGGGTGGTTTATGTTTGTGAATAGGCACACCAGCTGAATCCATGATAGCTGTGAGCTCCATAAATATGAGGGGTCTTAAAACTGACATATCTTCCTCTGCTAGATAATCTACCCAGGTTTTATCTCCAAAGTTAACGTCCCATTTGTTGTAATCATCGTCCTGTCAACACATTAGGATACAAATCACATATTTAATTTTTGAAACAACAAACTAAATGGTACATCAGTACAATGTTTGCTATAATACGACACACGGCTAAAATCAATTGACAGCCCGCCAAAATCTCAATGCTTTCAACCCTATTTTTTTAATAAAAAAATCCCTTCTTTTAAGTAACAAAAAAATCCCTTCTCTGGCAACACTGTAAGTCAGGTTATGTTTTGAATTTTATTATTTGTTTTTATTTGATATCGTATTTTTTTATTTTTAAAAATTATTTATTTACTTTTCAAAGTGGGAAATATTATTGTATCTTATAAATTTACCAACTAAGTGTTGCTTTAAATTTGTTTGGGAAGTATGAATTAAGTGGAGTTAAAGTTGGTAATTACGTAATGCAATGGATCATAATAGTTCTATGATAAAAGTTTGACGATTTAAATAAATCGTAAGCCATAATTACTTTTTTACAAAACAAACTGCTTTTTTGTGTCAAGTTTGTATAATTGAATGTGTATTGTTTCATATTATAAAAATAATATGACACAATATGCATTCATGACTTAAAGTCAAGACTGCCATTTTCGAAAAAAATGCTATCTTTTGGTTGACAGACCACAGACCCTGCGCTGTACTTAAATAGCAAGAAATACATGAAGAATACATCAATGTCCATGCGACAAATATAGACACTCAGATCATATTACAACTCTGCAATAATTGGTTAAATTGAACAGATTGGAATGAAACGAAACAAACTCAAACAGATAAATATGTACAATGAGGAAATAAAAGCGACTTGAGGTTACCAATATTTACAACTAGTGTTGCCTTTTTATGGTTTTCTTTACGAAAAAGGTATTTTTTTATACCGAGGTTGGCATGAGGTGGAGGGGGGAAAAGCGTGGTTGGTCTCAACCAAAAGAATTCTTTCCCCAAAGATTTTTGGCGTGCTGTCAATTGATTTTAGCCGTGTGTCGTATTATAAGAATAAATAAGATATAAAGTGTGGTAGAACTTTATACTGGTAGAGGTTAAGGTAGTGTTTCAGACCAGATTTTCAGTTTGTCCCTTCTCTTGGGACAGAGAAGGATTTATGTCAGCTACATAAATTTTATATGAAATTATAAGGTTTTTAAGGTTAAAATGGATTAAACTGCATTTATGTATGTTAAAATTATTATAATAAAAAATCATTATCTGTAATCTGTTATTATCTGTTATCTTATTTGTTATTTATTATCTGTTATAAATTTTAACAGTAAAATTTTCTTTACCATTAAACAAAAATATAAATGGTGGAGAATTTTTAACTCTAATCCTAACCAACCCTGTTTCTGTGACAATCTACAAATCAAAACAAGCACCCATCTAGTGCATTTTATCCAATTTGCTCACAAATTGGATAAAATGTATTATAAATGTATCTATTATTCTTATTCTAGAAGCCGCTATATAAGTCATATAACATGAACTTGAGATGAGTGCGCTGCCATCTATCTGCCCTGGGGTATAATGATAATGCTTATCATTAGTTTATTATGATAATATTATGATATTTTATCACACTAATTATGATGATTATGCTTATAATAATCTGTAAGAGCCTTGCGGCTCATCAGGGGTAACCCAACCAGGAACCACTTCAGATGGTAGTGGCAAGTAAGGTAAAATTTTATTTTTACAACCTTTTACAAGAGCATAACCTGGAAGGCAAAGCCCAGACCTTCGTGGTGTCAATGGTTAGTAAACTTAATGATTCACCAACCACTACCACAGATGCAGCTAGGGTATAGTCATGTTCTATTAAAAAAGAACTCATATCATCTGTTTAATAAACCTGACAATACAGTATTCATCGGCTCTGACTTTTTAAATAAATAAATAAAATATTCTTTATTCCATTAAGATACAATCATATCAATAGGATTCGTCTATTATAGATTTGTGTTGATTAATATAATTACAGTATTTTACATAATAAGTAAAAACAAAGTCAAGCTAAATGATTTCCACAATATAAAAATTAAAGTACTCTTTTAAACTATAAACTGGTTCTTTTATTAGAAAATCTTTAATTTCTTTTTTAAAGTCTTTTACTTCTGATGTTTTAATTTTATTGGGTAATATGTTATAAATTGTTGATATAAATGAATGAAATGAATACAATTAAAAAATAAAGTATAGGGAAAAGTATCAAATGCTTTGCTGAGATCCACAGAGGTAATAAGTGTGTATTCTCCTATCTCCATCCTATCAATAATCTTGTTGATATAAATATGAAGTATCTTGTTTCCTGGGATTTTGTTCCGATATTTTATGCAGCTGAATTATATTTTTTTTTTCTTGATTTCATGTTACATTTGACTGCTTCCAAACTAATTATATTAATAAACAATAAAAAAAAATCTGAACATATTTTAGGTCTACAATTAGGAACACGTGTTACTCTATGTAGCATGCAGTGCTCTGTATGGTAGCTCATGAAACTAATACTGTTTTAGGATCACCTAAAATGGAGAGATAGCAACACTGTAGTTGATACCTTATTTGTTAGCAAACATGTAAAGACCATAATAATAGAGACTAACCTGATTATTATTCAGAGTAAGAGAATCTCCAGCCCACATCTCTTCAAATCCTAATGTTTCAGGGCTATGTCTCCTGGATCCATCATATAGACTATCGTGACTCCGCGTAACACAGACCAAAGCACTGGAAAAAGTTAAAAGAGACATCAACACTACAAATATAAATCACAAGCAAGTATTTCATGATACAAATAAAATTTTCTTCACCAACAAACAAAACATATAAAAAAAATTCAGGCAAACACACACACACACACACACACACACACACACACACACACACACACACACACACATATTATATATATATATATAATATATATATACAATATACATGTATACACTATACATATTATACAACCAGCTAGGTCAAGTAAAGAAACACTTTGACAATTATAAAAATATTGAAGATAGCCACAACTATAATACCAAAAGTAAAAATGAGTTTGGATTACTCAGGAGTAATATTGTAAAACTCTTTGCCACAAGACGTTAGCAAGACACAAGCTGAAATAAAATTTATTAAATCAAAATTCAAAGAATTGCTCATAAAAAAAACAACTTACAATTTCTCAGGGTTTATGATAAAATAAATGACGTCATGCATTGTTAGATGTATTGTAATTTGTCTCCTATACTTCAATTGCTGAAAAACAGATATGTAGCCATGGACTAAGATCCATCTTGACTTAACAAACTGTAGTGAAAAAATGCGTTTAAAATAACTTTTATGTCCATTTCTTTTATTTTAATGTAAGAAGAAAAACCATTAGATTTTTTTTATGAAGAGTAACTCACTAATCATGCTTAGTGAGTTACTAAGCATGATATCAAAAATCAAAAGAGGCTAGACTTATCATCATAAGTCGCTGAGGATGTGTGCAAATTTTAATGTGTATAGAGTAATTGTCATGTAATCAAAGCTTACTGTTTATTATGATGAGAAGGAGGTTGATCCATCAGAGTGTTGAGAGACACTGGATCACTGCCGCTCTTAGATCTGACTCTAACACTTCCCAGTCTTTGATATCCTACCATCTTAATACCTTCAGCTGTCACAAAAAAACATTGCCACAATTAATCAAATAGACAACAAAACATTGCCACAATTAATAAAATAAACAACAAAACATTGACACAATTAATAAAATAGACAACAAAACATTGCCACAATTAATAAAATAGACAACAAAACATTGCCACAATTAATAAAATAGACACACAGACACTTTCATACATTAAGGCACTTATGACATTGATGTTAAAGTGCCTCTAAACCCAATAATAATAATAGCATAAATATAGGGGGGGGGGAGAGAGAGACCCAAAACAGATCAAAATCAATATTCACTCTGTATATGTTATATCCTTACACATAAGAACAACCTAAATATGAAAACTGTAGAATAAATTGTAACAAAGAGAAGAAAGTATAAAGACAAACCAACATATTTTGCTAATGATTCAGAAGTTAGAAAATCAAAATACCATCTTACATGAAATTCTAAACCATAGTTAACCTCTTCACATCTTACAATATATGACTGTTTGGAAGAGTTTAACTATGCTTTAAAATTTCTAAAAAAAAGTATTCTACGAAATATTTTAAGAAGTGTTTTAAATTTCCTTAAAACCTGTTATTTTCTAATTGTTTTCAACAAATCCTTCATTAAGTATACAAAAAAATAAATGAAAAAATATATAAAACATTTTTTTAATATTTTTACACAAAAGTATATGAGTAACCCAGAAGGCAAAGGTTGGGTGAGGGGGGCATTTAAAACTTAAAAGATTAAATAAACTAAAAATTTAAAAACATGAAATACAAAAAAATTAAGCCATAAAAAAGGAAAAACTATAAAATATTTTTTTAAAGAAAATATTGAAAAATAGTTATTGTTATAGAAGGGATTAAATTATATAATTAAGAGGGGCAATATAATTTAGCAAAATAAATAAATAAAAAGTAATTAACTAAACTATTAAAATAATACAATAAAAATTAATAAAAGCATAAACTAAAAGAAATAAAATAATAAAAGAAAATTATGAATATTAGAAAAGTAATAAAAATATAAAATTAGACAAATTGAAATTAAGAGAAAATAAGTATACAAACTATTAAAATAATACGATACAAATTAATAAAACAATAATATACAAAGAAATTCACAAATTTTGAAGCACTGATTTAAAATTCAGTTAATGCTTATCATTTAAAGTTTTTAGCTCATTTCTTTTAAAAAGTATAAAAAATGGGGAAATGACAAGTAATGCTACTGATTAAGTTATAAAGCATAAACCGGAAATATAAGCAAGAAATGGATTGTTAAGTACGGAAGCATGCATTTCAAATAAAATTCGCTTGTCATGCGGACCTCGCATTAGAATTATTTTAGATTTTTCAGTTTTTACCACTGTTTTTTCAACTTTTTGGTCCCTTAAGTGGTGATATTGACTTCAGATTAAATTCAATCCAGAGCCTCAACCCCATTGAAAATTACCTATCTTGCAAATTTCCAAATGTATTAGTCAGAAAACTTGATTTGTTAACATAAAACTGTACATCTTACATTTATCTTAATAAATTTAAATTCAAGCACAATATAACTCTTTGATTTGTAGTGAAGTTTTGAAATTTTTGCTGAGTCCTAATTGTGGGTTCTAGTTTAGTAAACAAAAGGGTACAGTTTGTTTGTAAACAAAAGGGTATAGTTCACTTCGATTAGAAAAAGCTTTTGAAAGTTATTGTATCCGATAGAAACATCTAGGAAGAAAATCTTGTTCTCGTACACACACACTCACACAAACACACTTTATGCCCTTTCTTAAAAATACCTCTCCCTGCCTCCATGACTTCAATCTTATCAAAACTAGCTGAAAGTAAAGTAAATGATGATTGTCATAATATTTTTCACAGAAAACACTTTTTATTCAGACTGTCTGAACTGTTAGGTCTCTTGAATGCACCCTAAGTAATAGGGTATGATATTGGAATCTAAATTTTTAAAAATATATGGGAGTAATTTGAAGAGTACAATACAAGTGACTGATTCTAGAGACTGTTTCTAAAAGCTAAAAGTATTTCATAATGCTTAAAAACTTAGAGCAAATGATATATCTAGTTGTTTGCTAAAATTAAAATTTAACCAACACATCAAACTTATCATTCAAACCAAATTTTAGACCAGCTTTCAATCAAATTTAAAACAGTTTTCAAAATAAGTTATAAAAGGGCCAAATATTTAAGAACTAAGAACTAACCGTATTCTGAAGCGACAATGTCTCCACCGAATTTCGACGATCTTCTGAACAGTGAATGTGGAGGTAAAACACTGAGGTGGGAATTTTGAGGTGAATTAGCCAATTTTCTTCTGTGATTTTCATTTTTATGGATTGGTAACCCAGGTCCAAACCTCCTGTACAATTGTAATAGATACAAAAATTTAGATAACAAAGTAAACAAATAAAAAATTGAAGGGTTGTGGTCACTTTATCGTTGTGTACTCGTATAACCATGAGTTTGATTTGCTAAACCTCTAAACGTGACTCATTTTGAAAAGTTTCAAACCTAATTTAAAAAAAAAAATACCTTAAATGATATATAAAAACATAATTTGCTTACCTAGAGCAAAGGTCTTCGTATGATTTCACATGGTCAAATTTTTAGAAATCTTTAGCTGCACATAGAAAATTTTTAGCTGCACCAATTTTAGGTTTTTTGAATAAGTTGTTTCCTGTTAGTCATGTGCAGAATATTTTTAAAAGCTGATAAAATCTCCAATTAAACTGAGTTTTTATTCATTAATATTAGGATAACTACAACTAAAGTTAAATGCATTGACAAATACACCAAAACATTGTTAATTTTTGCAGTCAGTCATTTTTTTAATAAAAATGTCGTTTTGTGCATTTTTAAGTTATTTTGCAAATACTATAACTTTGGTTGTATTTATCCAATTTTGATAAATAAAAACACGTTTTATTGGATATTTTATTAGCTTTACAAAATATTCTCTTCAAGTTTTGAACATGACTACTTATTAGGGTACTACTTATTTAAGAAACCTACAATTAGTGCAATTATCTAAAATTTTGTCCATGCACAATCATTTGAAACCCTCCACTCTGGATAAGCAGACTAAGAATTTTCTTCATCATTTAAAGTATATTTTAAAAAAAATTGGTTAGAAGCAGTACAAAATGAATCACATTTATTAAGTCAACTCTTGGGCTATAAGTTTTATTTTATCCTCCAAGGAGGAGATGACAAATAGAATTGCTTTCCTACATCAAACAACATACTAACTTCCGTCAAATCCTTGTAAACACATAATAGTAACTAAACTTCTCTATCTTACTTATCAAAAGTCATAAACATAGGCCGCTTGGCAGACCATTTCTTTTATCTCTAATAGTTTGAGAATTGCTATAGCCACAGATGTGATTGATTTCTTGTACTTGTTACAGTTAAATTTATTTTTGGCAAACTTTTATTTGTTTTAATTTTTCAAACAATCAAAATGATGACCATTTTTAAACGCTACTCTAGATGTTGGCTTCAGTCAAAGAGACTAATATTTGGAAGGAGGATACATAAGCTCTTATCATTCCCTGGGTAGCTTAGTACTATAACTGTACATTGGTGATGTCATGTTTTGATTTTTCATAATAATTACAATTTAATGTAATTATTGAATTATTTTTCTACTATTTTGTCTTAAATTAAGAAAATTAATTTAAAATAAGATGAAATTATTATCTATAGCATATATTCTTTATTATATGTGTTGTATAAAGTAATTTATTGTGTCGTCATAGAAAAATGCCTGCCGTTGGTGGAGCGGGCAGGCAGCCCTTTCCCTGGATAAAAGTTGATACTCACAAACTACTATGTGTATTTTCGTCGCTATCAGTTTGGCCAGGGGAGGGAGGGGATGGAGGATCTGAATCCAATGAATCTGGTGTGGCACTCCTAGATCGAGATTCCGTACTTGAACTCTGTAACAATAACCAACATCATTGACAAGAAGATAGACACAAAATGAAATGCACATCTGGAGCATAATAGTGATCATAATAATACATTTTTTATACAGAACAAATGCTTAAATAGCATCGGTTTGGTAGTTTTACATTAAAACCTTTGAATATTTACATTTGTCAGAAATTCATTAATTAAATAAAATTGATTTTTTAATAAGTACGTTTTCAATTTATAGAGTTAAAAGAAAGAAATGACAGATTTCTGGTTTCTCTACCAGGTATTAGTGACAAGACATCAAAATCACATGGGCATGGCTAAAGCACCTCCGTCGTGATTAGCTCGAAACCTCCCATGAACATTCTCTATTTCATTTGTCAAAAAGCTTCATGCTTAGACCCTGAGAATCCTGTTACAGCTTTCTTTAGTCTGTGACTAGACATGACGATTAAAACTTTGTGCCTAGTTTCATGTTTGTGTTCCTGGATGTTGAAATCATCACTGTTATTTAGTTTGATGAACTGTAGGCAAGTAAAAATATAGAGTCCATGTAAAGATTTTAAACTTTTTGAACAAAGGTTAGCAGTGTGCATCGTGCTTTGCATCACATTTTTTGCTGAAGAAAATGTTATCTGTAGCTGCATGTCTCCAGATAAGGATACTATAATTCATTCAAAAATACCTAAGTATGCTTCCTTTAAAGTTTCCTGATCAAGGTAAATTCTCATCCTCTTGAATAGATATACTACAGTCTATCGTTTAGTTTAAAAATCTTGACAGGTCAGTTTAGACACCACTGATTCTTAAGAAAAAAATCCCTGCTATAAGGGAGCGGGAAAAACTATGTAAACAAATCAAGTTATTTTACCCGTATTTTCTTGGCAATGTTTTTTTTACATTTCTTTTGTGTAGTTTTATTTCAAACTATCATTTTAAGATTAATTTGAAAGTAGTCAAAACGATGTAATCAAAATAAGAACCACAAACAAAGTGAACGATTGCCGGGAAGAAGGTTTTTTCCCTACGGCGGTTATTGTGGTAGGGATTTTTTTCTCTTTCTAAATGAGAGGTTGTCAGCGGCTTCTCTGATTGGTCAATCCCCAAAATACTTATGACCTTAGGGATTTTTAAACTAAACGATGGACTGTAGTGTTGATAGTTGTAATGATGAGTTAATAGTATTGATAGATGTGGTGATGATATCAGAGATTATACCTCTGAGAACTAACTAGGACTATAAACTACAACTTCCCTGCTTAAATACAAAGAAAAAAATGGCTGTTGGAGCTTAATAGACCCAAATTAAGGAACATGGCTGGTCTTATAACTGGACATTGCCCGCTTAAAAGACACCTAACTCTAATGGGAATCTCTCAAAACCCTCTGTGCGAGGTGTGTTATGAGGAAGAGGAGACTGCGTACCACTTTTTAGGGTACTGCGAAGGATACAGCAAAATACGTTTTCAAACTTTTGGCACTGGAGAATTGAAGGAAGAAGATCTGGAATCTATCAGCTGGCAGGATATTCATAAGTATATAAGTCAAAATAGAAAATTCAACACGGAAGGTAGGGTGGAGTAATGGTTGGAGGGTCATGAGATAAGGGGTTGGTAAAAAGGACCTAATACAGTGGTCTAATTGCCAGGCTTGGCCTCCCAACCCCCCTACTACTACTAACCTAGGACTATAGTGGGAGACAACTCTAAGAGGTAATTGTAGTGTTAATAACTAAAGTAAACTAAGATCGCCAAGAAATCTGCATTTCCCACACCTTTACACAACAAAATAAATTTAATAAAAAGTTCCATTATCAACTAGTCGGGAACATTAAACATAAATTTGTGGAAACAGTATACGAAGTATCAATGTAGAAAAACCCCAGTCAGTTTTCTTTCCAATATTACAAGAGATAAGATTATTTGCAGGTAGAAACTTAATAACAAATTCAAAGATAATAAATAAAAATCCCTCTCAACATGACTTGTGAAAGAGCACAAATATAGCTTCGGGCAGGGGAGTCCAGCTTCAACAATTTGTTTGTTCCGTAGCAGCGCTGATTCCCAAGGCAGCATAGAAAATAGTAACCTTGTCGCTTATAACTGGCAAGACTCGTGTATTTCCGGGATGACAGGAAAACTGGAGAACACAATTTTTATTTGATTGTTAGACATTTGTTATGGTAATTTGTTTTTTAAACTTAGTGTGTACGATTGATTGAAAATTTGTCTCTTAGTTTTTCCTTTTGATAATTTATTTTAAATTCCTGTTAATTTTGCTTATTAAATTTAATGAGGCGTAAGTACGTGCTTTTACAATTTTTGTTACATAAATTTATACAATGCATTTTTAAAAACAACTTTTTTTATTAATGGAAAATAAAACAGAAATTATGATACTCTGCGCTGTTTTAGGATGTACAAATACAGTTCAAAAAGCTACTATGTACTGGCTTCCAAAAGATCAAGTACGAATTTGTAGAAAAATGTGGAGAGGAGTTACTTGTGTTTCCATTTTCACCGCTATTTTGGTAATAAACACTAGTAAAGTGTCAAAGATAGAAGAAGAGGGAAGTCGACAATCTTGCCGTATAGGGTTATGTTATCTGTGACTTTGGGTTTATATCACTAGAGTACTTTATCAATACTTATTTATTTGACAGATTATTGTCAAATTATAATCATAATAATTTAGCTGGTTGAAAGTTCTAAGATGGGAATATGTTGATTAGGAAAGTTAGAGGAATATGTTGCCCAGATATTATCAAGCAAGGTTTGACAAAGACTATGGCGACAACGGTTGATTCATTACCCGAACTAAAAACAATCTTATCATCAAAAATAACTCAAGAAATTGAAAAAGTAAAAGAATTTCGAAAGAAATACAACAAGCATAAAGTAAGCGAAGTAACGATCGATACGATTTATGGTGGGATGAGAGGATGTGTGTGTTTGTGGTGCGATACATCCCATTTGGATCCGATGGAAGGTATAAGATTTAGAGGATATTCGATTCCAGAATTACAGAAACTATTACCAAAAGCTGAAGGAGGTAAGCAGCCGTTACCAGAAGGATTATTCTGGTTAATGCTAACTGGCGATATTCCCAGTAAAGCACAAGTAGATAGTCTTTCAAAAGTATGGGCGTCAAGATCTGTGATACCGCCTTACGTCGAACATATGTTGGATAGTTTGCCGCATGATAGTGTTCATCCTATGACGCAATTTTCAGCAGCCATCACTCTCTTAAATTCCGAATCCCCTTTCATGAACAATCTTCCTAAAGTGCGCAAAAATGTGTATTGGGAATACATGTATGAAGATTCAATGTTTTTGATACCAAAGCTAACAACAATAGCTGCTAAAATTTATCTCAACACATTTAAAAAAAATCAAAATCGGAAAATAAAAACAAACCCGGAGAAGGATTGGGCTTGCAATTTTGCTGAAATGATAGGTTTTCCTGGTGATTTTGCAGAAGTGATGAGATTGTATTTAACACTGCATGCTGATCACGAAGGAGGAAACGTTTCGGCACATGCTGTTCATTTGATCGGATCAGCACTATCAGATGCATACTTAAGTTTAGCAGGAGGAATAAACGGTTTAGCAGGTCCACTTCATGGATTAGCGAATCAACAATGTTTGGCATTTCTAATGGAAATTAAAAACGCTATCGGAGTAGCACCGACAGACGATTCATTAAAAGAATTCATCCAAAATTATATGAAAGCCGGTCAAGTTGTTCCTGGATTTGGTCACGCAGTGCTAAGAAAAACCGATCCACGCTATACCTGCTTTAAAGAATACTCCGAACAGAATATACCAAATGACCCATTAATCAAACTATTACACCAAGTCGTCAAAATTGCAGTCCCCATTCTTCAAGCAACCGGAAAAGTGAAAAATCCATACCCCAACGTAGATTGTCACTCTGGTTCCATTCTTAACTACTACGGAATGACTGAACCTCAATTCTACACAGTTTTGTTCGGCGTTTCACGAGCTATGGGAGTGCTATCGTCCTTAATATGGCATCGGGCAATGGGAATCCCCATAGAAAGACCGAATTCAATAACTACTCAGGCTCTTGTCCAATTAGTCAGCGGGAAAAAATGAAGTCATTCATGACTAAAACTGATCTGGGGTTCAATAAAAAAAATAAACATTGTTGATAAATAAATTTTTAACCAAATATTAAAAATCGTTAACACTGTTCTTTCCTTAATTAAAATAAACCTCGGATTTTTTTTCACCACAACGGATTCGCTAGGCTCGTCCTCACTACCTCGATCACGATTCGCTCATCCTGAGAAAATAAAAATCACCAAATTTATACAGGAACAAGTCTTCAGACTCGATTTGTTCAGACTCAGACAGTAAATACATTCGTTTATTCTCAACCGTTACCCATCCAGGCACTAACCTCGCTAGATGCTGCTTAACTTTCATTATGCAACAAAAACCACAGATATACTGTCCGCATTGAAACGGAACTTAGTATACTCATTTATTACATACAGGGATATACTTGTACTAAATTTTAACTCAATTGGATTATTTTCAGATTTTTTTTACAAGTTTAAAAAAAAAACCGTAAACAAGTTATTCAATAAAAACTGAACTAATGCTGAGAATAAGATGAACTTGGCACAAACGCTGGTCTTAATATGACTACATGCGTGCCAAATTTCAAATCGATCGATACATTTTTCGCCTTTTTCGGACCTAAGAGTCCGGAAACTCTTAGGTGGAGAAACTCCACTAATCGTAGTGGAGAGCTTAATTCCCAAGTGACACCATGGAAGAACACTACATTTCTAGTACCCTTATAACTGTGATAAACAGCGAGTCATCCCTTCAGTTCTGTTTCTTTGATGTCTACTCGTCAATGTTATTAACATGTTGACTGCTTCATACCACAAAATGCAATGGGATTGAACAAGTCAATTATGATTGGGTAAATTGCGAGTAGGCTTAAATTTTGATGATTTTTCTGAGTCATAAATGACTTAAACTAGACCTAAAGGTCAATTTTAACACTCGGAGCTACAATAATAACAAACCCTGACACACACACAGACAGTTATTAGAATAATAACTACTCAGGAAGTGTTAAAACACCTGAAACAGAATATTTAGGTGAAATTCCAGTTTCATTTTAATTGCACGAACAATTTATTTTCCCTATTTAACTAAAGTATAAATGAGGGAGAATTAAAAAATGATTCAGGCAGGGGCAGGTAACGTCACTTTCTTATATCTTGAGATTAAAATCAACCCATTAAATAAATACTAATGACGGATTGACTAAAATAACTTAAATTGACCAATCATGATAATCTTTATCATGATGCGTTTGAAAACTAATAAGGGAAGGGTCACATGACTTATATGCTTGCTTAGGATATTGAAAGTGGTACAAAGCAAGTTCAAGAATAATAAGATGAATATGTACAGACACGTTGTAAACCTAAAAATGTTAACTTTATTTACCTCAACGTCTTTGAAAAGCTGTGAGACATGAGTTCTAGGCCTATGATGATGTCTAGATCGCCTTTGTCTCAATGTTCTATTGAGAAGATCAACTCTTCGCTTAACAGCTTGAGCTTGTGTCCATGTTAATCTTCTCATAGCCTGCTCAAGAGCTTCAGGCCCTACCTCGCGTCCCTGGGTCCAGGCTGGTTCTATAATAGCACCAAGACCTGCCGACTCTAACCATTCTCTTTCCACCCAACCATCTCCATCTATAACAAGAAAGAAACACAAACAAATAGACAAGGTAATTTTGTAATTCACTCGTTAGAAAGCCGTACGCAATGCTTTTAACTAGAGTATCGCGGCATGTGAATGCCGCCATATTCTCTTTTAACAACCGCGTTAAATAAGTGCGAAGCCTCGGCTACGTAATGACGTAAGTGAGTTAATGAAAAGACCGCAAGAGATGTCGGAGAAACAAAATTTCACGACAATGCCTAGGGTTTTCACAAATTGTGAACTTCTTTGAATCATTATTGTCTTTATATAATAAAGTTAATAGTACATTATTTCAGTTTCCATTTCAAACCATGCCCTTGATGCGGTAATAAAATCACGTGTATAACGAAATAGAAACTTGAAACTAAAACATTCTGTCGAGAAATCGAAGGGAGATGTGTTCGCATCCCACATAAATAATCGATAATTTTAACAGTATCACTCCACAATAATTATTCATACATTTTGTTTCAGTTAGCGTTGAGAATCATCAAATCAAAAAGCATCAACTGCCATTTTTATTAGATTTTTCATTAGATGAATGACGAAGTATTACATTACATTTCTTTGTAGCGAATTATCAAAGGACAAATGAGTAGTATGCCACTTATAGAACTACTAATAAGATAAACTGCAACAACAAAAACGTGGCCGCGACGAGGCCGAAGGCCTGTTGTTTTTTTATTTAATGCATTACATTTTTTCAATTTCTAGGATCGTCATGCTTCATTAAAAATCACAATGAGCTACGAGTATGACTCAGAGTTGTAACTACTTTGACTTTAAGTCTAAAAGTTATTCAAGGACTTTGATTAGGTCGTGATCTCGTGATTATTGAACAAAAACTTTGGCAGCAGAGACTTGGGTGATATCTGTTTATAATCCTTGGATGTTCTTCCTGGGTACATGATCATCTTCTTCAGCAATCAAGGACATAATCCGTGTTTTACATTTTCTTGTTTAATTGATGGGGGTAAAACTATGATCACAACAAGTATTCAATATTTGCTGATGACATCAATATTTTTACTAAGCATGTAAATGTTCTACATGTTAAAGGTGTTAGATTGAGAACATAAGAACGAAAGGTGTTAACTATTTTACATGCCTATTTAAAGTCGAAGGCTGAAACAAAAAGAAAAATCGGGTACGGGGTATCGGGTCGCTACGCTCGTCCTCACAACTTCGGACTCGCTTCGCTCGTCCTTAAAATATGGAAATCACCTAATTAATATTGCAGTTCTTCTTCGGACGCGCTCGTTTTAAGAAATTAAAACCACCTGTGATTCCCCGCGGTTCCCTGACCCTTGCTTGATGCTGCTTAACATTAGTGATCCAACATAACCCAATATATCCAAGCCGTTTTGAAATAAAACTTAGTATACTTTTCCATTATATTAAGGAGTACAATTGTACCAAATTTAAACTCAATTGGATTATTTTTAAAACGTTTTTTAAAAAAGTTTTACACGTCAATTGATGAAAATTATACAAATTGTGACAATTAAGGGAAAACTTAGCACATTTGTTGGTCTGATAAATTTTAAATCGAACGGAAAATTTTTCTGTATTTATGAATTTATGGTGAGACATTATTTCCGGTTATTGACAATATAAAAATAATTTTATGTTTGAAAGATTGATTTTTGTACCAAGTTTTATATCTTTAGCATAAACACACTGAGAGTTCCGATGATAGATGACAACACATAAAAATAAATTCAACTGAAACCCCAGTTTGGGATTTTTAATACTTTCCTCATATACCTACGGTACAAATTAGGAAAAGTAAAAATGGGAGGAAAATATGAAAATTTGGTTCAAACTTTTGGCACGTGAGGACTCGATTTCTTTGATTTTGTTAGCGACGAATTGATTAGAGTGATTCGACCACCTATGGCCGTAAGACCACAATATTAATATAGTCACGAACTGAATTTCAAATCTTGGATCACTCGAGGCTAACGAAATTAATTCATGGAAAAACGAAATTAACAGGATAAATATAACTTGACCACTAAGCCATAGAGATATATGACCTATCTTATTACATTGAGAGGCCTGAAACATTTTTTGGGGAGCTCTCAGGGGCTCTATGTAACCTTATTGAAACCTCTTGTAAGAGGTACGTTGTAAGTTGGAGTTAAAATAAATCAATTGTTTCGGCTTCCCATGCATTGTTTGAATTTTGATTTGTATTTTAAACGATCTACTATATAAGTTACTCTAATTTTGTACTAATTATTTGATTATATTTATAAGCGAAGGTGGTCAGGTTACATTTTCAGTGTTTCAAAATTTAACCAGTAGGGCCTCTCTAGTAATATATCTCTATGCACTAAGCGGCCCGAGAGAACGACACCGCGTAGTGGTTAAGGAGCCGAAAGCTCCTCATTTGTTCCATTCGAATGGTTTTAAACCCTATTTTAGAGGAAGAACCCTGAAATGCCAAAAAATACATTCATAATCATAAAATATCTTTTAACCGAATCGTCTAATTATAATTAGAAGGGAGTGTCCACAAACTTAGATCCTGAAAGTTCTTGACTTACACTATGTATACAAACTTAAATCATACTCCTTAGCATGAAAGAAGTTCCTTTCATTAGGACTGGAAGTAGGACTTGGGATATAAAGGAATTCATAAACAGAAAGAATTCTTAAGTCCAAATATCTGCCTATTGATTATGTATTCAACAGACGTCTTCATTCACAAGAACTTAACTCAAGCCCGAGCTTTGGACAGCTTTCTTTACAAAAAAAGAAATTCGTTTCTAGTTTGCTTCCTTTTATAAGGGAACATTCAACAAGCCTTTAGTTATAGTATTTCTCTATAGCTTATTTTTTATTTAAATGACCAGAAATTGAGTTAATGCTTCTAAAACAAGAAGCCTTGGGTATCTTTGTCGCTCCTCGGCATCGGCGCTGGAAGCTGCTTGGCGGCCCCTGTGCCTTCCTGTGGCCACGAAGCGGTCACATAGTTGTTGTACTTTATCAGTTTGCCATATTACTGGTTTATATAAACTAGTAACTATTTCATTTGACTGACGAAGCGAAGCCGAGACAGGCAAATGGCGATTTGCCTGTAGAGGCGGAGCCGAGGTAATCGCTGACGCATGAGTCGACAATGTTTCCTTTGCTGCATAGTAGCAAAGGAAACATTTTATCTACTATTTTATTTACTATTTTATCTACTTACGACTGAAAAATAAACATAAGAATATTATTCTATAAATGTTGTTTAATTTTTATCTTTACAGCAAAAAATTGAGATTACAATAAATTTTTAAATTAAGATAAGAAACTTATGACTTAAATAAATAAGCAAGTAGAAAAATGGTTTAAATACTTGCTAAGAGAAATTAGAGGCAGCAAATATTGTTTTAAAGTTGTTGCAACACTCAGTTTTATTAATTCTTTTCAACGTTTTATGGTTCTGTCTTTAATTAAATAAAATAAATCAACAAATAATGAAGTAAGTGAAAAAACCAACAATAAAAATATTACGATATATTAACAGCATAGAGATATATACTAGAGGGGGCATAGCCTATCTTAATACATTGAGAGCCCTGAAACATTTTTAGTAGGGCTCTCAGGGGCTCTGTGTAACCTCATTGAAACCTCCTCCAAAAGGGAGTTGAGGTTATAATTAATCAATTGTTTTGGGCTTCCTGCAGATTGTTAGTGTTGTGATTTGTATTTTAAACATTCTACTTTATAATTTACTGTTTTTTGTTCTGTTTATTTGATGATAATGATAATCGAATGTGGTCAGGTTACTTTTTCGATGTTTCAAAATACAACCAATAGGGCCCCTCTAGTAATATATCTCTATGTTACCACCTGTGCTGTTTTTAAATATTTTGTCGACAGTGTTGGTAAAATGACATTTTGCTGCTTAAAAACAGTTCAGTAATGACTAATTTTGCAGCCAAAAGTAGACAAAAGTATATGTACCACTTTATCCAATTTAATATTCAGTATATCGCCAGGCAGAAAGGCCGCACTAATACGGCAAAATATATTACAATCTAACTTCATGCTAATGACGGACATATGTGCAAATTGTTTATGTTCCATATTTAAATGTTTTCGTATTTAGTTACACTTTTAATACCCTAATGAATAATTTATAAAAAAATATAGGTGCGGCGCGAAATTTAAATTTTATTTCAATTTATTTTGGTTCAAGTGTCAAATACGATGAATTGTATTTATCGTGATTAATTAGTTCAAGAAGGGATATCACGTTACTAGGCAATGAAAGGGGTCTTTTTTTACGAGGGTATGAAGCAAGAAAGAGTGCCAAGGTAAAATAAAGGCATGCAGACCCGTACAGCATATGGAACTTTTAAGGGCACAATTTTAAAACAAGTAAAATAAATAGTAACTTAGGGGGGGGGGTCTTTTTCAGTGTCACTTACGTCTAATTTCAGATCTTTGAGTCTTTCCTGATAAATGGGGGAAAATTAGTCTTGTGAAATAGAGTGTTTTCTTTAAAAACCTTCCTTCTTTAATCGTCTAAAACTTTTATTTTCTATTGTAAAAGTAGTTAGTTATAATATTATTGTATTGTATATTTTTTGTTTGATAAATTGTACTTATTTAAAAAACAATTTAAGAATTAAGTAAAATAAAGAATAATAATAATATATAAATAAATGAAAATGATAATAATACAAGATGCCAATCGTAAATAATATGGGCTTAGTGCAACACTAAATTTTAAGTAGTTTTTGTTGAAATCTAATGGATGAATCTTGACTAAACTCTACACTTAAACGACTCATAGGTCATATTGACCACATTTTATGTCTCAACGAAATTCCTTCGCAAATAAAAATAGGGGATTAGTGTAAAAATAAGTTTTAGACGCTTAAAGATCGATATATAATTGATGCATCTTAACTAAACTTGAAACTTAGACTACTCATAGGTTATAATGAATATATTTTATGACTCATCGAAATCCGTTCTCAAATAACAATAGGAAGTTAGTGTGAGGAAAAGAAATTTGAGTCTTATATCTCGGAATTTTATTGATAGAGCTTAACTTGACAAAAGTTTAAACTTAAACTCCTCATAGGTCAGAATGAACACATTTTATGAATCATCCAGATCTTTTCTAAAATAATTATAGGGATAAATGTAAAAGTGTTCAAAGCTTACAGATTGAATCTAAACAATGGATCTTGACCTAACTTTCAATTATACCACTGGCTGTTCAAAATGAACACCATTTGAGTCTAAAATAAAATAAAAAATAATATTTATATATATCTTAAATAATACTATTTTGTTTTCTAAAATAATAAGGGTTTCTTGAATGGCCTATTTTGTTAAGAATATTACAGTATTCTTATTAAAAATCAAAACACACGATTTAAGAATTCCATTTTTGATCGTCAACTTATCGAAACAAGGAACTTACTAAGCAATCAAAAAGCACGGCTTGAGAATCGCCAGATAAATAAAAACATCTTAAACAAAGAATTTTCTTGCTGTTACAGCTGCTATGAACTTCTATTAGTCTTCAAAAGAATAACTAATAATTTATTGATCGATAAATAAAATATTTGCCGAGCGAAGCTCGGATATCACTGCCAGTAAATAATAATAAATTAAATAAATATTAATAATATAAAATAATAGATAAATTGAGGTTACAAAGCCTTACTCAATTTGACCCTTAACAGTTGCGAAAATAACTTACAAAAGTAAATCGAAAAATCCCCGAAATTCGAAATACCCTGTAATTATTCATTTAAGAAGTGAAAACTAGACGGGCGAATCTGCCACAAGATTTCACCAAACTACCCATATAATTAAAACAACAATTTGTGGACTAAATATTGGACCACTTCCGTCAAATATTATATTTCAAATAATCTTTTCAAACTTCTTCCTGCTTTTGCAAAAATTAATGCTTATAAACATCTTAATACTTGATATTAATTTTATTTGAACTCAATAACCGAAAAATTATCGAACTATTATATAAACGTTTAATTAAAATTGTAAATTGTTTGTTGATTAAACAAATTAAAAGTGTAAGTTTAAACACAAATTTAAATATTTTAAAATACATCAGAATCAAAATAGTTCTTATAATGAGCAATTTTATAACTGCTTTCTATATTTACTTTTCCTTATCTATAACGCAGGTATGAAAATTCGCTAAAAAATGCCCAACAATGTAGTCTACTTATAAGATCTATTACTTCTTTTTCATTACCGCCTAATATCAAAATTGCCTCATTTATTCACAATGCCTCATTAATTCGTATTATTTTGTTGGGATTCTCTAAAGATAAAGTTAATTCTAATATGATTCTGACTCAAGATTAATAACTATAGATTCAAGTTCATAGAGACAAGCTAATTCAGCAGTACACTTGATGGACAATGTACAGTATAACAGATGCAGTAGTGCAGTATAACTGTACAGTGCAGTACAACTTGATGGAGTAGTGCAGTATAACTGTACAGTGCAGTACAACTTGATGCAGTAGTGCAGTATAACTGTACAATGCAGTACAACTTGATGCAGTAGTGCAGTATAACTGTACAGTGCAGTACAACTTGATGCAGTAGTGCAGTACGACTTGAGTAGTGCACTGTACAGTGCAGTACAACTTGATGGAGTAGTGCAGTATAACTGTACAGTGCGGTACAACTTGATGCAGTAGTGCAGTATAACTGTACAGTGCAGTGCAACTTGATGCAGTAGTTCAGTATAACTGTACAGTACAGTACAACTTGATTTAATGTTTCTTCCACGATATTTTAAAACTCATTAAGGCGTTAAGGGTTATTGTCCTAAAAACACTCAAAAAGTTCATTAAAATACAGTCAACAGATAATAGAAACCTCATCTTTAGACGTACATCACGAAATAACAAGTAAAGGTCAGTTACTAGCCTATAAAGCTAATAATTATCTCACTCCTGTAACAAGATTTGTGACCTTTAACAACTAGCGCTACTGCGGACATTTCTCTAAACACTTAATAATAATTATTACTTAACAGGGTTGAAACTTGAAGCATATTTTAATAGATAAGTCAATTATAAAACCGTTACGAAGTATTAACTTGTTGAATAATTTTATCCAGATGATCCGACATCTTAGGTCAGGTTACAAACTCACTCTTCCCTCTCTTGCTTTTATTTTTATTATAATATATGGGTTTTTAAATACTCAAAACTTTAATATCTTAACTATAATATAGACACTTAGGCATAGAGATATATTACTAGAGGGGACCTATCAGTTAAATTTTGAAGCATCGAAAAAGTAACCTGAACAATTTTGACTTATGAATTAAACTTTTATTTTTTTATTAAATAAAAGTAACTTATAAAGAATAATGTTAAAAATACTTTTAAAATAACATAAAAAACAATACGTGAAAAGAGGCGACAACTGATTTCAGATTTTTTATTACCTTAACTCACTCTGGAAGGAGTTTTCAATGAGGTTACACAGGTCCCCAAAAATATGTTTCAGGCCTTAATGTGTTGGGATAGACTATGCCCCCTCTAGTAATATATCAGGACAACTTTAATAATAAGGACTCACGACATTTAATATTAGTGCGTCAGTGTTTTTCTTTAGAATTTTATTTTTGGTCGCTTATATGTCTGGTCGCTAAGATGATATCTCTTTTCATTTGATTATTCGCTAAAAATAATTGTTTTGAAGTGATTTATTATCATGTGTATGTAGTGTATCTATTGTCATGGAGATTTTAGTTGATGAAAGAAACCTAGCCCGCCGTCCACCTGGACATGGCGGACTGATCTGTACTTCATTTACTACAAGACTTTACCAACTTTACCTGAAGAGGTTGGAAAAACACTTTCAACCTTTAAACTTATAAATTATAGTGGCTGTTAACCATAAACAAAGCCAAAATTTGAGGTAAGACCAGTAGGACCAATTGCAACTTGACTCACCTTATTGTAGCTTACTCGGCTAGTTTAATCTGCTTCTTCATAACTTAACCTCATTGACATTTGTATGTACTTTACTAACATGTTTCACCAAACCATTAACCATTAATAGAGCAAGAAATAACCAAAAGTAAGTGTTTTCACTTAAACTTGAGATGTAAGTCTCAAATTTATGTAAGAGTTCTTAAAAGTCAATCTTCTAAAAAACAGGCATAGGAGTTCTACGTTAAAAACTTAACTAGTAGCTCTAAAGAGTCGATTAAAATCCCTCTCACGGACATCTAGTTCGCGAGAGTGACTTGATAAAATATAAAAGCCAAATTCACATTATACATAAGATCTAATAACTACGAACGACTTAATCTCAAGGATGGCCGTATAACAAGAGGTATATTGCCTTGTCAAGGTGATATTAAACACCTGTCTAAAGGACTTATAAAGGACCACATTTGAAATTTAAATCTCTTCGCAACAATCTACCAAGCCGAGCCCAGTCTCCAGTCATTTGTATTTTAAAAAGAAAAATTATAATCTATTGTAAACAAATTTCTTTAAAACAGTGTTGTTCTTTATTCAGTGTTGTCATTTTAGAAAAAAGTTGTCAAGGACTAAATTAAAATTATTACTTTTTTTTAATTCGTGAGGTTTATATTTTTATCAATATTACTTCATAATTTAATAATAAACTTTATACTTTAACAATAAACTTTATAATTTAACTTCCCTCAAAGGTGTTACCTGAAAAACTAAAAATATTATGTAATAATGAGTGATATTGTATCGCATCGAGGATAATCGATACTCCTCGAATCGAATATCGGTGATTCTTATCATATAGGCACTTGATTTTGACACCGGAGGTCCAGGGTTCAGGTCGGACCATGCTCATAGATTATATGAATAGTGTTTGCATTAAAAAGATTTCGCTAACTTAAAATAATTATTAGAGGATAATAGATGCAACCCGCCTGAGGTGGTTCCAAATTACCTACAAGCCCGCTAGTAGTAACAGGTGACTCTAGTTCGAAAAAGTCAAGTATTGGAAATAATATCACACTCTATCTTATAACTATTACCACCCACCATCTAAATCCACGTATAATGGTAGAACTGTAAATAAAACTTGTAAAAATTCCCAACCCTAAATAAACATGATTATTACTATCAATGAATCGTATGAAATATTTCCTTTCCTAAATAAACGTCTGTATAGCTCTTATTAAATCTTACGAAACATCCCTAACCCTAATTAAACGTCTGCATAACTTTTAATAAATAAATCTTACGAAACGTTCTTAACCCTAAATAAACGAATGTATAACTCTTAATAAATCTTACGAAACGTTCTTAACCCTAAATAAACGAATGTATAACTCTTAATAAATCTTACGAAACGTTCTTAACCCTAAATAAACGAATGTATAACTCTTAATAAATCTTACGAAATTCTTAATAAACGAATCTTTTAATAAATCTTACGAAACATTCCCAACCCTAAATAAACGTCTGCATAACTCTTAAACGACACAGTTTAACCGTGTATTAGACATAGTAAATTTAAGTTGATCTTATATAGGGCTACTAAAAGGTTTAAAGAAACACAGTCTACATTCATGGAAATCTAATAACTCTCCCTAATTATTATGGGCATCACTTAATTCTAAAATTTGTAATGTCCTATTGATTTGTTGTCCTACTCTTTTACCGAGTCATCTCATTAATAATTAAATGTTCCTTTATATTCAATTATTCCGGAGAGTTAAGGCAAAAAGTTTCGAATTAATGATAAAGCGATAACGTGCATTTGTCACTTTTGAATTAAATTAAAAATTTAAAAAACACAAATTCCCACTCGAAAATATTTTGGAAAATCATTAATCATATCGATATAGCGCATTTATAAGACCTACGCAACAAGCAATACTACACATTTATTACAAATCTAAAAAAGAACCGTTAAAAAATTTCTCCCCAGGCGAAATCACTAGGTTCAAAAATGTACCAAAACTTCGCAGCTCTTTGAAACACGCTGGAACGCTAAAAAAATGGCTTAAGAGATTTTAAATATCTAAGGGTATGCCAAAAAGAAAATTATTTTCCCGATCGCACAACTGCACCTATAGACTGGTTTTTTTTACAAAAACTCTTTAGCATAAATACACTGGGAGCTACGATGATGGGACAAACACACACATACATTCAGACAACACATAGTCAGACAACACATACAGACACACACACAGTCAGACAATACATACAGACACACACACACAGTCAGACAACACATACAGACACACACACAGTCAGACAACACATACAGACACACATACAGTCAGACAACTTTGGGAAAAGTACGAAGGAGGCCTTAAAACACCTGAAACAAATAATTCAGGTGGCCATCGCGGTTTCAAATGTTGATAAAAACAATACTTTGCCTATATACCTACGGTATAAATAAGGAAAAGTATAAAAAACACCTTACTTTCATTATATTTTGTCTAATATGACAGTAAGATACAAATTCCGGGAAGTATCCCATAGGAACGCGACTGATTATGAGACAAGGTATAAATTTCTTTGTTTATAAAATATAGTGTTTTATTTATTTTTATTAAAGTCATTTTGAAAGGGGGGTGGAAGGAGGAATTCCATAGACTTCCTCCTATGGAGTTGACAAATTTCATTCTTTTTTAAGAAATAATAACACAAAAATTAAATAATTTGTATATGATTTCTCAAAACTTTGACAGACTGATAAGCAATAAATAAGGTGCGCATGTGCTTAAAAAACTAGGTTGTGTTTTGTTTGTTTTTGTTTTTTTGGAGTCAGTAGACTTCCTCTTCTCCTTCCAGCCCCTTCAAATGACTAATTTTCATTTATTATATAAGATGAGTTTACTGTCATAAAACATGATTGCTCAGAATCTGTTAGCTAAACGAAACAGCTTAAAAAAAAAGATTCTGCTAAAAGACGATACAATATTGTATTCTCAACTACTATTTGAATTAGGACCATCAGATCTTCAACTACCTTCAAGCTAACTTGATTTCGGACCGAAGCAAGATAATGCCACATAAGCGTATTTAATGAAGCAATGTTTATATTATCATTATGTTACTTTTGAAATAAACTTAATAAAAATGACTTACCTAAAGACATCAATACCAAATTTAACGAATAATCCAACGTTAAACACACAAACTTCACGTAATAAATTAACACAGATCGAATCAAAACGGATCAAATACTGAAAAACAAACACTAAAAAACAAATACTAAATCAGATGAAAACGAATAACCCACAAGTGATTGCATTATCTTTGTTAAGGCATATTTATTCAACAACCTTTTCAAGAGTTATTTTGAATTACATGACACTCGAGATATAAAATTTTAAATTTAGTTATAATTTGACATGGAATACTAAGAAGTGTCCAATTAATCATGATAATTTACAATTTATATGCCGAATGCGGTAATGAAAATTTTAATATAATAAGATTTTGATAGGTTATGATTTACGTAGTTTATTGTTGACGAATTCATGGAAAAGAGCAAAATAGATGATACAATATCATCCTACGTTTCACAAAGCGTTCTTCAGCGAAACGTTTTATAAAGTTTAATTATGAAATAAATATCACAATACAGGACTCCAGTCTTCATTATTCTTGGCCTTAATTATCATTCCAAGAAATTTGATGATACATTTTGTAGTGTTTTCAGCAGTGTTATTTGGGGGCTATCGACACATGAAAACCCAAAGGAATATTTTTGGGTTGAGTAGAAATTATTGTACTCTCTAAAGGGACCTATCGCGAAGGGTTATTAATCATTCCTGAATCAATTTCAACTCAGCTCAAATTTTGAGCATAGATATTTGGGCAGCCAAATAACATTTAGGAAACCCAAAACAACATTTTTGGGTGGAGTAGGAAATGATTATTAAAAGGCCTCCGAATATTAAAAGGCAAGATGACCTATGATTAATTCCTGAAGAGTTTACGATATACGCGTTTTTATGGACGGGATCGGAGCCATCGGAGGGGAAGGAAGGTTTACTCTATAGACCAAAAACCAGCCCGAAAAATATGAACCATGCCATTAGCAACCAACAATGAAATATGCATAAAAACCATGGCTAAAGATGTAAGCACTTTCCCGAGGGTTGAAGATGTCATAAGGTAGAGTTCACCAGACTGAAAACAGAAGCAACGTGATAACAGCCCCAAGCTAGAAGTTTAATGGGAAGCATTTTAGCAGTTATTAGGTGGACCATGAGCCAAGCACCATATACAGATAAGACATATTGGTGCGTAAATATACCGCGTGTAGGATGAAGCATAGATATATAGTTTATAGAGAAGGCTTTGAAACTATATTGAAAAGTTAGAAATAGACCTGCTACTTCTCTTAGGACTGATTTAGACCGTGAGAGTTTCTTATTGACACATTTGTCAATCAAATAAATCAACTATGACAACAATGCAACAAAACAACAAACAAGCGCATGCTCCACTTAAAAAATACTAGCATAAAACTAAGCGCGGATAGAAGTGATGGTTATTGAAATGACAACAATGTAATATTGAAAATTGCGAATAATCGAAATGTGTATATACACGAGGAAAGTGTTCACATTTTCTTTTTTAATTTTTAGTCTGGCTAGTCAATAATACTAACAACTTGTTTTGATTGGTGGGACGTGTAATACATATTCAAGTTGCCCACATGGATTTTTAACACAGGTTTAAGATAGCTAATAAATCATAATAATTTTAATATTAAAAATTGATTTAAATCCTACGCAGATTTAATCTTCTTTGTAACTCCATTGCCCACAGATTATGTTTAATAAGCAGATTTACAATTATAGAAGAGACTGATGGAAATGTGGATGGAGTTCGCTGATGACGCCTTGTAGTCAGATTATATTAAAATGGAAACCAACGCATGTCTCAGGATTTTCGGTTACATTTTAAAGACCGGCCAAGAAATTAAAAAGTGAAGTTTTTTATACTGTTCCAACCCTCTCCCGCTTACATAGAGAAAAATTTCCAATTTGTAGTTAATTATTTGGTTGTTGATATTCGAGCTCATTGGTTGTTTCAGTTTCTTAATAATCACTTTTATTTCTTGCGATGTTCGTAACCCAGATGGATAAATGTAGATGACAAAAGAATTATGATCCGTTAAGGTTTTATGTGCTTGCTATAGTAAAGAATAAAGAATTAAAACAATTAGTTCGTTTCCCTATATACTTTTTTCTGTATTAAATTTGCCCGCCGAACAGATTTTTTGAAATGTATGATTACAGCGAATTGGCAAATATAAATATTTGTAAATATAATACATAACTGTTCATAGTTTTGCTACATTATCAAGATAATTTTATAATATTTTTCAAAATTGTGTATTAATATTTCGATTATTCCAAATAAAAATATTTTATCGATTTTATTATTAAGGAACCTTTAACGATATTAATAACAAGGAACATTTAACGATATTAATAACAAGAAACCCTAAACGATAATAATCACAAGGAACTTGCAACTCACCATGTAGTTCCTCTTCAGAGAGGCTAAGCTGGTGAGGTTTAATTTCTTCAATAGTTTTATACTCATTCCAGTAGTCCTGGAAATCATGACTAACATCAGCTTCCATTACAAAGAATCTAAAAAACAAAAAAAAAAAAAAATTATTTAAACAGTCAATATAAATAACCAAATAATAAGCTGATCAAAGCAATGTTCTAAGTCGTGCTTCTCTGTAAAGTGAATTTTTAATAAAACTGATATCTTTTTAACTTTTTTAAATTAAACAAATGATAGTGAAACGTCGGTCAAAACCAAGATCATGGACAGTTAAAAGGTGATTCAATTTTATGAAAAACAATTATAGTCTAACAAAAGCCGTAGATAGCCGCGTTGAAACGAAATTTAGTATTTTTAATTATTACATAAAGGAATATAATTGTACTGAAATTCATCTCAGTTGAGTAACTTTTCGATTTTCTACAATTTTTTTAAAATTCGTCGTCAAGTTATCCGTGAAATAATGATGATAATGAAATGAAAGTCGGTACATATGATGTTCTTATAAATGACTATATGCATGGAGATATTATTTCTAGAGAGGCCCTTTAGGTTAAATGTTGAAACATCGAAAAAATAACCTGACCCCCTTTGATATTAAATACAATCAAATAATCAGTTACAATAACTAATAACGTTAAAAATACAAATCAAAACAGAAACAATGTGCGGGAAGCCGAAATCAATTGATTTATTGATTTCACACAGAGCCTCTGAGAGCCCCAAATAAATGTTTCAGACCTCTTAATGTATAGAGATAGGCTATGCTCCATCGAGTTTTATATCTTTAGGACCATATGCGTGTTAAATTTCAAATTAATCAAAACATTTTCCGAGTTTTATGAATCTTCGAGATTTGTAATAAGCCATTATTGAAGGTTTGTGACGTTTTAAAAAATAAATTCCGGAAGATAGACCTGTAGATTGAATTTTGTACCAAGTTTTAACTTTCTAGCATAAACACCCTGGGAGCTAGGATGATAACAAACACACACATACATACAAACAACTTTGTGAAAACAACTCAGAAGGATGAGGAAATTATTCAGGTTTCATAATTCAGAATGGATAATTCAGGTTACATCTCGGTTTCGGGTTTTTTGTGCAAACACAATACTTTTTCTATACCTACGGTATAAATGAAGAAGTCTTTAGTATAAATATTAAAGTCTTTTTTTTAGAAAAATTAAAGTGTTTTATTTTTTATTACTTTGATCCCACGCAGGGTTTGGCAGGGGGGATCAACCCTAACCGTTCACACGAAAGGGGTTGCTTTAGAGAATTTCAGGGTCGAAACCCGTGTTCCATCCCGTTCGCACGACAACTGCTGGGGGTGTTGAACCCCCTAAGAGTTTGACCACGGGTTTAAGCCCCCTAGAGGTTAAACACGGGGTTGCCAAACCCCGCGTGTAAATAAAGTATATAAAAGGAACAGATTTAATCAAACTAGTCTCAATGTAACTCCCTCGAATCGAAAAACCTTATTTGAAATTCCTTTGCACAGCAATCTCCTAGTATTATCTATTTCCACTATTAATGAAAGATTATTTATTTAAAATATGATTGCTCCCGCGAATATATTAAAATGTAATAGACACAATTAAAAGATAATAAAGTGTAAAATAAAAGCAACTAATTCTTAACATGTAATTTAAAATTCTTCAAAAAACGCACACTTCGTAAGAATCGATATTACAAAATTTAGTATCCAAAATTTGATGTGTAATTTACTGTCAAAAAACAAACGTATCAAAAACCCGAATACCGAAGAAATGTTTCGACACTAATCATTAACAACAGGGACTCTATAATTAATAGCGAGTTATAATGTTATACATTTCTCCCTCCGGGTTATAATGTGATACATTTCTCCCTCCGGGTTATAATGTGATACTTTTCTCCCTCTTGTCAAATCAAAACAAGCAAAGTGGTATGATTCTTCTGTGACGAAGTTTAAAAGAACTTTAATTTGGACGGAACAGTATTTTTAGTTAACTATCGAGACACAGTTTTCTAAGTATAAATCATAAATATTTTGATTATATTCTTCAAAGAAAAAAAACGAGTAATTAAAATTCCTCGGAAAGGTATTAAATTAAAACGCATGTTCGATAGTGTAGCGGTTAGTATGTTAGCTTTTATGCAAGACACTCCCGGTTCGATTCTAGTCGAGAGATTTCAGACTTCTATATGTCAATTTCAAATAAAAAATAAGTAAAAATTTCATAATACACTTTAGACTTAAACAATGGCAGTTAAAATAAAAACTAAAAAAATCGGGTACATGGTACCTCGGAACTCAATTATATAATTATAGAATTCTGAAATGACATATACGTTTTCAAAAAAAAAAAAAAAAAGGAAAAAGTCATTCGATAAAAACTGAACTAATACTGATATAAGATGAAAATTGGCTCAGATGTTGGTCTATATACGACAATATGGGTGACAAATGTCAAATTGATCAAACATTTTTCTTCAAAAATTTATAAAAGTCATTTGATAAAAATGGAACTAATGCTGACAATGAGATGAAGCTTGGCACATATTGTGGTCTTACATATGACTACATGTGTGTTAAACTTCAATTTGATCGACAAATTTTACCGCGCTCGATGAAATTTCGAAATTTTTGCTGTCTTATTTCCGATTAATGACGTTGTATAAAAATTATTTAATTAGTACAAAGATCGATTAGTAGTAAGATTAGTACTATAGAATTAGTAAGAAGGCATATGAAATTTTCATTCTCATACATTGAAAGGCTTGAAACATAATTTTTGGGCTCACAGGAGCTCTTTTCTCACTTTGTTGTGTTTTGTTTTATAAACTTTCCATTATGAAAGTTATAGAAATATTTACTTTTTTTCGATTCTATTAATAATTAAAAGAACTTAGGTTACTTTTTTGACGTTTTTAAAATTCAACCAATAGGGCCTCTCTAATGATAGTGGTACCTTTATGGCATAAGAGCATAATTATTTGTTGAAATAAATAGCTAATTGGTTGCCCAGGGACTATAATACATTTTGTAAATTTTCGGTTCAACAATAAGTCGTCCTTATTCTAAATAATTCCAATATTATACATCCTATAACTTAGTACGGGGAATATTTTTTTAAAACAAAGACCTCGGTCGTTCCTTTTAAGTGAAACAATACAATAATAAGAATACCATTGTCTTGAGATACTGGTAATGAGAGCGAACAGTTATTAGAGAAATCTGTTGGTTAACTGGTCAACCATTGGCATTTAGGAAACTATTATCGATGCTTGACTCGTACTAAGTTTTGAACTTTGATGCGTTTGAAATTGTTTTTTGAATATAAATACTGGTGGAATTAGCTTCTGAGGAATTGATTATTTCGGCGGATAAGCAAAATCATTCTATTAAGCTTGGGCGAAAAAGCTACAGGTGGCGAATGTCACGATGCAAAAACAAAATAATTTAGAACTTTGTCTAGTTGCTGTCAAGCTTAAAGGGAGGGGATTTCCTGCGAAATTAAGAGCTACAATCAACATAGTTTTAATTGAATTATATTAAATTTATAAAATAACATACGTTAAGTACTAGAAATTACTAACATAGGTTAAGTTTATGTCTAGATTAAGTAGTTACTAGTGCTAAAAACTATCTATGTACAGAGTTAAGGAACTCCCTCTCCGCAGCGCAAAGCGCAAGCTTTATAGCGGAGAGGTAGCCTTCTTTTTAATATATATTATGTATGTAATGTAAATATTGTAAAACTAATTATTTAATAAAGGCATTTAAAAAAAAAAAAAAAAAAAAAAAAAAAAAAAAAAAAAAAAAAAAAAAAAAATTAAAACTATGAATTTAAATTAAATACATAGTTATTTATAAACTATTCAGTTACAAGTAAACAGTTTACTTGTAAGTACGGGAATAATACAAGTAATATGGATAGGGGGGGATCAACCCCACAGAATTAACAAAAAATATGGTAAATCTTTGGTCAACACTTTTGCGAAAGGCACTAAGTCCAACCAGTGTGTTTTTATGTTAACCACGAATTTTGTAAAACAATATAATAAAAATAAAGAACATTTTTATTATTATTATTATTATTATATTATAATTATTATACCATTAGTGAAATGTGCCAAATAAATATTTTATGAAACATTTCAGTTAAAGTCGCTATAACAACTATAACTAAATTTTCCTCTCCGATAATCACTTTCATCCTAAGATCCCCCTCTAAGGGAAATGAAAAAAAAACTACCACCTATTTTCACCAAATGTTTCCTTAAACGAGCTCAAATAAACTCAAAACGGTAAAACGGGTGTGATTCAAAAACAAAATATTCTATATTCATTTAAAAAAAAAAATAAAGGGAGAATGGCCAATGACATTTCTAACCTTTGACGTAGGTCATTAGATACAAAGACGCAGACCATCTCAAGTCATCAGGCAATGACCCCTAATGACAAGTGACCCCTAATGTCATAGAAAGTGATAACTCCTGATTAGTATCATTTTTTTTTCGAGATATTCAGTTCGAAAAAAGAAAGTGTACTAAGCTTCGTTGGTAAGTTCCAATGTAGGATCGCATAACTTCCGAAAGCATTATCTAGTACACGATTTAAGAACTAATATGTCTTATAGATTTTTATAAAACTAGATACTTAATATATATATATTATATATATATATATAATATATATATATATATATATATTATAACGTTTAATTAAATAGATTTTAAAATAATTAAGAATATTGACTGTATACTTGTCACTATTACGAAAGCACTAGATCAAGAAATAATATTATTTTAAGGACTGCTGTTTTGAATAATTTGTAGCCCTAATTGAACATTTTGTCCCTAACCTCTACTCCCCCTCCTCTACCTTCACCCGAACAACCTTAAGAGCAAATATTACGCTATATTACAAATTATACCTTTAAAATTTTGTCAACATTTTATTACTTAAAACATAAATATGCCCGAAATTTGCGCAATTAAACTTAAAATAGTGGCTTAATATAATGGTTAAAATAGTAACTTAAAATAGTGGTTAAATTAGTGGCTTAATATAATGGTTAAAATAGTGGCTTGATATAATGGTTAAAATAGTGGCCTTGATATATAGTTAAATAGTGGCTTTAATATAATAGTTAAATAGTGGCTTAATATAATGGTTAAAATAGCGACTTAATATAATAGTTAAAATAGTGGCTTAATATAATGGTTAAAATAAATTAGTGAGATTAATGAGGCGAGGAAATAGAATAAAAGTGTAGCAATATTTTTTGACGAGTTGTTAAGAACTGGATGATTTTATATGTAGTGATAACACCATATTTTCCACTTTGGAACAGAGAACTGCTTTCAAGAATAAAGTAGTATAGGGGTCTACTACAAGAGGTAATGCATATCATGGCGGAAAAGTATCTTCAAGATGTTGGACTATCTTTGTTTATCTTAAATTCTACTACAGCCGTGGTTCTTAACTTTTGGCTACGGCGGCCCTCGAGAAAAGTCATGGTCCACAGGCAAGGGAGGAGGAGACGAGATTTATCATAAACAAAATGAAAAATCATTAGAAAGATTGATAAACAAAATCAAATTTTCTCTATCAAATATCAACAAGATTTATCAGTCTTCATGCAATAAAATTAAATAAAATAATAAAAAATAATCACGAAGAAAAAGATTCAATGCGCAGGAGATTCATTGGTTTGCTCTTAATATATCATTTGTAAAGAAAAACCTTTACGAAGATATGTTGATCTAAAAGGCAATACGTTTTTTATGAGCATGGTGGAAACTTGTGGATATTCAGTAGGAAGATGCATCCTTATTAGTTCCCAAATTTTATTTTTGTAAACTGAATTTAATAAGGAATCTTGGGTCAACTCAAATAAAGTATCTTCATAGATTACCGAAAAATTAGTAGTTTCCAAAGTATTGAATAGATCTCTGATTCATTTAATTGTCATTTTTATTTATTTTCTTTTATAAAACGTATTGGGGCCCCTCAAGAGCCCTTCCCTGGCCCCCCAGTTTAGAACTACAGTACTATGGCTCGACTCCCCAACCCCACCAAAACGTTTTTTTAATTATTCGCTTTGGTTGGAATTTTAACCAACATTATAATTTTATTAACATTTTTTTTGTTAAAATGGCTAGAAACCCTAGTTCATAGGAAAGCCGATAAAAACTCATTATACGTATAATCTGATTGGCATGAATAATAAGTGTGTACCGAATTTGAATAAACTCACTCAAATTGCGGCAATTATTTGCTACATAATATCTGATGGTTAAACATGAATAATAGACATAAGATTTAAGTTAAAATACACTTACTTTTAAGTTCTGTATTTCTGAAGTTTCAAATCAGAAAAATTTTGGACTAAAATCGCAACATAAGACCATCATGCTAAGCATTGTACCACTATATAGTATTGGTACAGGTACATAAAAGATTTACTTTAAAAAAGACCTGAGTATTCGAACCACGCATTGTCCTGTTACAGGAATATTAATTATTGTTCCTTTAAAGTCTATCCTCTATATTTGTACTAATTGAAATATCAACCAGAAATGCTATCGTACTTAAATTTACTTAAATGGTTTATAAAGTATTAACCTGTAGTACTTTGGGAGCACTTAGAAATACTTACCGGTTGTTATCAGGCGTGATTTTTGTCAATTTTGAAAAATATTTTAACATCATACATCAAACGAAAATCAGTTTATAAACAAGTTTCTAGACTTTTTGGTTGTTTTTTCACGCAAGTTTGTCTTTAAGGAATTATGTTCATCAGTACCAACCCGGTAAGCGTTTCTGAACACATGATCACAACTTAAATAGACAAGAAGGATAATCCAAAAAAGATCAATAGCATGGTACACCAACGAAGAGCACTTATTACCTTCGTGACTTATTAACTGTGGCTTACCTAGTGATAAAGTACATACAGGTGAGCTCAAAAGTCTACCCCTCGTTAAATTTTAAACCGCGAAACAAAAATTAATGAAACCTGTGTCACTTTACCTAAGTATGAGAAACTTTGTTGCATGATAGCACTTCGTATATAATACCAAAATACTAAAACGAAGTCATCTTCATTTCAGTAAAAAAAATCCACGGTACGCGAGTTATGTTAAAAAGATAAGAATAGAAGGGAGGAATTTAGACCTACCCTGCATAAACTAAGTACATTTCCTCGCCTACTAAATTTTATTTATACATTAAGTTTAGTTATACTGACTGTTATACATATAATAAGTTATATTAACTATTATACACATTCTAGTTATATCAAGTTATCGTTTTACTTGATTAGGGACTGTAGATACTATTATTGCCAAAAACTGGCTCCGCTTGTAGAATAATTAATGTTAATTTGTGGGAAAACGTAGTTGGAGTTGTTACCAAATGTATACTAGTTATATTTAGAATTATGACGATTATAAATAATACATCAAATTTTAACAATAAGTGATAATTACAGCTCTAAAAAGTACTGAAAAAGTTCTAAATAAAAGTTCAAATAAACAGTAAACAATAATAAACAAATAAACAAAAATGGATCGTTTAAAACTGTTTTTAACAAAATTGTCAAAGGGAAAATTATGCTTACGGTAAAGTTGCAAAAATTCCATAGCAGTTTTTATCTAAAAAGAACTTTCTTCTATTTTGAAAACATGTAAATGTCTGGTGTAAGGTATTATCTATTTTAGTCTCGTCTGGTCTATCGCAGTCCAACAGACTGGTCTGTCAATGCATTGATTCCCCGGCCTCTGTTTATAAGACTAAATGTCAGAGCCAGGGTGTGCATGCCCTCGTCTAGCCTCACCATTCAGAGTTTAGAATAGACAAACATTCTGATAGGTCTTGCGACAATTCCACAAGATTTTCCTACTGCACTAAACTACTTACCACGTTAGATGCAACTAATGGCCCTTGCGTGGCTAAATAAAGCCACGGCATAAATTAGCGAGATTAATGAGGCGAGGAAATAAAATAAACAGAAGAGATGAGATAAATATAGAAGAGATGAAATTAATAGACGGATAGAATGAGGTAAATATACAGAGAGAGATAAATACACAGAAGAGATATCTCTTCTCTATCTCTAGATATCTGTTTATCTTAAACAGACAGAAGAGATGAGATAAATATACTGAAGAAATGATGTATATATACAAAAGAGATGTGATAAATATATGAAAAATTGCATTTATAAGTGATCAGCTAGGACGCTAGGAGTTACGTTAAGAATAGTCCCACACACTCCTAAGCTCTCATTGAAACGGATAATTCGGGTAAAAACCTCGTTTAGGATTTTTTTTGAAAAAAATACTTTTCGTAAATACTTGCGGTATAAATGAGAAAAAGTAAAAAAAAAATAGAAAAGTCGACAACGATTGATTTATAATAACCTTAAATCACTCTTGAAGAAGGTTACAACGGTAACTCAGAGCTCCTGAGAGCCCCAAAAAAATGTTTCAAGCCTTTTCATGTATGAGATTAGATATTGCCCTTCTATTAATGTATCCATATGACTTAAACTTTAACATTCCTTGATCTGACTAATTAAATAATTTTTATATCATGTCATTAACCGAAAGAAAGACAGCGAAAATTTCGAAAACTCATAAAACGCGGTTCATAATATTTCCGTTTAGGATTTTCTTGAAAACAAAATACTTTTCCTATGTACCAACGGAATGAATGAGAATAAATAAGTTTACATTATTGCAAATTCTCTAAATAGCACATTGAAAGATTTCACTAATATATTGAAAAATGAATATCAGGAAGACAAATTTTTACTACAATTGGAATTAAGCAATCCGTAATTCGGTGACCATCAACAAAAAGACAAATGAATTAGTCGAGCAAGACAATACCGAGACTAATTAAAGTTTTAATGAATCTTTGTACAAACTTATTTAGAAAACTATTCTCTAAAGATGTCTAACAGCAACTCGAAATCAATTGGTAAGGTTCATCCTATAAAAAGACTAATGAATGCGGATATCAGATTTGTTAATGATATATTTCTAATGATGTATTCTAATTAAGTAGAGTAAAGACAAATGAAAATGTAAAAAGGCGAAACAAAGTATAAAATAGCTTCAGGCGAAAGAAGAAGAGACGCCACAGGCGAAGAATTGTTTACCTACCAATATGATTCACTGCATAGAAGCAAATTAAAGCATTTGCTTTCACTTTTTCTCACTAATACCACAGGCATATAATTCGTATTGTGTTTGCAAAAAATCCGAAACTAATAGTTCCCCTGAATTACCCGTTTCCGCGGTGTTTATACCTCATCAGTGGTTTTCAGAAAGTTGTTTGTCTATTTGTGAGTCTATTGTTATCGTATAACCTAGTGTACTTAATTAATGAAAGAAGTCTCTCCACAAAATAAAACTTTATTGGCAAATAAAGTTGCAGGTTAATGATGTCATATAAAATATTTTCCGAATAGCGCAACTAGTTCTAAAAATTAATTACACTATATCCTTAGAGTGAGCGTGAATGGAGTCCATTATAAATAATGAAAGAAAAGAAGTCTCTCCACAAAATAAAACTTAATTGGCAAAGCGCTTTCAACCTAACGAGAGGCCATCATCAGTGCAAAACCGTTGAGATGTAAAGAAGAAGAGAAATGAGTCTATGTTTTTCTATTAGATGTGAGAGTCATAGAAAAACAGACTCACTTCTCTCCTTTTCTCAACGGTTTTGCACTGATGATGGCCTCTCGTTAGGTTGAAAGCGCTTTGCCAATTAAGTTTTATTTTGTGGAGAGACTTCTTTTCTTTCATTATTTATAATGGACTCCATTCACGCTCACTCTAAGGATATAGTGTAATTAATTTTTAGAACTAGTTGCGCTATTCGGAAAATATTTTATATGACATCATTAACCTGCAGTGATGACTCAGCAAAAATTTTGAACGCGGATAAATTAGGTCGATCAGTTTAAGATTTAGCGCACATGTAGTCACATGTAAGACCAATATGTGCCAAGTTTCATCTCACTGTTTCATTTCCACCATTAGTTCAATTTTGATCGAATGACTTATAGAAGTTTAAAAAAATAGTTCTAAATAAAAGTTTAAATAAGTTTATGACGGTTGATATAAAAAATCGGGTACGGGGTACCTCGGAACTTTTCCTCATCACATCAGATTGGCTGCGCTCGACCATCCTCAGAATATACGATTCATCAAATTTATACTGCAACACCTCTTCGGACTCGTTCTCAGACAGTATATAAATTCTTTTCATTTTCAACGGTCACTCATCCAGGCACAGACCACGCTCGATGCTGCTTAACTTTTATAATCAAACAAAAATCATAGATATACTTCTCGTAATGAAACGAAACTGGGTGTACTTATATTTATTAAATAATACTATACACTTTACCGAATTTCAACCTAATTGGATTATTTTCCGATTTTTACAATATTTAGAAAACGTACATACAAGTCATTTTATAAAAATTTGACTATGGTGATAATGAAATGAAACTTAGCACATATATTAGTCTTATACATGACTACATGCATCACAAAACTCAATCCGATCGCATAATGTTTTTGCAAACACAATAAGTTTCCTATATACCTACAAAATGAGGGATAGTAAAAATTGTAAAAAAAAAAACAAATCCAATTGAGCTTAAATTTGGTACAAGTATATATATAAATAAGTATTTATATATATTGTCTTATAAATAAGTACACTAAGTTTCGTTTCAATATGGCAAGTACATCTACAGTTGTTGTTGGATCATAAATGTTAAGCGGCAAAGCGGGATGTTAGTACTGGGTGACCACTGGGAATAAAAACGAATGTATTAACTGTCTGAGGACGAGTGAAGCGAGTCTGAAGATGTGCTGCAGTACATTTGGAAATTTTTATAGTTTGAGGACAAACGAACCGAGTCCAAAGTAGTGAGCGTAATGAATCCGATGTTAAGAGGAAAAGTTCTGAGGAACCCCGTAACCGTTTTTTTTAGTATTAAGTGGTTGATACTTAACTCTGCTTCAAGCAAACGGAAAAAAGCCGCAGGCGATGGATTTTTAAACAGTTATGAAAAGAAATAATAGAGGAGGAAAGAACTAAGTATAAAAGAGAATGAGCTACAAAGAAAAGGCTCAGATAATAAAAGAAGCAGCTTAATAGGAATTAAAGAAGTGGCGATGATGAAAATAGACTATAGCTTTAGGCGATTACAACAGACGCGGTAGGATAGACTTACATCAAAAGCGATATCGAGGTAAATGGAATGCAGAGATGACAAGGTGGCGACACCACAAGGCAATAGA
>JACMZG010001914.1:18615509-18671366 GCA_018340805.1 Microvelia longipes
AAAAATAATAATAGACTTAATTACGTTACTAGGATCCCCTCAGAGTTGAGATGATAATACTCGTACAAAGTCAAAAATATTTTATATTTCTTTTATATTTTTATATTAAGGTGTTATTTCTTCTTAAGGCAAGAGAACACTATAAATCTTTCTCGGTTATTTTGTTCGATTGATTCTATACACATTACAGTTTTCAAGCATAATTTAAAATTAATTTTTGAAATCAATTTAACCGATATTTTTCAATCTTGAATCAGTTATCAACAAACGAAAACCATTATATAAATCCTAAATGAAGTTTTTCAACAATCATAGTGTTTAAAAACTTTCATCCAAAAATACAAATTAATTCGTTGGGAATAGCAACAAAATTTTAGGTCAACACAGCTTCGACCTTCACCTCTGGTTCCAACTAAAAAATTTAATCTTTATATATGTCTAACAATAAAATAAAATAAAACAATAATCATTAAAAACAATTTATATAAAGAATTGAAAGCAAATCCAAACATTAAGCTAAATTATCAAAAGGTGTAACGCTTCATTGACCTCATGAATACCATATAGCTAAGGTTGGCATCAAAATGATTTCATATCAATAGACCAATAACCTAATCTATTACAATTACCTCTATGATCTTATTAAATAAATCAATTTCATATCATAGAGTTAGAAAATGAAAATATGTGTGTAATTTTTTATTTTTGTGAAACTTTCTATAGAATAAACTTAATCAATATTAATATGAGAAATTTATTATTATTATAAGATATATTATTATTATAATATCCGAAATATTTTATGGATTTTTATTAAAATATATAGCTTTATAACCGTATCTACCCCATATTTAGTTTGAAGACCAACTCATTCCGAAATTATGTGGGGCCCAAAATACTACAGTTTGTATTGCGTCCTTTTGAAAGCGCAAATAACAAAAAATTCAAACAAAAAAAAAGCAAAGCAAAATTTTAATAAATCCATTTACAGGCACTTTAAATGGCACTTTATTTTTTTATTACTATAAAATAATAATATACAATTATACTACAAAACAATTTACAATTTTTATAACGAAGATAATGTGTAATTCATAGAGTGTAAAGAAATACAACAGACGCAGTTTGTACTACATATTTAATAGAAGCAAGAAATAAACTAATTGAAATAATAATACAGGTAGATTGTAAAATAGGAAAAACGCTAACAAGTTGTTCATACACGTTTATATGGGATCATTTTTATTTAATAGTCTACATGCAGTAAATTTAATACTAACCACTAACTACTAACCTATTTTAAATAAGTAGTTTTATGCCTTTTTAAAAATTATTTCTTCAGGCATAATTTTATTACTTTTCCTCATTTATACCGTAGGTAAAGAGGAAAAACATTGTGTTAGTAATAAAACCAAAACCGGGATCTAAACCTTTATTATTCAGAGTGTATAAAATTTCCTGAGTGGGTTTCACAAAGTTGTCTATCTAAATGTGTGCGTTTGTGTATCTGTTATCATCGTAGGTCCCAGCGTATTTATAAAAGTTAAAACTTGGCACAAAAATCAATTTTTATTATCTTTATCTTTACAAAAATTATCTTTGTCTTCACAAAAATTATCTTTTCTTTATAAAGTCATTTACCTGCAGTAATGACTTAAAGAAATTTTAAAAAATCATAAATCGCGAAAAAATATTGCGTGCCATATCTTAATCTAAATATGGCACGCATGTAGCTATGTATAAGACTAATATGTGTGCTAAGTTTCGTTTCATTATTAGCATTAGTTGAATCGTTATCAAATGTTAAAATATAGAAAATAATCTAATTGAGTTGAAATTGGTACAAGAATACACCAATTATATACATAATTTTTTGGATTATAAAAGTTATGCAGCATTGAGCGTAGTCAATGCCTGGATGGGTGACCGCTGGGAATGAAATGGATGCATTTACTATTTAAGGACGAGCGAAGCGATTCCGAAGATTAGTTGCAGTATAAATTTAACGACTTTTATATTCTGAGGACGAGGGAAGCGAGTTCGAAGTAGGGAGAATGAGCGTAGCGAATCCGATGTAATGAGGAAAAGTTCTGAAGTACCCGAGAGAGCTATAACTTAGGTTGTAATTATCTGATTTTATTGGGAATTGTATCAGCTTTAAAAGATGTTCTCTACATGATTTGCACATACCTCCCCACAGGGAACCACTTATGCCAAGAAAAGTGAAATTAGAGCGATTTTCTAAAATTTTGAGCAATCGTGCGAAAGGCTTTACTCTGAATAGGCAGACCATTTTTTCTTCATAATTTAGGGTATATTTTTCGAAAAATTTGGTATGAAGTTTCATAAAATGAGTCACATTTTTTCAGGTCCGTCTCTTGGACTATATTGTATAAGGTCTAAAAGCTAAAAAACAAATAAAGATATTTATTATTATTCTGATAATAATAATATCTCTTACAATATTCGTCATAACAGTTAAAGATGATTTTACTTAAACTTACAGCGAGATGTAATTGTATCTGTAATGACTCAGGAAGTGTAAAATTTGGAGAAGGCAATAAAAATAAGTGCCATTTTTAACAAAGAAAGGTGTATGAACGAACAGTAATATGTGGGTTAGATTAATATCTCTGACAAGCCATGGTTGAAAAGTTTCAGTAAATCTTTCTGAAACATGTGTTTTTATGTTCCACAAATATATTTTTCCAGAGTGGCTATATAATAAAAGTACGGACAAATGGATACTCAAAATTGATCTGCCGAATTCGGAACAAATTTTCAAGAAGATGCAGAACATTTTATCATTCTTCCTAGATAATGCAAACAAGGTTTGGTTAGATAACGAGTCGTTAACTTTTTTTTAATATTTAATGTGTAATCGTTTATTAATATTTCTTAATACAAATTAATCGATTACAAACAGAGAGTTGTTATTACTAGAGGACTAATAAAGTAACCTGCTTACCCTCCACAGTCAATATAATTAAATAAACTACAAAAAATGTGTAGTAACTTTAGAGAAAATTAAGAAGAAACAATTAAATGCAAAACAAAACACATAAGATGTGTAAAAAGCAAATTTATACCTTAACCTACTCTTAGATGAGGTTTCAGTGAGATTACACAGAGCCCCTGAGAGCCCTTAAAAGACTATGCCTCCCCTTGTAGTATTATCCATGGAGATATATTCCTAGAGGAGCCATAGCCTATCTTAATACATTGAGAGGCGGCCTGAAACATCTTTTTAGGGCTCTCAGGGGCTCTGTGTAGCCTCATTGAAATCTACTTAAATAGTAAGTTAAAGTTTTAATAAATCAATTGATTTCGGCTTCCCGCACATTGTTCGAGTTTTGATTTGTATTTTTAACGTTTTACTATGTATGTTGCTGTAGTTTTGTACTGATTATATTTATAAGCGAAGGTGGTCAGGTTACATTTTCGATGTTTCAAAATTTAACCTATAAGGCCTCTCTAGTAATATATCTCTATGTTTACAACTGATAATTTTGATTAATGATAATCTATTATTACAACTGATAATTAAAAACATTACGAATATGTTTCTAAATTTACGCCAAACATAATGTTTCTAAAATAACCGCACTCATAATGTCCGTACTTTGATTGTATGGCATTCTAGATTTTACAAAAAAGGTCTAAAGATTATAGAACTGGGGGGGGGACCACTTAATACCTACATATAATTTATTAATAATTGAAGACAACCAAATTTTCCAAAAAATGAATAGTTGACACTATATAAGTGTATAAAAGACACCTAAGAATGCAACAAGGAAAATGCTTGTTATCCCAGGGCGTTTCACGAAAGTATACAAATCTTATATACTATACAAGTAAAAAGCAACAAGTTTACTAATAATTGTAAGAAATTAGTTTCTCTAATGTACAAGTGTAGTCTAGTAATTATTAGCTATTTTCATAGAATTTTATAAAAAAAAAAAAGAAGGTTACAAGTTTTTTTTTCTTAAATCTCCTAGTGAACGATCATATTTGTGTCAAACTCCAATCAAATTTGATTATCTCCCCCACAAATCTTACAAACTTGTACAAAACAACTTGTAACTACAAGTGTCAAAATTAAGCGTTTTACGAATATCATTACAATTTATTGTAACCTACAAGAGTTTTTGTAAACAATGCGTTAAAATATTATTAAAACCCAGTTTCATTCATATGAGTAAATTATTTCGAATGCAAATATTTCTAAAATACGAGAGGTAGTATTTATAAAAAAAAACGTTTTACTTAATAAACTAAAAGTTAGCGATAAAAACTAAGTTTTCATTAATAAAATGAACTTCTACTCAGTCTACTTAAGTTCGGACTTGGGTAGAAATTTTACAAGTAAATGTTGCAACTAATTGTAATGGACAAGAAAATGTTGTTTATAAAATAGAAATATGTTACAAAACTACAAGTGTATCCTTGGTAACACATGTAAATTTGTCATTGCAAGTTGTTTTTATAATTTTTATTACTACAATACTTGTATATTTGTGAAACGAGCTCCAGATGTAGCATTTTGTTGTCAATAATGTTATTAATTGACCCACACCGATTCATCCGTTGAGATATTATTACACGAAGGGCCCTTTAGGTCAAATTTTGAAACATCAAGTAACATGTGTCCTGACCACTTTTGCTTATAAATATAATCAAATAATCAGTATAAAATTACAAATAACTTAGATAGCATAACATTAAACATGCCAAAAATGTGCGAGAGGCAGAAACCAATTGATTTATTATAAACTTAATTTACTCTTGAAGGAGAATTCAATAAGGTTAAACAGAGCCCCTGAGAGCCCCAAAAAGATGTTACATGCCTCGCTATGTATTGAGAAAGGCTATACCCCCTCTAGTATTTATTTCTATGGATTCATCCCTATTTTAGTATTTTAATTTTTTTAGGCTGAAGCAGGGCTTCGAATCTGCAAATTTTAATTAGAAAAAAGCCATCTTAGATTTTAATAATTTTATTAAAAGCTGAGATGTTTTGATCTATATTTGATCTCCAGTAATTTAAAAAAACCTTAAGTTGTTTAATTCAATTTAAGTCACCAGGAGAATCGACCGGTACCAATCGATATTTCTATACTCAAATATCGCAATAAATGGACTCATTTTAAATTCCACAAATAACAGGATTTTTTAAAGAATTGAAGCTGACAAGTTAAGTGTTTACATTATATTCAGGTTTGAAATACAAGTAAAGTAGGTACGAAAGTAAAAATATACTTTTCGATGAGCTTAATTACGGACTTACTCTCGTCTTATAAGTCATTTTTAGTGCCATTTGAAAGCTCCTTACTCACTTAATTTCATATAAGGAAGTCAATCAAGACATAAAACCTTGATAAACCAAATAATGAAGTAGAAACTTAAAGCATGTTTATACTTGGTGGATCATTCAAGGTGTGCCAACATAAAATTCTGAAAAATAAGATTAAACATTGTCCTGGATTTTTGAAATGTTATTTTACCCAAGAAAAAGTCGACCCTGGGGAATCTAAATTGACCACGAGTCTCGGTAATTCCTTGCCGCGAGTCTAAAGGGTTCACCATGATATCTATGATACATCAATACAAGCATAGAGATATCATTACTAAAGGGATCCTATAGGTTACATTGTGAAACATTAAAAAAGTAACCTGACCACATTCGATGAATTATACAATCAAATCATTTGACAAACCATTATTTTTGATGAATATATGTTTTTATTTAGTCTTTATTTCCTGAATGCTTCTTATTATTATATTTTTTTTATTATTATAATTTTATTTCATCTTATCTATATTCTTTTAACTATCAATAGACAAATGACTGTACTTACAAAACACCCAACTGACGCTAGAAAGCCTACTTGATATGACTGTGATGCACTTAATATATAAAAAAAAATATAAATAAAAAATTAGGTAAAACTCAGTAAAAGAGACTAAACTCACATTCCCACAGCACAGGACACCCATCCTAAAGTGGGAATTAATTCAAACCAAATATATTTAGAATTTTTGTAATTTTTAGTTAAATAAAGGATTATTTTTTATTAAAAAAAAATCATAGTACAAAATTACACTAACTTATATAGTTGAACAATAAAAATACAAATCAAAACACAAACAATGTGCGGGAAGCCAAAATCAATTGATTCATTATAACCTTATCTCACTCTTGAAGGAGAATTCAATGAGGTTACACAGTAACCCTGAGAGCCCCAAAAAGATGTTTCAGGCCTTTCAATGTATTGAGATAGGCTGTGCCCCCTCTAGTATATATTTCTATGAATACAAAGTTAACCATGACGAGCTAATACATTGATTTCTTAAGATAATCCGCTTTAACAAATAAATAAAAATTATTATTTCATTCGCTTTTTCACCAACATCATTTTTTTTTTACTTTTCCGTGACTCATTACATTAAATTTAAACTGATAATTGAGGCAACATTATTTTCAACATATTTAGCGAAGCAAAAATAAAAGCCTTTGAACAAAAATTGATGTATTAAATAAAAAAATAATAGAAGTAAAAGAAAAACATTGTCAGGCGTTTGAAGTCGAGAAATTAATACAGTTATATTAATAAGGTGATGGCCGATGTCTAGCGGCTAGCTTCTAATTTCCATCGTTGTAAAGCCGCTGTAATTGTTGACAATTCACTCGATAGTGTCGTTTTAGTGCTAAGTACCGTTTCTTTTTGAAGTTCAGTTTATTCTTTAACCTATATTTTTTTATCCCAGAGGATATTTAAGGTTTATGTAGCAAGAAATAATGTAAAACAAAATTACAATAGCTCTTAAGCATACAAATGCCATTTCTAAAAATAAATAATATTTTTATAAATAATACCTTATGCAGTAAATAAAATTGTTTTGTATTCCTCATAAAATAGGATAAAATTAAATTTTGATAAGTCAACACTTTATGCAGTTACTATAATTTTCTTAATTTATAAGAGACAAAACAAGCAAAAAAAACTCAATCCGTGTATGTTTACAAGCAAATAAAAATCATGTAATTTTTTTCAATTTTCAACAATTCTATCACTTAGACTTAAATAACCGTCCGAAGGATACATAATTTTATATGTTTACAAACAACTAAGTACTTTAAAAATAAATTTTAACAAAACATTTAAAAACAATATTTAACAAAAATTTGTTTACTTTTATAATTACGTTTTCGCTTTCAAAAATTATTAAGTGTTTTTTATTTATTTATAATATTAACACTGTATTTTAGAAATTTTTGAAAGTCTCTTACATAATGTAAGCTAACAATTTCTATCTTATAACATCACCTATAAGATAGAAATGAAAAACAAAAAAAACGAGCTGCCAAATATGGAACTAAGCTCCCCTATCTAATTCATCACATGGAATCGCATCAAGAAATCAAGAACTGTATGTATTAACTGTTCTCGAGACAGTAAATGTATTTACTGTCTGAGAACGAGCAAAGCGGGTCCAATGTGTTGATAAAAGTAAGTTTAGTATAGTTTAAGTAAGTAAATTATATATATATATATATATATATATATATATATATATATACATACATACAAACATACATACATACATACATACATACATACATACATACATACATACATACATACATCGGTGTAATAAAGCCACAGCTATTTGTAGATTAGACGTAAACTGCCAGCGTACAAGGATTCATAAGGTAGAGCACTATCAAAAAGGCCCAAAACGTGACCTACTCGCTGGGTAATCCATGACCTCTCCTTAATCACTATCACTAGGAGTCATATTTATCTCTTAGACTATATACTAAGACGTGTATTTTGAAAGTGGAGTATAATTCAAGCTATTAGTAAGGTTTTGAACTCTCTGGATTTCGTACTTATTTGCAAATATGTTTTGAATTAATCACTGTTTCGTGTAAACGACTTCAGTGTGCGGAATTTAAAATTTGAAACTAGGTAATAATGCCCGTTTAGAGGTTTGCGGCTCATCGGGGATAACTCCTACGAGAACAACCGCAGGTACAGTTTGCGATAATTTATTTGTTCATATCATACATAAAATGAGAATGTAATCTAATATGCGAAACTCTGAACTCCGTAGTATTAAAGGTCAGATTAAACACTAACGCTTTAGCGGAGCGTTATTATTATTATTATTATAACAATAATAATTATTATTAGCGGAGCATGGAAGCGGCTTGTTTCTGACAGGGGAATAGAACATGAGAGCTAGGATTTTATTCACTAATTGATTAGATTGTGCAGTTTTGTTGACTTGCGCAGTTCTTAACACACCAAAACTAATAATATATCTCTTATTAAAAAGAGCACACACAAAGAACACCCCCCCCCCCATCCACCCTCTCTATTGTTTTTACTAGAGTTCCTCGTAGTTCTCAGTCAAGTACATGGAACTGCGCTAACTTATTCCCGCAGTGCGGATTAAGTTCCTGACATCAGTATCTCAGTATAAATCATAATAAATTAAGACTTTCCCCCCAACAATTTTTTCCTACTCCACACTTTAAAGATATAGTAACCCTACAGATATGGAAAAATATGGTTACCCTAAAGCTATTTTGTTATATTATAGTCATTATAAAGGTAATACGAATGCTTACACAATATTGAAAGTAGGATGAATATTGCATAGATAGCGCAAAAGTACATTTTACCTACAAAATAATGCACTGAAATCGTGCATTTACTATTTTTTACATACTTTCAGCTCCTCGTGAACCCCATTAGATCCCTACTTGTATTTCATCTAAATAACCATTAATAGATTAGGAAAACACTTATGGTTTATAGCTATAAAGTGTAATTTCATATAGCTAAAGAAGAGTAATTTAATTTTAAAAGATAGTATTTTTTAATTAGTAGAGTATTTTTAATTTAAAAGAGAAGTTTTAGAATAATTTTGGGAAACTTAACCACTTGTTGGATAATATTCAACAGGTTCTTTCAGATTAATATTTGGCAATTCTGTTATAGGATTTCGAAATAACTCGAAGCAAGTCTAGTACAACTATTTAATAGATATAATCAATATACAGCTTAGCTCTGGTCCAGTTTGGAACCTTTATATGATTCCTTTAGATCATCCTTTATTAATTATCTTAAGTATCAATATTTAATAAGATAAAATGTTTTTATTTTTGAAATAAAAACTGTGTGAAAACTGAATGAAGAGCATAATACCGTGTTTTAATGCCTCCTAAGCGGTATCATTGCAAATTCCAATGTATTTATGCTAGAGACTTGAAACTTTGCACAAAAATCAATCTATAGGTGTAATTGTACTATCAGGAGAATCATTTTTTTAATGACGTCATTACCCGCAATAATGATTCAGCAAATATTTCGAAAAATCGTAGAACGCGGAAAAAAGTTGCGATCAGTTTGAATTTTTTTAGGATTTATATTAGATCATAAAAGTTAAGCAGTATCAGGCGTGATCAGAGCATGAATGAGTGACCGCTGGGAATGAAACGGATGTATTTACTACCAAGGATGAGCGAAGCATATCCGAAAGTTGAGAGGATGAGCGTGTTGAAGAAAAGTTCCGAGGTACCCCGTACCCGATTTTTTTGTTTCTTTAATACAGTTTCTCTAATACTTTAATATTAGTCAATTAAAAAAATATACACTTTTATTGATATACATTTAAAAATGACAATCCTACACTGGACGCCTCCAGTGCAGGATTGTCAAAAACAAAACTATGTTAGAATACATACAATCCTAACAAAAATGACAATCCTACACTGGACGCCTCCAGCGCAGGATTGTCAAAAACAAAATTATATTAGAATACATATAATCCTAATAAAAATGAAAATCCTATACTGTACCCCACCAGCGCAGGATTGTCAAAAACAAAACTATGTTAGAATACATACAATCCTAACAAAAACGACAATCCTACGATAAAAAATATGTTTAAGTATGTTTAAATAAACTTTTTAAAACACTAAATTGAATCTATTTTATAAATTTAAACTAAAATTAGTTCGTCATTTTAGCCCAAGTATAAAGATCAAGTTTTGACCTTATTGACTAATAGTGTTGGCTCATTATTTCATAACAGCCAAGTCCTGTCTGCGCAATTGAAGTTAATGAGTTTCGGTCAGTTGAATATTTCAAAGGATATATTATATTTATAAAGAAATTCATATTTGTTAAGAAACTATAATTATCCTTTATAAATAATATAGCAATAAAACTTGACTATAAAATATACGAATTGGAATCAATACAGACTCTTTTAATTTTAAAATGTTTTTATAAAAACTGTGTATATATATAATAGTTGTAAACTGTAGTACCAAATAGTATTAAGTAGTAACCAAATAAAATAATAATAAAATGAATAAAAGAATAAAATAAATAAAATAAAAATACACATATACTGTGTGATGCCTTCAAATTCTCAATTTTCTAGGACAAACCAAGTTGATAACTAAGTGGAAATTCAACGTTTCAATTTTTAAAAATATTAACTTCAACTTCCTAACAAACGAGGTCTTCCCTGGAGGACTTAAAAAATGTATTTATCAACAAAGCCTTTACAAGAAGACTAAGAAATATGGTCTTTGACAGAAGGTTTAGGACTCTATATCAAAATGGCCCTCAAAAAAAGGCTAAGTACACCAACTTACTTGAAAGTAAGTTGGTAGCAACAAGGTAAGTAAGTTGAAAACAAGATCTCCCCAGAGGACTTATATTTCCTTTTAATTATAAGATCACTATACGTAGAAACTTAATACTTATTTAAAAATTCGAGAACGGGGTACTTCAGAACTTTTCCTCATTACATCGGGTTCGCTACGCTCATTCTCCCTATTTCGGACTCGCTTCCCTCATCCTCAAAATATACAAGTTGTTAAATTTATACTGCAACTAATCTTCAGACTCGCTTCGCTCGTCCTTAAATAGTAAATGCATCCATTTCATTCCCAGTGGTTACCCAACCAGGCACTGAACACGCTCGATGCGTGTTTCAACAATACTTGTAATAAAAAGAAACTTGGCTAACTTTTATACTACGTAAAGGTATACACTTGTACCAAATTTCAACTCAATTGGATTATCTTCCGATTTTATAATATTTAAAAAACTTATACAAGTAATTCGATATAAAAATTGAACTAATGTGATAATGAGAAACTTGGCACATACGTTTCTTATTATAGCTACATGCGTGCTAAATCTCAATTCGATCGCTCACTATTTGAATTTTCGTAATTTTTGTTGAATCATTTTTTCGAGTTAATGACGTCATAAAAAAAATATTTCCGGACAGCACAACTACAGCAGTAGACTGACTTTTATACAAAGTTTCAACTCTCTAACGTAAGTATTTATCATCGTAGCTCCTAGTGTATACTAGGAGCTACGATGATAACAGATATACACTTACATACCGAAAGAAAACCTTGTGAAAACATTTAGGAGACATTAAAAACACCTAAATAGGATAATTCCGGTGACATCCTGGTTTCGGATATCTTTGAAGACACAATACTTTTCCTATATACCTATGGTATATATGAGGAAAAGTAAACATTAACTCAATCTCGTTAGGAGACATAAATTCAGATTAAAATTCGCAAAAACGATAGGCGTCACATTAAAGCCCTAGTATCAATACTTAATCAAGTTATGACTTCACATTAACCTTGTCATAAAAACAAGTTTAACCAAGTGATAAAACACAAAGCGATTTTAGCATCTTACAACTATTTTTTTACTCGATTTTATTACCAACTATAAAATCTATGTCATAAAAAAATGTTCCGCAACACAACTGACTTTACGACTTGAATCGGACATCACATTATTCTCGACCCCACATCCTTAACTAAATAAATGAAGTAACTTAGTTTTGTAATTACAATAAATAGTCAGGGTTCATTTTTAATTAATTGCAAAACAGATGTTTTATAGTAAATTAATTAGATTTTAATTTATTATTAAATAAAGATGAAGACGTTTAAGCTAGGATAGGTAGCTAATAACGAAGGAAAATATAATATTTTTTTTCTCACGGCTGTATCAAATGTAAGATAGTACAGAGAACACTATTCATGATACAGCGGTACTAGTTCACATACCTACACATAAGAGTACATGTAACACACAATGTTACATAAGCACATAAGTGTATTGGATATAATTCACATAAGAGTACATGTAACACACAATGTTACATAAGCACATAAGTGTATTGGATATAATTCTTGTTAAAGAATTCCATAAAGGAATCAATATTTTTTTTAAAATTATATAAATCGTAGCGTTGGTTTAATTAAATAAGCACAGTTTTAGAGGAATTAAGAGCACCATAGGCTTAAATAGTACAAAGAGATAACCACTAGAGCCAGCGTATACAACAAGAAGCCTTTGGTCTCGTGACCGCTACGTGGCGTAGACGCTGCCCTCGCCTCACTTTGCAGCTACATGGTTGATGTCCTATATCAGTTCGTCATATTACTAATTTATATAAGGGCATACTGCTATAATACAAGCGAATTTTTAAAATGTATTAGTCAAAAAACGTGATTTTTTTACATCATGTTATACATGTCAATCAATAAAACCGGAACGAATACTGGCAATGATATGTAACTTCGTATTATTGTACATGGGTAACATGTAATGTAACCAAATATAATAGTTCATGTGTAAAAAATTCAGCCCGATTTGAAATGTTTGTGGGGTCATTATTGTGGGTTAATGTTGTCACACGTATTAAAAAAACAATAGAGTTCGGGACATTAACAGGGATGATTTGTGTCCTAAGTTTAATTTCGATTCGAAAAAACGTTTGAAAGTTAATCTTTCGAACGCCTAAACCGTAATGATGATAGTTCTATACTACATGAGATATCGAACATAATCTTGTAACTTGACAAGGTCACAATAAAAGAATTAATAAAAGATTCATAGATAATAAATGAAAGGTAAAATTAAAGATAATATATTATTCTTAATTTTATTTACGCATATCCTTTATACAAGAAGAAAATATTAAGACGTATAATTTAAGATGGTAACTTTAAAACATAACGTTGCCTGGGCTGCTTGGCAGGAAACAGCCAGGATGCAACGTTTTTACACGCACGTCCTTAATTTTTAAGGATTAACTGCGAAAGATCAAACACTACGCGTAGAGATGCCAATTAACTGCGAAAGATCAAACATTACGCGTAGAGATACTAATTAACTGCGAAAGATAAAACATTACGCGTAGACATGCTAATTAATGTGTCAAGCAAAGCCCGTACCGATGATCGTTTAAAATCTTTTTAGGGGCTATCAATAAGTGCTTTCTTGTTGAGTCGCAACTTAATTCGCTTGTCCTCAGCGAATGATTGCGTGATTTTTCTCATATGAAAATGACTGCATCATAGCAGTCCTAAGTATCTTAGCAGAAAGTCGTCGGACTTGATTTGCTCGTCCTCAGACAGTAAAATCGTTCGCTTTATTTCCAGTAGTCAACTATCCAGGTTCTGACCTCGCTCGATAATGATTAACATAAGTAATCTCACAAAAAACAGTAGCTAAACTAACTTCTCGTAATGAAACTTAGTATGTCATAAACAAGTAGGACAAAAAAGGATAGACTAGTGCCAAATTTCAACTCCACTGGGTTATTTTTCTTTTTTTAAATGTTGATGTGTCATTCCATAAAAATTGAACCAATGCTGTTAATAAGATTTCTTTCCTGATAGCATAACTAGACATAAATATTGATTTTTTTACTCAGTTTTAACTGTCAAGCATAAACAAACTAGGAGTTACGATAATAACAGACGCACACACATACACTTGCAGACAATTAAAAAAAACACTCAAGGGATTTTAAAAATCCTGAATCGGACATATCATGTGAAATCCCGGTTTTAGATTGATGCGAACACTATATTTTCCTATGCACCTACGGTTTAAAACGAAGGAAAATAAAAAAGTAAAATTTTTTATCAGATGTCTACGTTTCAGCACTTAAGAATCCTAAAAATCAAAATAAATTGGGATCTATAAATGTGTAATGTATATAAGTGGGGATTAAAGTTAAAAGAGTCCTTAACCACATATGTGGCTGGAACAGTTCTCGAGATAACAAGGAATAAACAACGTCGCGTCATTTTTGGTGTAAATTCGATAAGAGCTGATAAAATTTAAAAAGTGATTCCATAGAAGGTTTTTATGAATGAAATCAATTTTTATTGACATGTCAGGATATATACCATCAATATCGATTCCAACAATGACGCCACACGTCCAAATGCGTTTGGTTTGTTTACATAGAATTGAATTACCTAATAAATGTTTAACATCTTGCCGCAAAGCGGCTCGTAATTTTTATGATATTATACAAAGTAGATAGTAAAAAACCTGGTAGCTATTCTTCACTGCGGTAAAACCAATTATAAATTAACTAAATAAACAAAACTCCAGAATGATATATCTTTTACCATCATCATTCTTTAAACCTCAAATAAGTCACTTGAAAACTGCTAATAATCCTTCTCTAATTACAATTAGGTTACAAATGACGTAAACCGTACATTAAGACACAATTCATCTCCACGTCTTAATTCCCAACCAATCACATTAAAAAATGATGTTACGCAAACATCAGATGTGATAGGAAATAATAAACGCCATATCATCGGCATATCCTTTACGGATAGGTGTAATATAATATTTAAGTTTAATATATAGGTCAGTAATAAGAATCCTGTTTCTATAGGTATAAGATTTCTACATTCTGAGCTACCTCAGGTATTTCCTACAGGTTAAAGATTGCCAGGTCACTCACCTTATAAAACTAATAGGTGACTTAGCTCTCTACCTCCCTATTTGTTAATAATGAAAGTGTACTGGTGTTACTTACCCACAAATCACGATTATTCAGTAAAAGACTGTTTGAATAAAAGTGTGGTAAATTATATTTCACTTATAGCAGCTCACGAGTGTGTTCGAGCAGCTTAGAAAAAATTTCTAGCATGAATTATGGAGGGATGCGAACATTTTGAGCAAAATTACAAGACCTATCCAAGCAGAATTATGAAAGAGGAAATAACATCTAGGTTATAGGAGAGATGCGATCATTATGAAGAATTTTTAAAGATTTCTTTCATGAAGATTAAAACGATCAAACTGATACTGAACTGTCATTTGTTGAAAGTAAAATTTTAAATTAACTTTTCAGCATACATACTTATAAAAGTTACTGGTAGCTTGATTTAGTATTTTAGGAATTGCATGTTTATATGATGACATGAATAAAGTTGGTTTATCAAGCTCTACTTCGAATTTCCTATCGAAAAGCACGCTTTTTTACTTTTTCTCATTTATGCCGTAGGTATATAGGAAAAATATTGTGTTTCCAAAAAAAATCCGAAACCATCCAAAATTATCCGTTTCAGGTATTTTGAAGGCCTCCTGAACGGTTTTCACAAAGTTGTCTGTCTGTATGTGTGTGTGTATGTCTGTTATCATCGTAGCTCCTAGAGTATTTATGCTAGAGAGTTGAAACTTTGTACAAAAATCAGTCAACCGCTGTATTTGTACTATCCGGAATTTTTTTTATGACGACATTAACCCGCAATAATAACTAGGAAAAATGATGCGATCAGAATGACATTTGGCACGCATGTAGCTTAGTATAAGACTAACATATGTGCCATGTTTCATCTCATAAGCAGCAATAGTTCAATTTATTTCTAATGACTTATGTACGTTTTTTTAAAAAAAATCCGTTAACAATCTAATTGAGCTGTTTACTTGGCAACAGTGTATAAACCTTTACGTAATAAATAAGTACAAAATATTTTGTTTCAATACTTCAAATATCTACGATTTTTGTTGGATCATAGAAGTTAAGCAGCATTGAGCGTGGTCAGTGCCTGGATGGGTGACCTGAGCATAAAACGAATGTATTTACTATTTGAGGATGAGCTAAGCGAGTCCAAAGAGGTTTTGCAGTATAAATTTGACGAATTGTATATTCTGGGGACGATCGAAGCGAGTTCGAAGTAGGGAGGATGAGCGTAGCGAATCCGATGTGATATGGAAAAGTTCCGAATTACCCTGTACCCGATTTTTAAGTATTTAATACATGATTTCAATTAATAAATATTTTTTCGATTACAATTCTTATCGATTTTTTATGTTTATATAATATATATATATATATATATATATATATATATATATATATATATATATATACATATATATTTCATCCGAATTTATATAAGCATCATTTTTTGGATGAAAATTAGCTAAAAGCTAAGTTCAACATGCCCAGTATTACTCAATAGTAATTAGTCCAAGGATACTAGACATTAGCCAATTCACTCTGTTCCTAACATCCTGATGTAGTTCTCTTGTTAATTAATTGATAATGAGAAGTCTCAACTGATACAATCACATTCCTCTCTACCTAGTCATTCTGATAAATCAGACAAAAACAGATTAATTAGAAAAGATATGGTTTTTGTTAATTTAATTATCTAATTTTTCGTGAATATAATTATATTGCCTTAATAATTAAATAATATTTCGTAGACAATAATACTGTAGGATAATTCATTAGAATATAATTAAGAGAGTAAAGGTATGCACGTAATGACATAACAAAAATGTTGTGAAATGACAACTTGAAGCTAAAGGAAATATACCAAAAATAAGATAGATCTAGCAACAATTATATACTTCTTTGAAGTTTATTTCAAATCAGTCCTATCGTTAGATTTATAATGTAAACTGAAATTGTAAGTTTTATTATTCCTCTTAAAGCACAGTATTTTAAAACAAACCATAAAAGATATATTACTAGAGAAGCCCTATTAGTTAAATTTTGAAACACCGAAAATGTAAACCATCCGCTTATAAATATAATCAAATAATTAGTACAAAATTACAGTAACTTACATAGTAGATCGAGAATATTTTCATGATTTTGACAAAAAAACACTTATGTGATCCAAAAAGTAGTGAAATTAACTTTTCTGTTCCCCCAAGTTTACGTTAATGCTTTCTACTACTGCAAGTAGGAATGCCTAAATTCTAGGTCAGTAGCCAAACTACTAGTTTCAGTAACTACTAGGTCAGTAGCCTAACTACTAGGTTCAGTAACTACTAGGTTCAGTAACTACTAGGTCAGTAGGCTAACTACAAGGTCAGTAGCCAAACTACTAGGTTCAGTAACTACTAGGTCACTAGCCTAACTACTAGGTTCAGTATCTACTAGGTCACTAGCCTAACTACTAGGTCAGTAGCCTAACTACTAGGTTCAGTAACTACTAGGTCAGTAGCTTAACTACTAGGTTCAGTAACTACTAGGTCAGTAGCATAAGTACTAGGTTCAGTAGTTTAGGCTATAGAATCGTCAACGTATAAAACTAATGTTCGCTAGGTTAGATTTTTGCTTCACGTTCAGCGTACGAATGTTAGATTCGGTAGGAATGCACATGGGCATAAGACGGAGCCAAAAATTCATAGCATATCAAAATCTGTTCAGTAGTTTGGGCTGTAGGTACGTCAAAGTAAAAGTGAAGGAAGACCAAGAATAAGAAGACAAAACTGCCTTTTCCATATAATTTTTCTCCAACTTTACTGAACAATATAAATGAACTCAGATGAAAAATTTAGGAATATTATAACATTATTTATGTACTTTTAGCCGGCTTTCATGTTACAGACCCCCGGAAATCCAACTTTATTTGGTAATATGACAGCTTTAGTGATTTTTTTTACATTTTTATTCACAGGCTATGCCCACTCCAGTGATATATATCTATGACTGATAGAGTAAACATAATCATGATTTTGAAACTTCGAACGTAATGACTTTTTGCGTAAAACTTCTTAAACAATATTATTTCATAATTTTATTTATTAAGGTAAGTAAGTGCTAACGAGTATATAAATACTTCACAAAAAAGCTAAATTAGCACTAAACATTATTACGAAATAGTCAGTAATTTGTCAGACTTAGAAAAAAGGGGTAATTGTTTTAGATTACATTAAGGTAAGAAAATACAAGTCGCCAATATAAATATTTTTTATCAACACAATGAAAGTAAGTAAATAATACATTACTAATTTTTTGAGTAACGTAATATTTACATTACTATAAATTTGTATAGTAATGTACAAATATTACTATGTACAAATTTAATACAAAGTCACAGTATACACCCACAATTCATACAAAATATTCAGTTTCCAAAAAGAAAATCATGATATATATACCAGAAAAATTTAAAATCTCCGTTTACCAATGAAAACTTAGCAAATAATTTTCTTCATTTATGGAATGTATTTAATATCAAAAACAGAAAACATATGATAGTTCAATTTATAAGAAGACATCCTGGATTATTTTATAAAGTTTTTCCTTTAAAAAGGGTTAACCTTTAAAAAGTTATTAAAAGCGGTGTGATTTCACCTGCTCCGACTACAACACTAATCCTGACCAATCTTCACATTATTTTTATTTCTGAGTCTTTTTCAAAAGACGCACCTTATTTCATTCTAAAAGTCCTTTTTATTTCTTTATGGTTTTTTTTTAAAGTTTTGAATAAGTTAACAATAGTAAAAAAGAGATGGATCGAGAATGAGATGAATCTTAATGTATTCTCGGACAACAACGATATATGAATTATTTATTACGTTCACACACACTCTAGATCTGCGGATCGTATAGAATACGTATGCAGTACGGTCAACTAACTTCACGGTTCTTGCAGCGTATTTGTTTAGTCGATCGAGTGATAACTGATCCCGCCAAAACATGACGTCTTGTATAGTGAACCTTCACTTTTGGTTATAAGGAAGTTTAAAACTAAAAATATATTTAATTAAATTGTGATTTCTTTGCATAATAATAAAGTTACACTAAAAAAAAAATATTCCAAAAGTTATTTGATCAAAAACGGTTATATAGAAGTGAAATAAAGTGAAATAAAAGTTCGATGAGAAGGTTATCCGTTAAATACGATCGTCTCTAAAGGTACACACACAAAAAGACAGCTTATCGGGGGATCCATTTAGATTCCATCTCCCTAGGTCTAGCGTATGCGATCGGATCCCCTCCGCATGGTTCATACAGCTTAAATTACCGTATTGAGAGATCGTACTCTATACGATACGCGGATCTAAAGTGTGTGTGAACGTACTAATTATTTCACTGAAAAGAGGGGGGGGTGCATAAAACAATGATGAATTGAATGCAAGGTAGATGTCAGATTTGGAAGGGCAATGAAATTTGAAATAAATGGAGCGTAAAAATGTCACACACTTAAATGGTCCACTACCGGAGTGACTGTCTTTCTACACATATGAATTTACTTTTGCTCCAGGTGGGGGTTTAAAATAGGATTATAATACGGCAGGGTTTTTATTGTTAAGTAGTGGAGCAATAATGGGAATAAAGATTCCCGTACTTTTGTCCTATATAAGACACACATACTGACAGATAACTTGGTAAAAACCACTCAGAAGGTCCTGAATCTACTTGAAATGAATAATATAGTTGAAATCTCAGTTTTGGATTTTTAGTGGGAAACTCAATATTTCCTACCTACGCTACGGTTTACATGAAGTAAATAAAAACAGAAAAATTATATATTTTTACTTTTCCTCATTTATACCGTAGGTATATAGGAAAAGTATTGTGTTTGCAAAGAAATCCGAAACCGGGATGTCACCGGAATTATCCGATTTAGGCTTTTTTAGGGCCTCCTTAGTGGATTTGCAAAGTTATATGTTTGTGTGAGTTTTATGTCTGTTATCATCGTAGCTCCCAGTGTTTTTATGCTAGAGAGTTGAAACTTTGTACGAAAATCAGTCTAGCGCTTTAGTTGTGCTATACACTACACTTGTTTATTTAAGCACAACAATAGTACCAACACAAGGAAACCTTTTCGGATATAAAATCTAAAAACTCATGTTTGATTCCACATTTTTAATTCAACTTTAATTTCTATATTTTTTATCTTTGGTCTCTTTTATCCTATAGATTTTAGTCACAGATTTTTAACCCTTTTCAAAAGTTTTAAATTACTGTTACATTTTTTGAGTTTTGGTTTCCTTTGAATTCATGTTAAGACCACTAAATTTATGTCCCGACACAGGATTCATAATTTTATTTCTGTCAAAAGATGTCCTGTGTGTATAAGAATGTTCAGTAATTCTAATAGTGGCTTGACTACACCTAGGCAACAATTTTTATATAAAGAAAGGAAAGGATGGTTTTTCTTTTTAGATATAAAATAATTTATTGATGTGTTAAAAAGATATCAACTTAAAGATTTTAAAGCCAAGGAAATTTTGAGACATTGTTTGAGTTATCCACTCAAAGTTTTTAACGAGAAGAATTAAGGTCAAATTGTATTCTTAACTAACGACCAAGGAATCTCGTATAGAATTATTATTCTTACAACAGGAATGGCAGACCCTGTCTGACACCTTGTGAAATCTTAAGAAGTCAACAACCAATCTAAGGGCCTATGAGGCGATCTATGGCCCCTTCAAGTCTACATTGTTGTTGTTTTAGTATTTAATTTTCTTATTATTTGATACTAACGAGTTTTGCAATACATTAATAGTTGACACAACTATATCGCGTCAATTATATTGTGTCTCTCGCACAATATTTTACTTGGTATTTTGCCATGAATCAAGCGAATTTTTGTCCACCTAGAGGACATTTAAGGAACTTCACCAGCGACAGTTTCGTAGTTTTTAACAGTCTCCGACAGTAAAAAACTACAAAACTGTTGCAGACGGTAAAAAACCCATTTCACTTACTTTTTAAGGATGTAAAGTGCCTACTTTACAGCCGCCCAAAAAACAATATTATTTGTTAACAAATCACTAAAACATTCATAATTAAGGATCCATTTTAATAAACACATTGTTTCTCTATGATAGAAACTATTTTTATTAAAATTTTTCCAAGGTTATTGCATTTGTTACCAAATTAACAAGATCTTTAAATTGCACGTAAGATTTCGCAAAAAACAATAAAAAAAACCTTTCAACGAAAATCTTTTTTCTACCAACGTTTTGAAATAAATATAGACTTCGGAATTAAAACTCCCAATAGATGCCACGAGATTCTAATTCAGGGGTTATCAAATTTGTATAAATATCACCTATACAACTTAACATTGCAAAACGGATAAAAGTATGCTGTAATAAGACATAATTTCTTTAAACATTAACTTTGTTATAAGAAGAAGTTCATAATCCAAATGACATTATATAATCCAGAATAGAGGAGGGTGGATAAAAAGCTTTATACATCAACCTACTATCTTTTTATTTAAAGATCAAGAAGATTGATCGAAAAAGATCTATTGACTGAATTAAAGCCATTATGAAATCACCTCGTACTTGCTTTTACTTTAAAGTGACATAATATTAATGGAAAATTTCGTTCAAAATCAATATACCACCATAGAGATATATTACTAGAGGGGCCCTATTGGTTGAATTTTGAAACATCGAAAAAGTAACCTGACCATTCGATTATCATTATCATCAAATAAACAGAACAAAAAAAACAGTAAATTATATAGTAGAATGTTTAAAATACAAATCACAACACAAACGATCTGTGGGAAGCCCAAAACAATTGATTAATTATAACCTCAACTCCCTCTTGGAGGAGGTTTCAATGAGGTTACACAGAGCCCCTGAGAGCCCCACTAAAAATGTTTCAGGCCTCTCAATGTATTAAGATAGGCTATGCCCCCTCTAGTATAAATCTCTATGTATACTGCAATACATTTGCAGCAAGTATATCACTAACAACATAGAGATATTATTAACTAGAGGGGCCTTATTGGCTAAATTTTGAAACATCGAAAGAGTAACCAGATCACGTTTAACTATTAATATAATCAAATAAACAGAACAAAATTACACTAGAGAGAAACACTTTATTTATAAAAAATTACATTATAAAGGGAGCTGCCCTTCTTTAAAAGACTGCTGAAACACACAGCATACTTAATCTATCTAGTTTAAACTATAGTTTATAGTGGTCTACAAAATAGTTTATTGTAGTCTAAAAAATTTCTTCCAGGCAGCGTAATTAGACATTATGACTGATTTTTGCACCAAGTTTCAACAATTTAGCGCGAGCACAGCGGGAGTTATGGGTGACTCACTCACACACACACAGATAGACGATAGATAGCATGATGTCAATAGCATCAAGTCAGAAAATTGTTATGAAACTTCGGTTTTTAAGTTAATAAACACAATACAATTCTTATATGCTTATAGAAATAGATGAGGATAAGTTAAAAATGATCTTGCATAATTAGAAATGGGTTTTACAAATGTGTGAAGCAGTGTTCCTACATAATTGTGTAAGTTATATCTGATACGAATAACTTGAAAATCTGAAGGAACAAATTTAGTTTCTTTGAAGAAATCGTTTAACAGCAAGTTTACACAATGCATGAAGCATTGGTCGTTGAATTGTCTTTGACGAGTACAGACACAGTAACGGGAGAGCAGTCAAGAGTAGCAGAGATTAGGTGGACATAGAGACAGGTCAAATCACTGATCCGTTTAATATTTCCTTGTCTTAAACTCTTACACAGGGAATTTCTTGAAATATTGACTAGACCTTACACAAGATAAAGTAGGGCAAACATCTTAGTGTCAATCGGGTTATCGACAAAGCTTTTTCGTACGGAAGTAGTTATAAAAATGAATCACCTGTTGCTTGGTCATGAGATCAACAACCTCCTCTGTCACAATAACGATGGCCTAACATCAATATATCATATATTGTACAACAGCGATGCATTGATGTTTGTTATTTTCATGGGTATATGTAAGTAGCTGCCTGCACAGATGTAGGCGAACAGATTCAGGTCCTACATAAAGTGCTCCAAGCAAGGTAAATAGGTGAATGATTACTGGGTATTTTAAAAGTTTGAAGATCAGTGGATGAAGGAGACGAACTTTTGACACAGGGATTAAACGTTGAGGACTATGAATACTCTACAGAGCGTAGCGCCAAGCATTCAGCTACGCATAAAATCTATTATCTACACCTCAGAAACAAAAATATTAGGTAACTATCAAGACTAATAAATTATAAGTGAAGACACACATTTTACAGTGAAATTTTAAGACAGAAAATAAAAATACCTTTTAAGTGTAAAACTTTTCTGATGAAATTTTTGTAAATAATATACAAATAAAATAAAATATATAAATAGGAATGTATACCATGTATACATTTCTATTTATATGTATACCATATACCATTTCTATGTATATGAATACCATATTCCATAAATAAAATGTTTATCAAAAATGTATAGTAAATTATAAAAAAATACCATTACATTATTATAATGACAAAGACGCAGTGATGTAAGGGATCGAGATAGATTATTTTCAACCTGATATAGATACCTGATATATATAAAAAATTAAGATAGAAGTATTAATATATACCTTGCTTATGTCGAATATTTGACTAATTAGTGTTCTATAAATAACAAATTTATACACTAAAGAATACGTTATCAGTTCAAATTTAGCAGACTTACAATTATTAGTGTTATGTAGTGTCAGTACATACAGTTACTCATACACGCACACAGATAGTCGAGTGCGTGATACATACACACAGAGGCATTCAAACATAACTCCACACACATGCATACAAGGCTGCAAGCTTCCACACGTAGGGAATGATTATATAAAATACATATTTATATATAATAATAAAGATAAATAAAAAAGTCTCTCAGCTTAATTACTTTATTACCAAACAAAGCCGGCTTTCAAGGCCCAAAAAAGGTTTTCATCAGTGTCTAACACATATAAATTTAACATAATAATAAAATAATGAGTAAATAACAAGTAAAAATATACAAAAATAACAAAATTAGAACTAAGTAGCAGAAGTCGAAAATAATAAAACTTAAATATAAAAAAAATATGCCTTGAAATAATATTTTAACATTTCTTCTGCTTATGTTTAAGTATTTTTTGTTTGACGTCTTTTTGTATAGTAGTTCGTTTTGTGTATTTCTACTTCTTATTTACTCATTATTTTATCATTACGTCATACTTATTTGTTTGTTAGGCACTGATGATGACCTCTTTAAGGGGGTTGAAAGCCGTCTTTGTTTGTTAATAAAGTAATTAAGTGGAGACTTTTTTATGTATCACCAACTCCTCTAGCGCAACAGTTTGCCATCAACATTCTTTTCCTAAGTATGTGTACAAAATACGACAAATAGTGACACAGCAAATTAGAGAACTCAAAAACGTATAGATAGAACTAAGAAGAACTAAAGTAAGCTTTAATGGAGTTCATTTTAATAAAAGAAGAAATCTCTCCACAAAAATATATTTCTTAATAGCAAAGCGATTTCAACCTAAAATATCTGTAATAAAGCTTTCCTCTAACAAGAAAAGTAAAAGACAAAAAATTAATTAAGTGATTGGTTTAATTTTTATTGATGTTACAAAAACAAAAAATAGACTTCAGTTAAGAAATGGATCAGGTTTAATCCAAGGTTATCAAGATATATAAAAAAATTAAATTGAAATTCTCTACGCATTTAAATTTAAATTAGTTCAATTTGAATTTTTTGATGATAAATGACATCCATTTATGGAAGACTGGGCTATTAGTTCATATTTTAATAAAAAGATTTTATTCATTATGAAAAAAATAAAAATAAAATAAAACTATACATAATAAAATTAATTTTTATTTATACAATAAATAAAGATTCGCCTATGAATCGTTCATTTCAATTAGGGAGGTCTAGCTTCAGCGATTTGTTTGTTCTGTGGCAGAGTCGGTCCCTCAAGTAGCAGAGAAAATAGTAAGCTTGTCGGTTATAATCGGTAAGACTCGTGCATATCCGGGGTGTCAGGAAAACTCAAATACATAATTTTTATTTGATTGTCATAGACTTTGTTATGACAATTCGTTTTTTAATTTTTTACAAGGATCTTGAATAACGGGGATGACGCACTAAGTCGATTTGCCATACAAAAAAGTGACCCCATCGAAAACCAAAAAATAGAGAGAATTTAACACGAAACACACGTCAAAAACCAATTGCACATACTTAGTACAAACTGCGCATGCTTACAATTCTCATAACAGCGCAGGTCTTTTAGAGGCAAACTTACCTCTCATTGGTTTCCCATTGTTTATTTCTTGAGAAGGTTATAAACACGCTTAAATTATCACTCACTGAAGTGGCTAAGTATAGTCCAAATTTAAAATTAAATAAGCACAAATGATTTAACAAGAACCACAAATGTAACAATCACGAGAAAAAAGAAAAACGTTCAGAAGGAAACTCGACAACCTTGCTATATAACCTGCGTTTGGCGCCGTTTTTCCATTATAACCATGAGGAAGGTAAGTTTGCTCTTATTTCTTTATCTCTTACAACTTCCATGGGGTCAGAAATATTCCTTAATGCGTCATCCCCTTTATTCAAGATCCTTGACTTTTTATATACGCTTGTTTGAAATTTTTTTTTTGATAATTTCTTTTAAATTACTTTTAATTTTGCTAATTAAATTCAATGAGGCATAAGTACATGCTCTTACTATATGTGTTAGATAAATTCATACAATAATTTTTTAAATACAGCTGATAGCAGAGTTTCTTAACTCTGCATTTGAATTAATATTTTGAAATAATTGCAAAATTTGAAAAAAGTGAAAAATTTACAAAAATAGTAAATTATTTATTTACCTAAACTCTTTTAACTATCATAACACCCTTTGTGAGCTCTGTCAAATTATTATACAAAACGAGTTTAGAGGCTCTTACGAGTTAAAAACATTTAACACCGAATATGTTGAATTAATGAACTCATATTTTTGAACTCATATTTCCTGTAATTTAAAGAAGAATTTCGATATGCTGTTGAACTACAACCGTCGATACCTGCGCTAATGAACAGCAAGTATGGACGGTAGCTGATTCTTCAAAATATTAGTAAAAATGTTTATAAAATAACTATTTACCTGTAAATAAGAATAAGATTAAAAATGGTACGATTTTCTTTACTCCATCTGCAACAAAATAATTTAACAAATAAAAAAAAATAAAATAAAAACTAAAAAATAAAAAATAAATTATTACAATCTTTAAATTAATATATTTATTGGAATTAATACAATAAATATCTTTTTATTTTATTTATTTATGTAAATAAATGAAAAAATACCACACATCGCCATAATTAATAAGAGTAAACACATACAATGTGTAAAAGCTTTAAAGATTAAGAGTTATGTTAAAATATAGAATTATAAAAGAATAGATAGTTAATCGTTTATAATTTATTCTTACAAAATAATATGATGTACAAGGAATACTAAATTACACAACGAAAATGTTGAAAAATGTAAATAGTATGTTAATATATCCAGATAAAAACAAGTTAATCGAAAGTGTTAAGTCATTAAAACGATTGTTTGAACTTGTGATTCTGAAAGGGAAAATAGTTGTAACAAGTTCATGGTTAATGAGCAGAGATAACTAACTAAATGATGAGTGTGAGAGCATTGATACTAGTGCTGTATTTAAAATGTGGTGAAAATTTAAACTATAATAAACTAACATTTAATTTTAATAAAAAGTACAAATAAAAAAGTTTTTTTTTTTTCGTGATAAGTGTAAAGTTAATAATAAAGATAAAGTAAATATATTTCTTCATACACACGAACAAAAAAGTCGTTATATACAAGTTTTTTCTTGATAAGGGACCTCTGAAACGGATTTGTCCTCAAAAGGAGTATTCGTTGCAGAGCTATTTTTAATACACATTATATTTTGTATTCACTAAAGTATGACACACGATTAAAGTCGGTTGATAGCGTGGGAAAATAATGCGAGGTCTGGATGTAAAACATCGCTCAAAATTTCATATCACGCCAACCTCATTGGTTTCTCAATAATATTTTACCACCCTGTTAACTGATTTATGACATACTATATAATGACAATAACTATTCTCGATACTACTCCCAAAACAAAACTAAGGCCCGTATTCAAAGACGTTTCAACTTTTTCCTAAATTTTCCTAATTTTTCCTACCATTTTCCTAACTTTCCTAACTTTTTCTAACATTTTTTAACTTTTCCTAACATTTTCCTAACTCCTAACTTTCTCTTAACATTTTCCTAACGTTCTCCTATCGTGTTTTAAAAGTCTTTTAGAGGCTTCGCATGATTTTATTTAGAAAGAACCTAAGGTAGTTAAGTCAAAAGTGATTCCATTGTAAGTAACGTAATATATCGCAAAATATCAATGTTATTAACTTATTACCTGGATTTACGACACACTTTGTCATAAACAACAATGCGGCCTTCCTTTGGCGAATGTTAAATATATTAGAAACTTTATTTACATATGTTTTCAGTAAACAGTAGAGTTAATACAAACACAATGTTCAATTATTGTAACAGCTTTCATAAATAAAGCAGTATCAAGCGTTTCAAGTTTGAACGTGGACCAGGTTGTACGAATCCAAAGGTGTCTAAATGAAGACCTGTTAATCAGTGCAACACTCTTTTCATTTTGCTAAATCATTTACACAATTTTGTTTTTTCGTATTTTGTCATCAAATTCATTTTTGTTTGTGTAAAATTTTTTGGTATAATAATGGCTGAATTATTCACACGGGCCAACAGAATTTCCTCTTTGAATTGATAGCCCGCCACAAAAGACCATAGAAAATAAAAATCTGATTGTGTTAAAAAGAATTTCAGGGTAAACTCCCTAATAGTAAGGTAAGTGGATTAACAGTAACTTATATTATGTAAATTTATGTAGATAGTTATTAATACGACAAAGTGTGTCGTAAATCCAGGTAATAAGTTAATAACATTGATATTTTGCGATATATTACGTTATTTACAATGGTATCACTTTTTGACTTAACTACCTTAGGTTCTTACTAAAAAAAATCATGCGAAGCCTCAAAATGACTTTTAAAACACGGGAACGATCATTTAAATTTCGTGGCTTAAAAACATTTCCCTTACCTAAACCTAAGGTGAGTGTTAGGAGAATGTTAGGAAAATGTTAGGAGAATGTTAGGAAAAGTTAGGAGAATGTTAGGAAAATGTTAGGGAAACGTCTTTGAATAAGGGCCTAAATTCATTGAAATATTTTTAACTTATGTCCGTTATATAAACAGATAGCTAACATATTTGTTAATGGAAGGAGATACATTTGGATAGAGAAAATAAGTTGACGAGGCTATGAACAGACAATAAGCCCGATTAGTAACTAAGTAATTAAGTAATATATTTAACTTAATAAAAAATTATGTTCCCAACAGCATTTTATTTTTTAGTTAATGAAGAGCAACTCAAGATATGAATTTTAACATTAGCCATTAAACCTCATTGATATTACAAAAATTAAATTAAATGCCAATTAAATAAAATTAAGAGCATTATAAGAAATTATGATTTAATAACCTGGTTATAAGGATTTTAACAAGTAAAAGTGAATTGTATACAAGTATTTGCGTAAAAAATAAAACAAGGATAAAACAACTCCAATGTCTGTTGTGATTTTAGTATTCTAGAAAACGATTAACTATAACAAGAAAACAATAATAATAATATCAAATGAAACATTATTAAAAAGTTAAGATAAAAACAAATAGTAAGAATTTAAAAAAATATTGTTCATTATAATGATAGTTAAAAATACTTAAGAGACTTATAAAATACAATAAAATGCCCGTTTTAGGACCTTACGGCCCATCAGGGTATTCGCCCTGCGGGAACCACCTCAGGTGGGTTGCTTCTACTACACTCTAAGAATTAATTAAAGTTGGCGAAATCATTTTAATACAAATACTAGGTATTCATAAAATCTTAGAGCATAGCCCGCCGGGCTGCGAACCCCGGACCTCCGGTGCCGAAATCGAACGCTTAAGAGACTTATAAATTTTAAAAATACATGACGAAATGATATTGAATCGATAAATTATAAAGAAAACACTGCAAATAAAATAAAACAAAGATAAGATTTTTTTATATCAACTCAGCACTTTAAAGAAAACTTTAATACGTAAAGGATAACGTTAAGCTGGGTTTTTTGCATAATAAAACATTTATTATTACTATACGCATTTTCATTCACGTATGCTGTATTGTATTAAATAATGGTGAGCAGCCCCCGTAGCCAACAGTATTTTTATTTTGCAAAAAAAAGCTATCCGTATCATGAATAATGCTAAACATGACGCCAAGTGCAAACAATATTTTATTGAAAATAAAATTTTAACTTTTTCATTCAGCCTATATTTTTTCATTGTTGTTCGTTAAAGCAAAGTATGGTGAGGGGGAGTTCAATTATATTAAGAAACACAATTATGGTACTAGATATATTGCTAACATCAATATTCCCACTTGTAGGCTCAACAAATCACATCAGTCCCCAAATTATAATGGCATAAGTTGATTTAATAAATTACCCGCTTTAATAGTTGAACTTCCTCCCAAAACTTTCAAAAAAAGCATTAAAACATTGTTGCTTGAGAAAGCCTACTATAAAGTTACCAAGTTTTTAGCTGATAACTTAGTATTCCCACCTTAAATGTTTAGTGTTTCTTATGTAATGTTATGCTTTTTTCATTTTTAATCAAGTTTGTTATTCAAGTTTTGCGGTCTATGTTTATGCAGTCTATGTAATAATTTACAATCAATTTGTTTTTCTTGTTTTTTTTTTCATTTCATTGTAAAATTTTGACAATTGAGAAACTTTGTAATAAAGTAACCTGAAGTATGTAAATAAATAAAATTTCTATTGGTCGATTTTAGCACCTAAAAACAAAATAAAGAATTTGATTGGTTACGTATGTTTAAAGTATGTAGCCAATGATAATAAATTTATTGATCCTTTATTATCTCCAAATTTCTTTATTTTTACTTTATATCAATACATAATTGCTTCAATTAAATTTCATTCAAATTTTAAGTATACTAAGAAAAAAGGAAAATAAAATTTAAATTCGATATATGTAGACAAATAATAAACCATGTAAATTATATGACGATGAAAGGAATAATTCTTCTTACGAAATCAAAATAAACATAAGAGGGGGCATGGCCTATTTCATTACATTGAGAATCCTGAAACATCTTTTTGGAGCTCTCAGGGGCTCTGTGTAACCTCATTAAAACCTCCTCCTGAGAGTGCGAAAGAGTGAGTTAAGGTTATAATATATTTTTGTTTTCATCTTCCCACAAATTTTTTGTATTTTAAAAGTTCTACTATGTAAGAGTCTGTATTTTAGTTCTGTTAATTTGATTATATCGGTAGTCGATGGTGCTAAGGTTACTTTTTAGATGTTTCAAAACTCAACCAATAGGGCCCCTCTAGTAATGTATATCTATGATAATAAAAGATTTCTCTTTGTAAACTTAATATGGCTGACAATATTTAAAAAAAGAAAGCTCACTTAAAATAGTATTTGTTAAAAAATTTGTCACAACTAATTTGTCTATTGTCATGTTGTTTATGAATATGAATGATAAATGATGTATTGTTTATGATTATAATAACAAAAAGTGATAATAATGATTGTAAACAAAGGAACAGAGTTGCCAATAACAGAAATAAACAAAATGACAGAATAATTATGTCTAGTTGGCGGTGCAATAAAAACTTGCGCTAATAGTATTCGTTTCTTCCTATTTGGGAATATGTCATAAAAATATTTTACTCTAAGGCAGTGCTAGAAACAAGAAGCGCTTAATTGATAGATAGATGAATATATATTATATATATATATATATATATTTATATATATATATAAATATATATATATAAATGTAAAAAAATATTTACTTATTGAAATATTTAACATATTTCCGCTTGGCATAAAGAATATGGCAGACATGAGACAACAAATACGAATCCTTACGACCCACATCTCGTATCTCTTTTGGATTTTATACCTTGAATTTAATATTACTACTTAACATAGTTGTATGTAGGCGACGTTGTATGTAGTTTTGAATATTATTAGCCTTAAAATAATACCAAGGACAATATAAATCTTCTTTAATAATAATACATTAACTTAGAACGGTATTCCAAAAGATATGTTGAGTTCGAATTAGACTCTTTCAAATTTCATCAACATGGATTTGTTCTAACAGTAAAGTTACAACAGCAAGTAATCGAAGAATCAGCTACCGTCAATACTTGCTGTTAGATATGAATATCCCTGGACCGGTTTCGCATAACGCCATCATCAGCAAGCGGGGCAACACTCGAGCTCAACTAATAAAGTTATATCAGAGATAACTTCTAGTCTCAATGAGCACGACGAGCCCTCTGAAGATGAGCCTAATAATACAACCTTTTTGATTACAACAACAAGTTTTTAAAAATTCTCTTGATCTAATATGACATATGCTTAGTGTTAAACGCAAATTTACACGCATATTGAACCTAGAGATAGATATGGCATTGGTAAAATTGGATGAAACGAAACTATTTGGATAAATCAGTTATGAGCCAAAAGTAATTTGGTGAAAATAAAACGACAGTGGCGCTATCTCGTAGTCGGCATGTGGAACTACCAAATTACACACTAGCGCTCCTGTTAACTGGCTACGGAAACTGAACCATTTTTGTCCGAATAATAAATCCCAGGACTATCTTCTTTAAGTATATTTTCTTTGCCTTATATAAACAAATAATTGGTAAAATTTACATGTGAACTAAAAATCAGATTAACAATAGCATAAGCAGAAAAAAATCTCTCACTCACTTTCAATGAATGTTCTTTAATAAAAAAAATATTGATGTGTATGAAAAACAACAGCATGGAAGAACAAACAATTATTGAAAATAGCGGTAATATTTCAGTAAATAGTTTTCACGTTATATACTTAGAGAGAATGATCTTTGACCTCTGGCAGTCTGTGTGAATAAGATATTAAGTTGAATATTATTTAAATATAGAAAGTTTCATCATTGTCCTTGCCTTGAGATTTGCAAGTCATCGTTTTTATCTTACTCAAAATATTTTGTACTCTTCTTGAGAACAGAGTAAGATTTACCTGTTTAAAAACAGAGCAATATTTGTTTTAAGCGTTTAATGAAAACTTCTTTTAAAAAAGTAATATCAATTATACCATCTTCTTCTAAAGAATTTTTACTATTATGTTGGTAATAAATTTTAAAAGAGCCTATAGAATATAGATTTTTTTCTATATAGAAAAGCCCTATTGGTTAAATTATGAAACATCGAAAAAGTAGCCTGAACACCATTAACTATTAATAAAATCAAATGAGCAGTAACCAATTACACTAATTTAAATAATAAAACGTATCAAATACACAACAAAACACAAACAATATCTAACAAGCAGACGGCAATTGATTTATTATAAACACAATATAATTGTGCGGGAGACAACTATGTCAACTATTCATGTTTTGCAAAACTCGATAGTATCAAATGATATATGATATATTATAACCTTAACTCTGTCTTCTTGAGAAGAACCTAACCTTATTGAGAAGATTCAATAAGGTTACACAGAGCCCCTGAGATCCCCAAAAAGACGTTTCAAGCTTCTCAACGTATTGAGATAGGCTATGCCCTACCTAGTCCACCTCTAGTGATATATCTCTATGGGCGATAGCAATGTATATTACCTTAATAGTCGTAAACAACACATATCTAGAGCAACGTACTTCTGAACTTAGAAAATTTATCCTCAAATTATGATTTTCGTATGTTAAAAAATTGTCAATTACGACTTTTAGCCTTAGATAAACGCTTTGTGCAATCAAGCTAGTAGCCAAGATCGCATGAAATAAAACTTTTTCTCCAATCTAGCTGTGTAATAATCTAGGAGAAAGATATAGTGTAACACACGGTTAAAATCAGTCGACAGCGTGGGAAGATAATGCCAAGAGGCCAATGAGGTTATTCCTGGATGTTAAACCACGCCCACCATTTTAAATTCGGACCAACCTCATTAGTTCCAACACTATTTTCCCGCACTGTCAACTGATTTTAGCCATGTATTAAACTATAACAAATATTTTATTTGTTTATGTCATATGGTTAAAATTTAAAATACGGACGACTTAGAAACATTGGCACACAAAGAATCATAAAAACTATCAACAAATCTTTTTATGTCTTAGGAATTTCAGATATTTTCTTTGTAAAAAACCTTCATCTTATTTACTAATGAAAAATTTGTTTAATCATAATACTTAAGTAATAAAAACAAATTTTATGCCAACCTTCAAAGATAATCAAAATAGTGAACACCGTACTTAAATTTAAAATAAATTTCAAAGAAAGCACAAAAAAAATGAAAGAACCAACCTAACAGGTTTTTTTTTTACAAAATTTGGCAACAAAAATCATTAAAACTTACCTGTTAACTGTAAGAATAAAAACAACAGCCTAACTAGTTATAGTATCGTAAAAAAATTTGGCAACACTGTTTTTTTAAAAAAAAGCATAACAACAAAAAACATTTAATATAAAGTTGTAACCTTGACAGTGCGACACATTTTGACAATTTTTTTGTGATGATTAATTGATTAATTTAAATTAGTTTTTAATCTAGAGTTATAAATAAGACCATACAATTTTTAAAATAAATCATATTCATAGAATTAATTAATATTATTATCTGCTTTAACAAATCTTTTAGTTTATACTTGTCATAGATATGACCTCAATTTTTTACTTCTTTGCAGCATTGAAAGTGAAGAAACTGCTGTTTTACAAAACATTGATATGTTAATAATTTTTACTAAGTGTGATAGAACGAATTAAGCTAACTAAATAATGTGATTGGAAATAAACAAAACAAAATGAAGACAAGAAAACAGAGTTTAGATAAAAAAAATGCTTGACAGCAAAAGGTTAGAAATTAAGGTGATTCAATTCGATGTAAACAAACCAAACGCATTCAGAGGTTATAACCTGACTTTTTATGAATGGCGTGACGTCATTGCAGGAATCGATATAGGCTACTTAAATTGAAGATGATGAATAATTACCAATTGTAAACAAAATAAGCAAAAGATTTGGCCGAAAATTTCCAAGATTATTAACTAGCATAAGATTGATATATTTACGTAGAAATAATTCATTTTTACTCAACACTTTAGTAAAATTAACACTTTTGTATAATCAAGTAGTTCTTTGCGTTACATTTGTTTTAGAAAATAATATGTCAAATATTCATAAGCCTTGATAGCGTTGTGGATACGCATTCGCTTCTTATTCAGGAGATTACGGGTTCGAGCCTCGGGTCTTCGGATTACTTTTTGTTAAAAATAATTAAAATTTTGTAGCATAATTTTTACTTTTCCTCATTTATACCGCAAGTGTTTTATAGGAAAAGTATTTTATACCGTAGGTATACAAGGAAAGTATTGTCTTGTGTCACTGAACATCTGAAACCGATATTTACTTCCTAAGTAGTTTTCCTAAAGTTGTCTGTCTGTATGTGTGAGTGCGCCTTGTAAACTCTATCAGCTTGGCTTGACAGTGGAAAATTTTGAATTTAGACAAGAAAATATTACTGGTAACACAGGCAAATTCAAATTTAGAACAGAAAACAATGCTGTTGACAGTGAAAAATAGGAATTTTGAATTGAATTTGAAAACTGCAGAAAATTTGAATTTAGACAAAAAAAAAACGACAACAATAGTGAAAAATATCCAATTAGTACTTTTTTGCAGTTTCCTAATTAAGTCTGTACTGTTGAAGACAACACACGAGTATGGGTCAGATACAAACCGGAAGTGGGGAGAATTTTATAACATCTCATTACTTTCAAAGTCTACAGAATCAAATAATTAAGTTAATATAATTAAATAAAAAAGTAAAAACTCCAGAGCAATAGTTAAGTAATAGATAATAGTGATTAATTAAGAAACTTGACTGGTAGTGGACTTGAGTGGTAGTGGTAGACTAGTTGGCTAAAGCTTTTGAAAACACAAGATCTTGCGAAATAATTTAAAATTTAATTTCTTAGCATATTCAACTTCTAATACATAGTTAATATGAGGAATGTGGTCTCGCCAGTCTGTAACTGGTTTCAAGAGATAAATTATTATTAATACTATTGTCAATTTTTAATATATAAACTGTTAAACTAGAACTACAAGGTGATAAATATTGATAATGATATTTATTTCAAACATTATAAAACATGAATTAAGTCCACTTACTAACTTCATTAAGCACAAATTCTAAATGAACTTCAACCTTTGTAAACGATGAGGCTAAAACAACAAGTCGGCCGAAAAACGCGTTGTCTTACAATCCCTATCCATTGGTTTTGATTATTTTCTAGTTTTCTGTCTGAAACTAGCGAAACGCAACTCGTGTTTACAGTAGCGTCCTTTAATCATAATAAATTAGAGGTTTAACAGTTGAGGTTTTCAATACGCACATTAGGGTAGTATTTTTTAAAATTAAATATTGGAATACGCTAGACAGAGATGGTGAATGAAATGCAGTCTGAGCCACTTTTTCATCATACAGCATGGTTCTTTTCCACTACCATAATACGTCATAATTACTTCGTTCACAAGCGGGGTTTGGCCGCGTGGGTTTTCAACCCCCCGGCAGTTGTCGTGTAAACGGGATTAATCCGTTTACACGACAACTGCGGGGGGGGTTGCCCTGTGTTTAAACACAGGGTTCAACCCTGAAACTTATTTTTTATCAGTTTTTAAAAGGACTGATAAAATGTGATACCTGAATGTGTTGATCAGATAATCGATAACAGAAATAAAAAACCCGTTTCAAAGAACTTATGAAATAGAAAGGAATAGAATAATCACGTACGGAAAGATACTAAAATCTGCAACAATAAGAGAGTGCAACGTACAAGGATGATAGGATTAGGATTCCTATAGTCTAGTCAACACCTTGAGGATAATGGAAGGAGACGGACTTATTCGCTTAACTATTTTTTGCTACAAGAAGCAATGACGTTTTGAAAAACGGCTTATTCGCTTTACCAACTTTTGCTACAAGAGACAACGACGTTTTGAAAAACGACTTATTTGCTTTACCAACTTTTGCTACAAGAAACAATGACGTTTTTAAAAACGACTTATTTGCTTTACAAACTTTTGCTACAAAAAACAATGACGTTTTGAAAAACAACTTATTCGCTTTACCAACTTTTGCTACAAGAAACAATGACGTTTTGAAAAACAACTTATTCGCTTTACCAACTTTTGCTACAAAAACAATGACGTTTGAAAACAACTTATTCGCTTTACCAACTTTTGCTACAAGAACAATGACGTTTGAAAAATGACTTATTCGCTTTACCAACTTTTGCTACAAGAAACAATGACGTTTTAAAAAATGACTTATTCGCTTTACCAACGTTTGCTACAAGAAACAATGACGTTTTGAACAATGACTTATTTGCTTTACCAACTTTTGCTACAAGAAACAATGACGTTTTGAAAAATGGTAAACTTGAAATGAATTCATTTATTTCAAGAGATCAACTTAGAAGTGCAGTTGTAAGCATCAATTTAAGAATATTTAAGTTGGTTTTTAGAATTACTTAAAAGTGGATTAGTTTTAATATAATTTGAACAGCGCATGCGTTAGTTTCCTGCATACATGTTTCCTCCACATTAAAAGGTTTAAATAATGCATAGGTTCATTATCTGTTGGCCTCTTTTACTTAGACTTAACTATATATGACTTAGACTTAAGACTTAGATATATGACTTAGACTTAACGATGACCAGCATTGGATTGACTGATACTACGCTTTACTTTTTCTCGTCTTACAGGTTTCAGTCGTCAATTTTGGTTGCCTCCTAGAAAACTGATTTAAAATTGTTTCGGGAGGTTTCTAGCAAATTTGTATTTTAAGGTGACATAGAACGATCAATATCAAGATATGAAGCAAAGATTTATTTTTTTTCTTCTAGTTATTAGTCAGTAGCATCCAAAGAAAGGGACACTTTAGGAAACATTAATTTTTACCTAAAGTAGGGCTAATGTAAGCATAATCAGCCCTAAATTTTTAAGGCTTGTCTTATCATCCCCCTCTCCAGTCATTTCATCATGACTCTTAGATCTTTTACCAGAGTAGACATGATTTGCACCCCGTTGTTAACTTCATGAGCTCTATCACTTAAATTTCTACTTCATAACAGCTTCTCTTCTTAAGTTATCCTTTATTACCATAGCTAAATTAAACAAAATGTTCATAAAAATCGTTGACGCCACAAATACCCCCTAAGAAAACCAAGACTACCTATTTTACAATTACCTTTGCACTGTCCAGATGGTAGACGAGGTCAAACGTATGAAAAAAGGTTACTCCTTATGACTCATAAAGGTATACTCAGGTAATACCTGACAAGTAAGGTTAAAAACTAAAAATACATCTCGGTACACGCAGATAATATCATGTCAATGTACCAGAAATAACCTTGGTATGGTTTGCCTTAGGGTACAGCTGATTCTTAAAAGAAATGTAATCAATCTCCTCAAGACTACCGACTAAAGTCAAAAAGAAAAAAACGCAATTGTATAATTTTACAATTTGAAGAAATTTATATAAAAATTAAATCAAAACTTTAATAAAATTGTATCCTGTAAGGCAATATTTTTCGTCAAGACATGGATCTATTCTTATATACTTGAACATCCAATTTCAATTTTATCGAATTGCCTTTGGAATAAATAAGCATTTTTTTCACAAAAAATCAACTCTAGGTTTAGGTAAAAAGCTGAAGTAAGAAAAATTATACGATGACTATACGATATATATATATATATATATATATATATATATATATATATATATATATATATATATATATATAAATCTGTACATATATATATATTTGTCTGCCTCCGTAGCCGCGGTTCCTATGGCACCGGAGGTCCAGGGTTCACAGCCCGGACTATGCTCTAGTTTTTATTAATAGAATTTGATGTAAAAAGATGTCGCAACTTTACTTACTTGTTTTACTTTGAGCATAGTAGATGTGACACACCCGAGGTGGTTTCCGCAGGGCGAATACCCTGAAGGGCCGACAGGCCCTAAAACTGGCATTATTATTATTTATATATATATTTAAAAATATATATATATATATTATATATATATATATATATATATATATATATATATATATATATATATATATATAATATATATCTGTTGTAAGTATGTATGTAAGAGTTTTTCGTTCCTGACATAATGACTTTCGAACACATTCTCGGATCGAAATGAAGATTGGTACAACAATCAACCTTCTTAATATCCCGAACCCTAAAAATTAATATATCTTCAAAAAGGGTTCAGATTGGACAGATATGTTTTAGATATGTATGTGTATGTTGAACAAAAGTATGAAGCTACATTACTTCCGGTTTTATTGATTGACATATATAACGTAATGTAAACAAATCACGTTTTGGCTAATATAGGTACATTCAAAAATTCGTGGCTTATATCGTGGCAGTATGACACCTATATAAAGTAGTAATATGACGACAATTTAGCCGCGAAGCCCCTCAGAGGCCCTCAGAGTTGAAGCCGCGTAGCAGCTAAATGCCTCTTGCCTAAAATCCGAGGACTAGCGAAGCGAGTTTAAAGTAGCAGATATGAGTGTAGCGAATCCGATGTGATAACAAGAAGTTCCGTGGTACTATGTACCCGATTTTTTGTAATTATTTATGACGTCACATTTCCAATCTTTAAAGAGCATACAGAGAGGCGCAAGGGCCATTAAGCAGCCATGATTAATGACCGCTTATCTTAATGTTAATATTATTTGCTGAGTCTTGGCATTACTTGTTAAGGCACTGTAGATGGCATTATTGCCGACAGCCGGCTCTGCTTTTTTTTTGGCATTGGTCTACTAGGACCATACAGCCATGGTATATTTATTTTATACTTTTAAATAATAAAAACTGTTTAAAATTTTGATTGAAAAAAATGAAATAATTTACTGGTTAAAAGAACTTTTAATATAATGGATTAGTTATTATTATTTATTTACAATCTTGATAAAAGAAAATTTTCTTTGCTCGGAAATTGTTTATTTTATTATGGACCTTTGGAAATAAAAGGCTCTGCTTATTAAAGAGAGCCGGTGCTTAATTAACTTTTTAATTAGTAGGAAAGACGTTGTTGGTGTTGATATTAATGTAGACAATGCCACTGCGCTTACTCAAGTTATAATCTAAAAAGATTCTTTTTGGTGAATCTTTTTGCGAAAATAAAAATAAAAATTTATTAAACAAACAGTCATGATGGTTAAAGCCGTTCTAGAAACAAGAACTTCCTCTTCTACTCTTGCCTTGTAAGGAAATCTTTTTGATTATGTACCATGCAGGGTTTAAAACATTTCTTATAATATAAGGAAATTCGATATTTTCCGTGTACTTGTAATTTCCTAGACGTAATTTCATGCTAGTTTTTTTTTCTTTATTGTTCTTTTAGTAAAAACTTGTTTGCCTGACAATATGTCTGACTGCATTATATTCAACTCAGGTACAATTACACGCTACTCTACTGAGTGTCTTAAACATTTTCACATACATATACATGCATCAATATCCAAAATCCATACATATACATGAAAATCTTATGCTAAACAAGAGGACATAACAAATAATTCGGCCACTTGGCTGCTACGCGGCGTCGGCACTGGGAGCCGCTTTGCGGATCTAACTCTATTTTTTTGCTAATTATCACCTTGCATTTACCTCTCTCGACTTCGTCTCGGAAGTTAATAATCATAACTTCCTCGGCTTTGCCACGTGAGTTAAACACATAAATCTCGGCTTAGCCTCGAGAGTTTAATGCTTTTGTTTCCTCGGCTTTCGCCTTAGAAACCAACAAACTGCTCAGGGAAATAAATGCATTCTTAACTCCCTTGGTGGATAAATAAATATTATTCATCAGTTTCTCGCAATCCAACAATAATTGTCTGCAACCCAAAATTGGATCGCGACCCAAGGTTTAAAAATCACTGATTAGGAGTATTCCTAAATGTTCCGTATCAATTACTACTTTTCCTTATTTACCACCGTAAGTATAAAGAAAAATTTCTAAATTAGAACTCCTTTGAAAATTCGCAAAAAACAAAAATATCTGAGAATGATAAAGGCTAAGAACATCACTAAATCACAAGACTTGATTATCACACCTTGTCACAATAAATAAACCAATAAGTCTTGTTAGATACTTCGCAATGAGCAAGTATAATATATAAGTACATTTCACATAAATCCTAACCAACCAAATGAAGATTCATCCCGTATGATGTAAGATGTTTACGAAATCACGGATTTATATATATATTCGCCATATTTAAAACCCATTTGGTCTTAAAGGTCCTAAACAGGTGGGAATTTCAAAATAAAACCTTGAACCTACTAAAGAGTTCAAATATTCAAGCGGTAGGTCTTTTAAGAACGCATTTAAGGACTGAAAATCAACAATCTATGCAACAGAGTGAAAAAAAGATAGAAAAATGATAGTGGGGAAGTTTAATATATTGCTTCCCAAGAAGATTAAGAAGAAGCTAAGAAGATTCAAAGATAGTCCCACTAAGTTTCTAAGTAACCAACCTTGAGAATCTATTTATTAAAATAATATACTTAAAAGAAATTCTAGCCATGTATGTCAAACATTAATTGGAAAACTTGTGATGAACAAACCACTTGTTGACACATAGCAAATATTTTTTATTATGTTTATTTCATTTTAAACAGCTGATTAAAAAAAATCGAATAATATTTTCGAAGCGATTCATTCACATTTCGACATGCGTTATGTGGGTTTTTAATAGGAATATAATTTAAGTAACACTTTGTAACTAAGTTCGTTAGAAAAATTTTGCGTTACATTTGTCTATAGTAAGGCATTAGTTTGGTAATTTGAAGGTGATGACGAAGCAGGTTTTAATGATGCTATATCTGCGATACGCAAGATATGGAGGGAGAATAAAAGATTTATATCTTTGTTCGGTGTTGAGCGGAATAAACTTATTGAAGTTTTAATAGCATATGCCGACAATGAGAGCACAAAAACCCATGGAAGTAACAGGTGGTGAAAAAATTGAAAAAAGTTATTTAAATATGTTTCGTAACGATATTATTTTGAAAGTCCATCGAAACAGTTTTTAACATGCAGTTCTAAATGGTCTTTGAACCAAAATGGTCTGTCAATTCCAAAAATGCTTTGGAATTATCTTCCAAATATTCTATGAATGTTTTCAACAAATGGACTTCAGCAGTTTTCTATGGTCTTGTTTTCATCCAAATGATCTGTCAATTCATAACGTGCTTTGAAATTATCTTTCAAAAATTCGTTGACAATATTAAACAAATTGACTTAAAAATAGTGCTTTAAATGTGGATTAGCATAGCCTTCCTAAATTTTTCGAGACATTTATCCAAGCGGACTTTAAAAGAGTCTTCAACATCTGCATTAGAATTTTCTTCTTAAATTCTTCAAAAATGTTGTCCATATGCACTTCAAAATCCGACGAAGTGTACTTTGAAGTTGTCTTGACTATAATCCCTCGAAAAATTAATTTCCAAATGCACTTTAACATTAGTTATCTAAAATATTTATCAAAATGCTATTTAAAATAGTCACGGATACAGTCATTAAAAGTTCTTTCATGATAAATAATTTTCAAAAATCCATTTTTAAAGGTAAAAATAAATAAAATTATTGTTGCTTTAAGTACAGATTAGGTACAACCACAGTTAAAATTAAGCTCTAAAGTGATTTTTAAGCTCAGCGTTACCTTGATACATCCTAATAAGCCATATTATTCTATGTAAGTAGTACTCGATAATATGACCATTCACGGAATCGCTAATATATAATCTAATATAAAAGATTAAATCGATTCTATCAAATCATCAACTAATTTTAAACGCTTTAATACTCCATATCAATTTTATAAATCCCCCTTTTTTGTCGTTAATGTCGTCAAGGTTTTCCTGTAGATTACCCTTGCCTTGAATTAAGGATCATTCTTCAAAAACATTTTCCAGGGTATTATATAAAAGGATTTGTGTAATTTCCTTAAAGAAGGTTTTCTTATAATTCTTTATAGTTACGCTTACTTACTAATTCGCTTACTAGACGAAAGATAAATATATTTAAAATAAATGATAATATTAAGACTTCGATTTAATTTCTAGCAAATGTTTAACGGAAAATTAAGCTGTTAAGGAACGGGCAGGGGTTGAAAATGGTGGGATTGACTTAATTGTTTATACAAGGAAGTTAAATTAAAAGGTAAAATTAATAAAACGTTTTTCCCTTGCTCTTTCATTTATCTAATGGTGTAAATTTTCATTAGTTCTAAGTCAAATTTTAAAATACAAAAAAAGTTCTTTAAACAGACAACCAGCCATCATGCTAAGGTCGCATGATCATACTAAACAAGAGGCTGAAGGCCCTCGTCCTCAGTTCGTCATTATTAAAATAAATTCTATACTGCCACGAATTAAGCGAATTTCCGTAGGTATTAGTAACAAATCGAGTACGGGATACCTCGGAACTTTTCCTCATCACACCGGATTCGCTAAGCTCCCAGCTTGGGTCTCGCTTCGAATGCCTCAGAAATACAAATCGTTAAATTTATACTGCAATACGTATTCGGACTCGCTTTGCTCGTCCTCAGATAGTAAATACATTTGTTTCATTCCCAGTGTTCATTTATCTAGGCACTGACCTCGCTCGATGCTGCTTAATTATGGATAGACTTGTTGTTAGTTAATAAACTCTCTACTAGAATGAGCTAGTGTAGATAATGGAAGTTTTCATTATTATAAATTTTATTACAAAATTTCATAAGACTTGTTGTATTATAACTAAACTTAGAACACTTTTTTATTACGTATATACTAAATTTAAACTCAATTGGATTATTTTTTTTCCGATTTTTTAAAATTTTTTAAAAACCGTATACAAATTAATTAAATAAACATTGAACTAATGCTGATAATGAGATGAATCTTACCATATATATAAGTCTTAAACATGGCTACATGCGTTTCAAATTTCAATCGGATCGCATCATTTTTCCGTGTTTTATGATTTTTCGAAATTTTTGCTGAGTCATTAGAGCGGATTAATGACATCATAAACAAATTTTTTCGGCAGACAAAAATTTTTTTTACAAAAAATTTTTTTTTACAAAATTTCAACTCTCTAGCATAAATATACTGGGCGCTATGATGATAAAACACACACACATACATACAGACAACTTTGAAAAAACCACTCAGGAGGCCATAAAAACGTCTGAAACAGATTATTCCTGTGACATCCCGGTTTCGGATTTTGTTGCAAACACAATACTTTTCCTATTTATACCTACGGTATAAATGAGGAAAAGTATACAAGTAATTTGTTTACATTAAGTTATACAATGTCAATAAATAAAACCCGATCTTATACTGATAGTAAAATATATAACTTCGTGTTTTAGTTAATCACTCATACTAGTACATGAGTTTAGTAAACAATTTCAGCCCGATCTAAACACTTTTTGAAGATTTGTGATCTTTTGAAATGTCTAGGGTCATTATTGTGGGTTAATGACGTCACGCATATTTCATAAAGAGTTGGATTCGGGACATTAATAAGGATGTCCCATAGGAACACGATATATATATATATATATATATATATTATATATAATATATATATGTGTGTGTGTGTGTGTGTGTGTGTGTGTGTGTGTGTGTGTGTGTGTGTGTGTGTGTGTGTGTGTGTGTGTGTGTGTGTGTGTGTGTGTGTGTGTGTGTGTGTAATACATAGTATTTTTTGACTATACTAAAGTTCTCATCACTAATAGCCTGCAGAAAATCTAATATCCTTGATTTTGGCGATACAAAGCAGCACCAAAATAACGAAATTTTTATTAGAGAAATAACCTTGATAAGCAAAGAACAAAATTCCTCGCTTAAAATGATATCAAGGGTGCACCACAAATTATGGTCCCAAGTATGAATATCAACGAGATATCAAATGTAAAAATCAATTAAACCAATGAAAAAATGGAAATCATTCGTGCTTAAATCAATCACGTCCAGTCAGCCATACTGGTCAAAATCACACAACCGTGTCCAAATTGACAGGTTTTTAGTTTTCAAGGCAACGATTTAAGACTATGCTTTAATAAAGAAGAAAACAGACATTAATAATACGGTGGTAAAAATGATGAAAAATGAAGAAAGACGAGGAAATGGAAAACAAAGGAAATTCGCTAAAATGGATTAATGAGAAAAAGTGAAAAAGTTAAAGAGTATAAGTGTATAATGCAAGTAGGATCAAGTGTAGAGTAAAATATAGAGCGATGGTACAATCGCTCTATATTTTACTCTACACTGATACAAAAAATTGTCATAACAAGAAATGAACGTCAAAGTTTTCACACTTAGTCACCAAAAAATATCTAGCATTGTATAATTTCTATACTTGTGTTCCAAATATAGATATAAATTGTGTCTAAATGAACGTGTGTGAAGACGTTAAAAGGTTAATGGGCCTTAAATGAAACAGATTGAAAAATCAAAATAAATTTGGGACAAAAAGTAAGTCTTATGCTGATAAGGCTATTGGAATATGTCAACATACGACTTAACTCTTAAAATGAAGACCAATTTAAATTTCCCAAATATCCCAGAAATTTTATACAAGTTTATTACAAATATTTTTGTCAAAACTATTTATAACGCTCGTTTAAAGTATTTGGAGTCAAAAAGAGCTCAACCTCATCTGTGGTTATCTGGCTTCTTCTCAACATTATCTGTGATTATCTAGCTCAACCTCTTCTGAGGTTATTGGCTCAACCTCAACCTAGAGATATTCCTCCATTCTTTTTCAATATAGGAGATATGAAAGCCAAGTTTCATACTTATCAGATGTATTTTCAGATTCAAGTTTTCAGTTTTTGTTTAAAGGTGAATCAATTAATTCGAAACCAATTAACAGTGCGGTATATTTTAAATGAAAGGCTGCAAATAATGCAAATTTATCAAATCAAAGTATGTAGCATATAGATCAGCTAAATATTGCCCAAATCTGTTCTAGGATATACAATAGCCGAGCAGCAAGGAGCGAAGGTTCCTATAGAAAACACAGTTTCTGAGTCTTTAATAATAATTCAAAACATAATTTCGCTGGAGGGAAGGTTACTTAGTATAACATTTTTGTAGGAGGGTTTTTGATGAACAGGTTATAAACAGATACCACAGGGAGGGGCTACGATTCCAAAGCAGGATTCCGGTCTGACCGGATTCAAAACCTATAATCTTTGCTACGGAGCCTTATATCAATTTACGAAGAAATATGCTAAACAAAAATTTTTACAATAACAATTAATTTTAAGATAAAAAAATCGGGTACGAGTTACCTCGGAACTTTTCCTCGCCCCACCGGATTAATTACGCTCATCTTCACTACTTCGGCCTTCGCTTCTCTCGTTCTCATAAAATAAAAATCATAAAATATATTGAAGCACAGTAATACATTCGTTTTATTCCAAGCGGTCCTAAACATCCAGGCACTGACCACGCTTGATGCTAATTAACTTTTATGATCCAATAACCATAGATACACTTGCCGTATTGAAACGAAACTAGGTATACTTATTTATTACATAAAGGAATAAACTTTTTCTTTAGGTTTTTTGAGTTTGAACCAATTTTAAACTCAATCGAATTATTTTCTGATTTTTTTACAGGTTTTTTTAAATGTGCATAAGTCATTCGATAAATCGTACTAATGCTGTTAATGAGATAAAATATGTTGGTCTTTTATGACTGCATGTGTGCCATATCTCAAACCGATCAACAAATGTTTCCGCGTATAAAACTAAACAAGTTTTCGTCTCTCCACTCATTATAATTACTAATAACAAAGCCGACTTTCAACCGTTAACGGTCATCATCAGTGCCGGTAATTATTAAAAAATGTAGATCAGTAGTCTACCAGTGAGTCTAATGGTACAAACTTGACTCATAGCACTCAACTTCTTATCATAGCACTCCACAGCTCAATCCATCATATAAATAAACCTATAGATTGATTTTTGTACCAAATTTCAATTCTCTAGGAGGGTATACACTAGGAGATATGATGATAACAGTCACACAGACATAAAACCTCGTTAAAACCAGTCAGGAGGTCTTTAAACTGATAATTTAAGTGAAATCCTGGTTTCGGATTTTTATTTGCAAACAGAAAATTTTTCCTATATACCTATAGTATTAATAAAATTCATTTTCAAGAGTAACCGCAGGGTGTAACCTAAAAGGCAATATAAACCCTGGGCGGATAACTTAAAAGGCAATATAAACCCTGGGCGGATAACTTAAAAGGGATTAGTAACCCCGGGTTGATACACTGAAAGGTAAAAAACTTCATTAAGTAGTTTGAAAAAATGAAAAACAACATACCTTATGGAGAATTACTCCTTTCCCATTTTGTTGACCACCATTTTATTCTGAAAACCAAAAATAATATTATCAGACACTATCATCTAAATAATTAATCAGGCACAAAGAAAATTTCCAAGTCCTACCAAGAATTATAATTTCATGTAATTCGGCACAACCAATGCTACACATTAAGCATCTTAATGTATTGAGATAGTCTATGCCTCCTCTAGTAATATGTTTCCATAGGCCAAAAGCTTTTGTTTACAGCCTACACTGATCAAACCTCGCAAAACAATCCAATTTTTACTTTTCCTCATTTATTCCGTATATAGGAAAGAAAAGTATAGTGTTTGCAAAAATCCAAAAACGGGATGTCACTGGAATTATCCGTTTCAGGTGTTTTTACGGCCTTCACAAATTTTTCTGTCTGTATGTGAGTGTGTGTGTGTGTCTGTTATCATCGTAGCTCCCAGTGTATTTATGAAAGAAAGTAGACATTTTGTACAAAAAATGATTCTATAGATGTAGTTAAGCTATTCGAAGAATAATGGTTTTATGACTTCGTCAACCCGCAATAAATAACTCAGTAAAAATGTCGAGAAATTATAAAACGCGGAATGTTGCAATTAGATTAAGATTTAGCACGCATGTAGCTATGTATAAGATGTACATGTGTGCCAAGTTTCATCCAATATCAGCATTAGTTCAATGTTTATTAGATGACTTTACGTTTTAAACAAAATTGTAAAAAATCATAAAATAATCTCATTGAGTTGAAATTTAATGCAAGTTTACACCTCTACGTAATAAATAAGTGCACTAAGTTTCGTTTCAATATGTTAAGTACATCCATGATTTTTGTTGGATCGTAAAAGTTAAGCAACATCGAGCTTGTTCATTGGCAGAATGGATGACCACTAGGGGATGAAACGGATACTTTACTATGTGAGGACGATCGAAGCGAGTCCGAAGATATATTACAGTATAAATTTAATGACTTGTATATTCTGAGGACGAGCGAATCAAGTCCTCAGAATGAAATTAAGTTTTAAGTATGAAAATCGTTGTTTTGCATACATACAGAGAAAGACAAGGTCGTGAAGTCAATATTAACGCTTGCGACCATGAACTAGTTGCATAAGTACCTGTCCTATACTTTTAAAATAGTTGTATTATTTATCCAGGTTAATTTAATTTTAATTATAGTTTGACAGAATGGTATCTTATTTTTAAAATTTATAAAATATTGGGGTTTTTCTATAATAATTCCCAAAAGTAATAATAATGTAATAAAAATAATGCTAGAGAGTTGAAACTTTGTACAAAAACAAGTTTACCGCTGTAGTTTTGCTATTCAGAAAATAATTTTTTAGACATCATTAACCCGCAATAATGACTCGAAAAATCATAAAACGCGGAAAAATGATACGATCATGTTGGCACGCATGTGGCTATCTATAAGACATAATGTGCTGTTTTATCTCATTATCAGCATTAGTTCAATTTTTATCAAATGACTTGCGTAAATTTTTTAAAAAATAGGAAAATAATTCATTCGATTTGAAATTTGGTACAAGAGTATACTTTTACGTAATAAATAAGTTCATCAAGTTTCGAATCAGATGTAATGAGGATAAGTTCCGAGCTAAACCGTACCCATTTTTTTTTAGTATGGACATTTTAAGCTCTCTCTTAAAGATTGTTTAAGGTTGCAATATAAGAAGCACCTTAATAAGTAATCTTAACAAAATTGACAGAATAAAATTTAAAAAAAAATCAAATTATGTATTGGGTTGAGGAATAATTCATGAGCGTTTTTTTTCAAATTTAAAAATGCACGCAGAAATAAAATGCATCGGCAAAATTTTTTATGTTGTTTGAAAGAGAATGTTTTGCTCTACAAGATAGTGTGTTTTGATTTGTATTTTTTTTTTGTGTATTTTCAGATTATTAAAATGGAATGTCCAGTGGACAAAACTGAGCATTTTCGACACCATTTGCTTTTTGCATTTAATCGAGGTGATAAGGCTGCCGAAGCTGTTCATGAGATTTGTGCTTTGTATGGAGAAGGAGCAATGCCTGAAAGTACCGCACGCCGTTGGTTTTCGCGCCGTCAGACTTGGCGCCGTCAGATTTTCATCTGTTTCGATCGCTTTCGAACGCTTTGCGCGGTGTATCGTTCAATAATGACGTGGAATTGAGGGCTTGGTTGGACGAATTCTTTGAGTCAAAACCAGGAGATTTCTATCGCCGAGGTATCGAAAAACTTATTGAACGATGGGAGGAAGTTGTAAACAACAACGGAGAGTATTATTGATTAAATCGTTGTAGTTTTTTTGTTTAAAATAAATTTGAAAAAAACTCCCCAACAAAACAACTCATAAGCATTTACTGATAAAAATCCCCAACAAAACAACTCATACGCATTTACTGATAAAAATTCCCAACAAAACAACTCATAAGCATTTACTGATAAAAATCCCCAACAAAACAACTCATAAGCATTTACTGATAAAAATCCCAACAACAATCAACGCATTTACTGATAAAAATTCCCAACAAAACAACTCATAAGCATTTACTGATAAAAATTCCCAACAAAACAACTCATAACCATTTACGTACTGATAAAAATTCCCAACAAAACAACTCATAAGACAAATTAACTGTATAAGAAAATAATCCCCTAAGGTGCTAAAATAATTAAAAATTTAGATTCATCCTACACTGAAAGGATCTCTCAAATAACCTGCATATACCTATATTACCCGTATTATTAACAACCCACTAAAACTATTATTACTAAAGATAAACTATCCAGTAGGCAGATACGTCAAGACATTTATTAAAAAATTTATTTAACATATTACAAATTAAATATTTTTTTTACTTATTACTGCGTCAAAATATTGTAATTATAGATGTAAAAATCGGGAAGGGGTTACCTCGTAAGCTTTGTTCACCACATTGGATTCGCTACTCATCCTCACTTCTCTGGACTCGCTTCGCACGTCCACAGAACATAAAAATCACCACATTTATACTTAAACACGTCTTCTGACTCGCTTAGTTCGTCCTTACTTAGTAAATACATTTTTATTTCCAGTGGTCACCCATCCAGGCAGTGACCTCGCTCGATGCGGCTCAACTTTTATAATCCAATAAAACCGTAAATATACTTGCCGTATTAAAAAGAAACTTAATAATTTTATTTATTGCGTAAAGGGATACACTTGTACCAATTTTAACTCAAATTGATTCAGGTACAAGCCTTTAGACAAAACTGTAACGGCTGTCTCCTGATTATTTTCTTCGCTGCTCGCAGGCACTGATGATCTGCTAAGATTGAAAGCTGGCAATGTAAAATATATATTATTAGTGGAGAGACTAATAATATATATTAGTGGAGTTTGATTACTTGAAACTCCACAACTTATTTTTTTATTTAAATTGATTGTTTTAAGATTTGTTATAATTTTTTTGAAAAAAAGTATCAGGTCATCCAATAAAAATTGAACTAATAAGTTACGCTGATAATGATATATATATATATATTTATATATATATATATATATATATATATATATATATATTATTATTATATATGTATGTATGATTCTATGGGTAGTTCATTTCTTGATGCGAGTAACATAGCAGCCCATGTTTCTGATGATTTATGATGAATGAGATAGAGAACTTTAGTTACATACTTGGCAGATTTTTGTTTTTGACACACGTTTCTACACAGCTCAATTTTATCTAAAAATAAAGATTCAAGCAGTTACATTATTCAAACCACCTCTAATCTCTATTGATTTCTACTTTAAATGACAATTTAGCAATTTTTAGTCTATCAATGGTTGGCCTATTATTGATTGGGCTATTGGTGGCCTAATTGAGGTATGATTCAAATAAAATAAAGTAGGAGTGAAGGAAAATAAAAAAAATACAAGATTTCCTACACTAAACCTAGTTTTTCATATTATATTTTTGATTGAAGGTCCTAATTCGTAAATGGCCAATAAAATAATTAAAACAAGAACACGAAGTTACCCTAATTAAAAAAAAATGCCTGAAACGGATAATTATAATTAAACCTCGGTTACGATTTTTTTTGTGAACACAATACTTTTTCTAATACCTACGGTAGTAGGTGAGGTAAAGTAAGAATCAGTTAAAATAAAACAATAATATAAGGAAAGAGATGGATGGAATAGGTATTGTATACATTACACACATTCAACAGGTGAAACGAACTCACACATTCAACAGGTGAAACGTACTATCATATGTAACCTGTGTCCCATATTTCAATGTAATATCTCTATAAATCTGTCATCAGAAGATTCTATTTATAAGTAACTTCGTCATATTACACATCGTGTCCTAGTTTTTACTTTTAGATATTTTCTATATCTCTTTTATTATTTATAATAAAAACTTTTGTGTATATGTTTCTTGTTCTTTTTTTGTTTATTTTATTGTTGTGTAGTTGTTTTCAAAATTCTTTTGAAAAAAAAAAACAGTGTACATCCTTTAGCAGAAACTAAAGGATATAATATATATCACATATCGTTGGTTATGATATTAATATACTATAAATAATTGCAATACATAAGCTGATTATTTGTTTAATAATTATTGAGATGAGGAATATAATATATTATAATAACAGTAAACTGCATATTTTCTCTCTAACAATGATATATCTAATATACATAGCAAGCTTTCGACCTACTAAATCATCATTAGTGTCGGTGATATAAGTCTAATTCTTTTTGGCTGGTGTCATAGGTAATGGATTATATCAGACTATAAGCCGCCACTGATATAATAAGCCGAGGCCTAAGAAACCGGCCAAGCAGAATTTGACTCATCTCAATGGCACTGATGATGATCGTTAAGGTCAAAACCTGGCTGAGTACATTAAATATCATCGTGGAAAGAGAAATGGTCTTTACTTTTCTCTCATGATTTGTTTATAAACTATAATTTTGGCACCTTTTAGAGCCCAAAACAATAAAAATTTATAAATTTGGCGTAAAAAGAAATAGCAAAATAAATAAGACTTTTTCTAAACATAAAACACTTAATATCAATATATATACATACATACATAATATATATATATATATATATATATATATATATATATATATATAATATATATATATATATTATATATATATATATATATATATATAAATACTTTATTTACAAAAATATAAACTTTTCGAAAAAAGGTTTGCTATGAATACAGCAAACTCATCAATCTAACTTTAAATGAATAGTACATAGCTTAAATAACAGATAAATAATAATAAATAAATATTATTTTTCCACAAATATAGATTTCGCGAATAAAAAACAGACTGAAAATTAATTTAAATATGTGTATGCACAGAAAATATAAATGTCATATTCCTCCAAGGAGTAGATATAGAGATTAGAACGAGTCAAGTATAATGCTCTTAGATAATAGTCAGAGATTATATAAGAAATACGGAGATTAAAAAACAAACAAAGTGTTTAAAATGCATGTAGCACATATGTGGAACATACTAAAATATACGGCCCATCAGTAGGGATACTACTGAGGGGAAACAGAAAAAAAAAAATAGTCAGAGATTTTCAATCAAACCCGATCTTTACTAAAAACTCTCTAGTTTTGGCAGGTATAGTTCCTCTAGCTGTGAACTACAGGCTAATCACTTCGTAATTTATTTCTACATGAGAGGAGAACTTTTGTTTGTAATATTTAATACAATTTTCATAAATGGTCTTCTCCTCATCGTGAACCTTGTTGGCTTGGTCATGGCCATTGGTTTCAAATCGAGTGGTAGGATCTATAATTAGGACAGAATTGTTGTTTAGGTAAAAAGCTATGCTGTTAGAGCAGTGGTTCTTAACCTTTTGGTTACCTCGGCCCCCCTGAAAAATCTTGAGGCCCAAAGGCCAAGGAGAGGGGGTATACCCATTTTTTTTAAGATTCTTTATTTTTAATAATTACAATAAAGCTTTACAATATTTATAAAGACATGACTCGCTTTAGATCTATGTGATTTTCCATAATAATTTACTGAATAACAAAACTGCTAGAACTTATATAAAGCAATGTTTACACAAATGAACTTTTATAATACTTACTAACACAATTAAACATTAAGCATTTACAATGCTAAACTAAACTTTGGTAATAAAACATTGAAATTAGTGAGACATTTGCTGTTGAATACCGTCAACTAATTTATTAATTCCAGGATTTATTAGTTATTTATTATTTTTTTATTAGAGGCAAATTATTTTTAAACTCCAACATTAATATTTAATACTGTATGTTTATACCATTCATTATCATTACATACAAACATTAAATAAATTTAATTTTTTGTACTAAAAAGTATCGAGGCCCCCTAGGTCCTTCCTGGGGCCTCCCGGTTAAGAACCACTGTGTTAGAGTATCGAGATATACCATAATAATCAATAGCATAAACCTCGTCATAACAAACATATTTCTTTAAGAACTTCTAAGATCTTATTTTTGACTTTGTGGTGGCGTCTAGTAACACGAAATATAACAAAATTTAAGTAAAATAAAACAAACCAAAATAATTAAAAATAGAGAATAACTTACAAAGAAATGCAAATTTGAAACCTTTAACAGATAATTAGCCAATTTTTTAAACAAGTAATATGCCAATTCGGTGCTCGAGTCAAAAAAATTAAGAAAAAAATTGTTGATAAAGAACAGCAATTATTATGGCGAGAGAGACTAATAAACCAATAATGGTACTAAGTATTAACAAGAACACAACCATTTTATTAAAAATGTCCTTGCATATGATAAAAAAAATCAAAAAATTAATGTATCAAAACAGTATAAAACAGCTTTTTAACAACAGTATTTAACAACTTTTTTGTTAAAAAAATTATTTGAAACTTAAACTTTGAAAATTAAAATAAAATCAATCTAAATTCACTTTAAATACAAAATAAATAGATAGTTCAAACTTAAGCAAAAAAGTTATATTTAAGTTTAATGTAAAGTTTAAAATGAATTTTTTAAATATGAAATTAAATATTAAATTTTGATAGAATGATCTATATTATTTTAAAATGTAATAATAACTTTTATTAATACTAGTACGGAATTCTTTAAAAAATGAAAAAAAAAATAAGTAATAGAATACAAGAAAAAATACTTGAAAATAAAAGAATATTATAGTTTTATAGGATTTTCAAATTAGCTTTAGAATATAATAAATATAACACAGTAAAATTAAATGTTTATAACATACAAAGAAAAAATTATGTCAGATAATAAAATAAAACATCAATTGCTATGATTAAAAAAGTTACGCATTAAAAAAGGGATTCAGAATAAATGATTAGTTTGAAATCAAAACGAAGACTAAATTAAAACTAAAAGTAGAGCAAAAATTCTATAATGGGGGGTATATTAAATTAAATTAAGTAAGCAAATATTATTAAATCTAAAGTAATAAAACTTTAATAAGAACATTCAAAATAAGCAAAAATGTCTTTATTTTTTACTTATTTTTTTGCTAACACAAAGAATTTTTCTTTATAAAAAAAACAAAAGAAAACAAAATGGCGTCTTTAAAGAATGTGAACAGTAATGGTGTAAAGTCCAATTTAAATTTTAACCAACTACGCATTGTTAGAATTGTAAACAAGAAATAAGGTTAACAATTTAAAATTGAATTAATTTTTTGTTCTACATGTGTGTTAATAAAAATAAAAAAAAACTAATATCGCCAATTTTTAAAAATGTATTGTGATCTTGAATATTATTGTTTGATGGGCTATATTTTTAAATAATTAACATACATAATGATAGACATATATAAATAATGGATAGGTTTAAATTAACTAACTATGTTGTAAAAACGCAATGATATTTTCAAGAAAAATATGCAGACGTGTAAAAATGTTTTCTTTCTAGTTTCGGAATGATAATGACGCTCCTGATTCAGATGTCAATGTACTACAGGTCAAAATGCGTTTTAAAATTGATATAAACAAGGGGTTAAATTTAGGGCAAAATTTGATCAAACTTTGTCCAAAAGGTAGGTGTCCTGATCCCTAGTTAGCTATACTAATATTACATCAAGGAGGGACTAGTTTCTTCAATGCCTTCTAATGTGACACTAACTTTTTTATTAGATAGTAAACAAAAACAAATAAAATAATAAAGATGCAATTTAAATTCATCACTATAGCGACAGTAGGTATAAACATGACTTGAACTATGAAACCTAAAAGCATTTAGGTTTTAGGTGTTTAGCACTAGGAAAGGTGCCTTCAGGGCTTTCAAATAACATAAACATGCCCCACTAGGGTCGAAGGGAAAAAGCACATAAGTCGTAATTATAATTATTATTTTATCAAATTGATAAAAATTTAGATTTAGTCATAATAAATTTTTACTCATTTATCTTATTTAACGATAGTTTTAACTTAAGTGGTTTCTACGTTTGGTTAAGTAAAGTCTGAGAAATACTTAAATCGAATAAAAAATTGAAAAAATTTGACTTATGTGCTTTTTCCCGCTGACCCTAAATTTATACCAACCAAAAAACATCATGGTACATTTATTTCACACGCGGAGTTTGGCAGGGGGTACAACCCCAAGTTCAACCACCTACAGGGATTCAACCCTAAACTCAACCACATTTTTATTTTTGATTAACCTCTTTTTATCGTAGTAGAGTCAAAACCAGAGGTTAACAATTACCGTGTTGACAAGAATGGTTCATCCTACAGCGGGGTCGAATTTTGTTTTTTTTTATCACCTCTAATGTATTATTATATTTACTTTTCCTCATTTATACCGTAGGTATATAGGACAAGTATTGTGTTTGCAAAAAACCCGTAACACCGAAGTCATCGTAATTATACCATTCAGGTTATTTTAAAGCCTCCTGAGTGGATTTCACAAAGTAGTCTGTCTGTATGTGTGTGTGTTTGTACCCTTGTTACCAAATTTCAACTTAATTGAATTATTTAATGATTTTTTACAATTTCATAACAAACGTATAAAAGTCATCTGATGAAAATTAAACTAATGCTTATAATGACACTTGGCACATATGTCTTATACATAATATATGTCTTATACATAGCTACTTGCTTTCCAAATCTCAATCTGATCGCACATCCCTTATTGCGTAGCAATAAGGAAAGTCAATCCCTTATTTTCCAAATAGCGGATAACTGTAGCTGTAACATCACCTACAGTCTAATTTTCGTACAAAGTTTCAACTCTCTAGCATAAATTAGTGGGAACTAC
>JACMZG010001914.1:18672221-18717221 GCA_018340805.1 Microvelia longipes
ATATATATATATATTTATATACCATTAGCGCCACTTTAGGGATAGTCCGATTTGAGCTAAAATGGCCTTAATTGATTTGACTGAGTTTTGAATCGTTTGAACACGATTTCCAAAAATTATTTGGGAACTAAGTTTGAAATCGATTCAAAAATTTTCAAAGGTATTAAACAAACTTTCCACGACGTCATAACTTGGGCTATTGTCATAACTGACAATAGCCAAGTTCAAGACTACCGGAGACAAGAAAACTTGTGGCTTATCATAAACAATAGTTTGGCGTTAGTAACCCCACATAATATAATATATATATATATATTTAATATATATTATATAATATATATATTTACTATACCATATAGCGCCACTTAGGATAGTCCGATTGAGCTAAAACTGGCCTTAATTGATTTGGACTGAGTTTGATATCGTTTGAACACGATTTCCAAAAATTATTTGGAACTAAGTTTGAAATCGATTCAAAAATTTTCAAAAGTATAAAACAAACTTTCCACGACGTCATAACTTGGGTTGATTGATTTCGTTATAAATTTATCATAAACAATACGCTAAATGCCAAGTTTCGATACGATTAGAGTAAGCCTTATGGTTAGCCATATGTAAGAGTAGAAACTCTTACATATGTTTATTACTTAATTATTAAACTCTTACATATGTTACTTTAATTATTTCAAATGTTGTACTATTTATGTCTTTATCTATATTTAGTTCTTATATATTTACATACGCACACATATATATGAATACATTTATTTGGTATATATTTTTGACCATATATTTTTAGTATGAGGAAGCTAAACTGAATCAAGACCCCCCCTCCACCCCTCAACATCCGTCATCCGAAGAACCTCATAAGCGTCATTTCCATGACGAAAATTCGCTAAAACGAATTTATCATTAACACTTTCCAGATTGGAATCGTTAAATATTTAAAGAGTAAAGCTTACGTCACAAACATTTTCAAGTTAATATATCACGATATTATTTAATCTAAAAAGAAACGTTAAATAGAAGATCTCACGAAGTTTCATGATGTTTAAAATAGTCTCTTTAAAATCAGTTCACATTTGAATACCTTTATATATTTATTTGTATTAACTTAACGTTTAATATTATCTGTACTTGAAAGGTTATTCACCTAGATCAATAACTTCATCAACAGTAAAACAAGAGACTTCGGCCTCTACGACGCTGCGCGGCGCCGGCGCCTTGCGGCCACATGGTTATTGTACTTCATCAGTTCGTTATATTACTGGTTGATATAAGTGGCATACTGACACGATATAAGAGAATTTTCAAATGTATTATTGTACGACATATGGCTAAAATCAGTAGAGAGCGCGGGAAAATGCGAGGGAGCCAATTAGGTTATTCGTGGATAATAAACCACGCCCTCAATTTCAAATCAGGCCAACCTTATTGGTTCCTCAACACAATTTTCCTGATTTTAGCCGTGTGTTTACATTTTTTTAATTAATGGCATTATTTTGTTTGACATATATATGTTAATCAATAAAACCAGTACTAATACTGATACTAAAATGTAACTTCATATTTTAATGAACCATGCATATAAGTATATGTGAAATGTATTTTTTTTTGTCCAAACACTAAATGAATTGGATTTTTTAAACTGTTTGTGGGGTCATATTGTGGGCCATTAATAATGTCACACATATTTAATAAACACTAGGGTTCGGGACATTAGCAAGGTTTACCAAGTTTCATTTCGATCCGAGAAAGCGTTTGAAAGTAATCGTGTGCCAAAGAAGCGTTCTAGGACACAAAAATCTCGTACACACACACTCACATACATGCATACATACATACATTTTTTTTGTTTATTCTAATTTTTTTTCTTTAAACCCTGTTCCATAAAATATAATTATAGTTCTTGGTTCGTAATAAATATATATATATATATATATATATATATATATTTATATATATATATATAATTATATATATATATATATATATATATAATATATATAAAAATATAAATAATTATATAATATCATATATGAACAATATAATTGGCCGAGAGACACCTAGGAAATGTAACAAGCAAAGATGCATGCTAACATCTGGGAACTGTTCCATCATTCGACATTCGTCATCATTGATGGCTCGACATAATGTCATGTCCCACTCTGTTTCGTTACGTCTAACTCATCAGGGCGCCGACAGAGCCTGAACTCACTCTGACCTTCAATTAATTCCGTAGAATATAATGTGAAGTACTTACCAGAGACGAGCGTTAAATACATATATAAATAAAATCTCGTACACACACACACAATATATATATAATATTATATATATATATAATATATATATATATATATTATATATATATATATATATATAAGATATATATATATATTATATATATATATATAAATATATATATATATATATATATATATATATATATATGTATATATAAATACTTGATTAAGGAAAAAACAGTGTCTATTCTAGTTTTTTTCATATTGGACACAGTACAGTCCCCAAATATCTCAGTAGTATTACCTAAAAATCTTTTTAAACATTACTGCAATTCTCTATTGTGATTTAAAACATCAGTTTTTGGTTTAATTTAAATCATTTTAGCTAGTAATAAATAAAAGAAGACAAAATAGGTAACAACAGTTATCAAGATCAATGAACCTTAAAAATTGAAATGAAGAGCCTTAATTATACTTATTTCTTCTTCAACCTCCATCCTAACCTGTCATGTCCTTAGTTTCTGCCCACTGAAACGTCTTTAACCCCTTAATTATATTCATTTGAAAAAAATAATTATCTGAAATTGTACAAAGCCATCAAGATGAGCACAGTTAGAGGTCATGAGGTATTTAAGAATCAACTTTACTAACTGATGTAACAACTTGGCAAATTTAACTTCTGTACTTTTTATAAACAGTTAAGTCTTCAATTACGCATTCTGTTAAGAGAGATTTGAGTCATGATAGCTTTAAATAATTTTATGTTAAAAGAATGATGAGGCATAATAGCCTAAATAATTTATAGTTTGAATAATGAAGAGTCATAAAAGCCTAAATCATTTATTGCTTGAAGAATGATGAGTCATAATAGCCTAAATAATTTATTGTCTGAAGAGTGATAAATCATAATAGCCTAAATGATTTTTTGTTTAAAGCATGATGAGTCATAATAGTCTAAATAATTTATTGTTTAAAGAATGATGAGTCACAATAGCCTAAATGATTTATTGTTTAAAGAATAATGTTAATAATAGCCTAAATAATTAACTGTTTAAAGAATGATGAGTCATAATAGCCTAAATGATTATTGATAGATGAATATTCCTCATTTATTCCTTTTTTGGGACTTTATCCACAGCCTAAAGATTAATAGCCAAAATATATTGTTATTACAAGTATATTTTGGCGGAATGCATACCAAGAAACTAACTTAACATTGCTGAACGATAGAGACAGAGAGAATTTATCGCGTAATTAATTCATGAAAAAATGTTATTTTGATTTTACACTGCTTCTACCTTGCGGGCGGGGTTCCGTGTGTGTTTAGCGGGGAAAACGCGTATTTTTTTTCTTCCGGTCGACGTTATCGAACCGGAAACGGTACGGGGGCAGGAGTGGTGCCGTTTTAAAGGGGACAGTCTGAATTTCGTCCGTAGGACCCCGGATTTTCCGATTTTTCACTTTTTCCGGCTTTTCCGGTGACCGGGAGTCGGGAAGTCCATATAATGTTTTATCATTGTATGGACCCGGTCAGGTAGGTTTTTATCAGGAAAATTCTGTTATTAAGTTATGATTTCAAACACTAATTTCGACTCAAAAATTAGCATCGAAATCCCGCGTTGTTCTTCTTCATCCTTTTCAAATGACGATAAAGAAAAAGATGTAAGAAATGTATTTTTATTTTAACAATGCCCAAAATTAATCCACTCTTGATCCTAATAGTACCCAAAGAACATTGAACCTGAAAAAATTACTCAACCTACACGAGTCTTCCTAATATCATTTTACTTTTAAGTCCACCTTATGATACAGGAAGTATCAAAATAAACTTTATTTGACTAAAGAACCTGGCACACAAAAGGTGTACTGTAATTTCTTTTTAATTAGATGATATTTGTCATGATTTCATTTTTACCCATTAGAACTGTCGTAAGAATCCTCATCCTTATAATCTTATTTTTAAGACACATGAAGTCCATCAAAAAATAAAACATAAGCTATTTCAAGTAATCTTAGGAAAAGATACGTAAAAATTAGTTTCGTCATAAAACTCTAATGTCTTCCGGTATAGACCGATTTTAGGGGGAACTTGTGAAGTTTCGTAAAGAGGATCATCGTAATGCGGTCTTAAGGTCTGCACCACACTCTTCAAATGAGACTTTGTTCCAAAAAACATTTGGAAAAAAGGATCGCACATTTAGGTTGCGCACGTTTAGGTTTTAGCGGGCTCATAAGGTGCTACGCGACTTTGCCCTTATCGAATTGGCGAGTTAAATTTCGATTTTATGTGAGATAATAAAAGCTATAAACTCTCACTAAAAACGAGTTCATAAAAAAGTAGGCATCTTATTCGCGATATATTTTTTTTTACGGAATGTAAGATTCAGACCAAGTTTCAAAACTTGGTCACCCACCGATTAAGTAAACAATTCGTAACATTACAGTTTAAAAACAAGTTAAAATTGTAAACAAAAAGAATGGAAATAAAACCTTAGTATTCTTAGCTAACACAGTGACAACACACCAAAATACTGTTAAAATGTCGAGAACAGTGGTGACAAAGGATGGAATATAACAAGCATCGAGTTCCTAACAAGATAACTGCTGCTGCTAGCTGCAAAATGTGTGGGAATCTAAACCAATATATAAGTATGGCTGTTAAAGATATCTGGGGTTCCAGGAGACAATTAAGGTGACCGCGAACAATGCTGGGGTTCTAAACAAGATAACAAATATAAGATAGGTAATGGGGGTTTCAATATAACATAGATTCGAAAACCTAACAATGATAAACCTGCTAAAAATGCTGCAACAAGATAACAAATATATAAAATGGGGCCTAACCACCGAAACAAACGTTTGGGGTGCTAATAATAAGGTAACAAGGGTTATGCCAAACAAAATATCAAATATAGGGTCCAACCGAAGATACAATAAAGGTAATTGGCCGCTACTAAGCGGGGGTTCCAAACAAGATAACAAATATAAGGTATGGCCGCTATAATGTCTGGGGTTCCAAACAAGATAACAAATATAAGGTAATTACAAATGTACAATCAGACTAAAATTAACCAATATAAGGTATGGCCGCTAAAATGGGTTCCATATAACGTACGCTGCTGAAATGTCTCGAGTCGTAAGAATACTATAAACATAATTGCATAATTAAATTTTTTTCCGAAAGTGCGAATTAAACAAAAGACAGTAGAATGTGACACGCGTAGTAAACAAGTAATCGAGATCAACACGGGTTACTATATGAGCTCAGAGTTCAAAATAATTTAACTTAGCCAGCAAATTTGATTCAGTTCGTTCGCACAATAACCTTTCGTGTAGTTATCTTTTAAAAATCAAATAAAAATAGAAAAGATTAGAGAAATATATTGCTGTTGATAAAGTAATAACTTAAGTTGGTAGACGTGAACGTAAAAGAACGGAGCTCTTGGTCAAGCAGTGGAGTTAGATGACGTTTAACAGGTATTTTGATCAGCAAATAAACTTTGAGATCGATAATAAAATTAATGCAACCCATTCTGCTGTTAAAACACCTCTTACGTATTCTTGACGTCTAATCTTAATATATTACTAAGATCGCTGGATGAAAGCTGCCGAGAGGGAGTGGAGGAATTAATTTTGATTATCCACCTAAATCCAAAAATAATATTTGCCCATTGTTTTAAATATATAATATATATATATAATATATATATATATAATATAATATATATAATGTATATATAGAACGAATTATATAAGAACTATAAATTATATTTTAGAACAGGGTATCAAATTAATTATAGTTCTTGGTTCGTATATATATATATATAATATATATATTATATATATATTATATATAATATATATATATATATATATATATATATATATGTATTATGTATATATATATATATATATATTATATATATATTATATTATATATATTATATATATATATATATATATACAAACCAAGAAACTATATATTATTTGATGGAACGGGTTTAAAAAAACAAAATTAGAATAAGCAAAAACGTTTATGAGAAAACAAATAAACGTTGTTTATACTAATGAACAAGGAAAAAAAATTGTTTATTATTAGGAAAAGAAATAAATAGTTTGCAACAACAAATTCTTTGAATGTAAACTTCTCAGATGATTCAATAATTATTAAATAACTATGAGTGGTTCACTGAATAACGCGCGCTATACACGCAGGTGTATAGCGTATGTCATTGTTTGTTTATCAATGAACTCGCACTGATGTACGTACTTTTAGTTGTTATAAGGCATTAGTTGATTTGTCGGAGATTTAGTGGTATACGTTCAAGATGATTATGATATACAAAGTATGATATCACGCGAACAAAAGTTTAGAACAAATGTATATTGTGAAAAAAATAATATAAAAAAATAAAGAAAACCCCGTTTTAAGGAATTTCGGTCCATTAGTATATTTACCCTGCGAGAACCACCTCAGATGGGTTGCGTCTACTATCCTTTAAGTATCAATTAACGATCACGGCCACGGAGGCAGAGAATACACTATTTGTTCAACAAGTTGAGAACAAATATTATATTGCGGTTAGACAATATACTATTTGTTCTAAACACAAGTCTAGAACAAATATTATATTGTGGTTAGACAGTATAGTATTTGTTCTAAACACGAACAAATTATTGTGGTTAGACAATATACTATTTGTTCTAAACACGAGTCTAGAACAAATATTATAATGTGGTTAGACAATATACTATTTGTTCTAAACACAGTCTAGAACAAATATTATAATGTGGTTAGGTCTAAACACGATCTAGAACAATATATATTGTGGTTAGACAATATACTATTTGTTCTAAACACGAGTCTAGAACAAATATTATATTGTGGTTAGACAATATACTATTTGTTCTAAACACGAGTCTAGAACAAATATTATATTGTGGTTAGACAATATACTATTTGTTCTAAACACGAGTCTAGAACAAATATCATGTTGTAGTTAGACAATATACTATTTTTTAAAAAGATATATATATATAATATATATATATATATATATATATATATATATAATATATATATATTTTTTTTAAAGGACAAACGCGGGTATATCCATGTAATTTCAAAAAATGTATTGATTTGTTTATCACATAATAATTTATATTAATTTATAAAATAATCACACACATAAATATATACATACACACACACACACACACACACACATATATATAATATATATATATATATATATATATATATATATATATATATATATATATATATATATAATCTATATAATATAACATACATCATAATATTAAAGTAATGAAATATTAATAATAAGATATAAATTAAACTGTATGCATACACAAATAATTTAGTAAACTTAGCTAAATATTGTTCATATTGAGGTCAAAAGCATGTGGGGTATTGTACAGTCTGAACGCCGTAGGGTACAAACATAAAGTTTACAAGTGTACAAGCAGTTGCAGAAAGAGAAAATACTCAAGGACTCGCAAAGTACCTCGGACTTGAGAACAGCATAATATAAGTACCGTCAGGATACTAAGATTAAATGTTTAATACAAATTTTACTTTTACTTTATAAGAGGTTGATTTAGTCGTATATTGCATCTGCAATATAACCACATATAAAAATATTATGACTACATTAAAAGAACATAAATACACACAGACACTTTTCACATTTTAACACATTAAATTTTTGGGATCTGCAGAAGTAGAAGCGTGGATGATTAATAATAAATAAATAAATAAATAAACCATTTATTTGCACAAAGAATATACACTTATTATAAAATACTTGACATTTAATACCAGTGTAAAGTCGGCACTAAGCCGTGGTGCCCTCTACTGAGGGCACCAGTATGGGGATTAATAAAAATGGAAGAAATAGAACAACACAGAAATTAGGAAAAAAATAAAGTAGAGATAAAAGAATATAGAGGAAGAAGTATAATAGGAATAGAAATCAAAAGGGCAACAAAAATAATAGTATAATACATAAGGCAACAGTATAATAGGAATAGTATAATACAAAAGGGCAACAGTATAAATAGAATCAAAGGTGCAACAGTATAATAGAATAGTATAATTCAAAGGGCAACAGTCAATAAGGCAACAGTAAATACAAAAGGGCAAAAGTATAATAGGAATAGTAAATACAAAGGGCCAAAGGGATAGTATAATACATAAGGGCAACAGTATAATACAAAAGGGCAACAGTATAATAGGAATAGTATAATTCAAAAGGGCAACAGTATAATAGGTATAATACAAAAGGGCTACAGTATAAGGAAATAAAATACAAAAGGGCTACAGTATAATACAATATTATAACGGGGTAACAGTAATAATACGGATAGTATAATAAATAGGGCAACAGTATAATACAAAGGGCAACAGTATAATAGGAATATATAATTCAAAAGGGCAACAGTATAATAGGAATAGTATAATACAAAAGGGCAACCGTATATTATGAATAGTATAATACAAAAGGGCAACCGTATAATATTATAGTAATAGTATAAATAATACAAAAGGCAAACCGTATATAATATAATAGTATAATACAAAAGGGTAACAGTATAATAAAACATGAGCATCATTAAAACAATCATCAAAACATAAGCATCATTATAACCATCAAATACATCACAAAATGATCATCATTAGACAATCATCAAACATAAGCATCATTCTGACACACAATCATCAAAACATAAGATCATTATGACATAATCATCAAAACATGAGCATCATTATGACAATCATCAAAACATAACTTATTATGAGCATCATTATGATAAACAATCATCAAAAACATAAGGATCATTAAGTTCACTCGTAAGTACCATAAAAAAAGCCAAACCTAAGGTTGATTCGGCTTAAGCTTCCAATGATTTGTGAAACTTGACTGATTCTATCCTTTATATAAGTATTATTTCTTGAAGAGAATTTTCATTCTTTACTTTTTGCACCAGTATAGAAATGTAGTCTTAAAATGGCAGTCAGTTTTACTCGTCTTTATCTTGACCTTTGTCAAACAGGCAATAAATTTCAATTTACTTACCTATTACCTAACCTTGATGTTTATTTATATAAAGTTATTAATATTATACCTCTATAAGTACTATCAACCTATATAAGGCGTTATTAAGGTCAATATAACAAAGGTAGAGTTCAATCAAGCGACCTTTCTAATCGAGGTTATTGGACATAAATTGAGAAGTGTGAAAAACAAATACGTTAAGGAGTTATTGTACCACTAATAAATAACAAATGATGGTTATAAATAATATTTCACGTCTAATTTTTGATTGCAGTGCCCTTTATAATTTAATATGGGATTTGAACATGGGGGAGCTATTGCTTTTTGCAGCCAATTTTCGGGCGCAAGGTTTGATAAAAGAAGTTGTCAAACATAGAAACAAACTTCTGTATCTTTAATTCGCACATAATCTATATATATATAAATGTATGTTGAAAATTTTGGTTGCATACAACTCGAAAACTACTTAAAGGATCTAGGCCAAAGTTTAAACTTAGACTAATCATATATCAGGAGTCATAAACTATGATTGATCTGGATCAGTGCTAAAATAAAAGTAGGGGATTAGTGTAAAAAAGTTTTTGTGTGGTTACAGCTCGGAATCTAATAGATAGATCTTGACTAAACTTTAAACTTAGGTCTGATTAGTCACCTTTTAAGTCTTATAGGGACCCGTTCGTTAATAATATGGGTTTAGGGGTTAAAAAATCAAAGAATTTTTTTTGGTGTTACAGCTGTTCACAACTTCTATTTTTTGTAGTCCTCAAAGGAATAATTAATAATTTGTAGTTTAATAAATAAAATATTTGCTGAGCGAAGCTCGGGAATCGCTGCTAGTTAAACATAATTATAATTGGCATAAATTAAGATATCTCAAGAACTAACCAAATTAAATGTTTACCTAATTAAAGCTAAGCACCTTAGATCACGTGACTATTTCAAAACCTTAAGTAGCCCCACCCTTTAGGCTAAACTAACTGGTTTTACTAGACTTTTAACGCACCATGTTAACAGTTTTTATTCTGTACTTGATAAGTTAAGAATTAAGTGGGAAAAGTAAATGCACAATTAGGAGTCAAATAATAATTAATAATAATAAGATAAATTAAATCGAGGAAAATATGTATAATTAAATACATAATTTATCAAACAACATTAAATACAATAGATACATGCAATAAGTAATCATAATGGTAGAAAATAAATACAGCTTGGTTTTTTTTTATTAATTTAAACGGTCTTGCGGTCACTACCTCTTTAATCTGCGCATTGTGTTGGCAAGAATAATAACCATGTGGCTGTGAAGCTGCCATAGCAAGGCGCGAGAGCCATAGTTTTGCCCAGTTTTGCACTGGGGCAAAACTGCCCCAGTACCGACTGTACGCAGCGGCCCAAGAATTTAATAATATTAATTCTCTCTTTGACATAGAGCTATTATTACTAGAGGGGCCATAGGTTAAATTTTGAAACATCGAAAAAGTAACCTGACCACCTTCGATTATAAATACAATCAAATAATCAGTACAAAATTACAGTAACTTATAGAGTAGAACATTATAAATACAAATCAGAACACAAAAAATGTGCTCGAAACCGAAATAAATTTATTAATTATGACCTTAAGTCACTCTTGAAGGAGTGAGTGTAACCTTATTTAAATAAGGTTACACAGAGCCCCTGAGAGCCCCAAAAGATTATTCAGACCTCTTAATGTATTCTGTAGATAGCCTCTGCCCCTGCCTCTTTTGTAGATAATCTATGCCCTGCCTCTTTTGTAGATAGGCTATGCCCCTGCTTTTTTGTAGATAGGCTATGCCCCTGCCTCTTTTGTAGATAGGCTATGCCCCTTCTAGTGTATATCTCTATGCTCTTTGACATCTAAACTACAAACTAATCTTCTCAAGACGAAAGAGAAGTAATGATATTTACACTTACTTTTATGCGTTTTAATAATAAAAGTATAAAATTAAAGTTCAATAATGTCACTTAGATTTATTTTCGTCCTTTTAAGATGACTTTCTAATTTTAAAAGTTTAGTGCTTTATTTGTTTTGACCTTCAAAGCATGCTTGTATGAAGTATGAAGTACAACTAACAAACAAGATAAACAAATTAAATATTACAGCTAAGCAGTTACTTAATCATATTAATATAAGTTAATATAACTTTTACTTTTAAAGATATAACTTAAGTCAGTATTTGAAAGACTTGTATGCTATTGGAGATTAGATATTATGTAAATTTATGTACATTGAGTAGATTAACTATGCAAAATATTAACAACCTATGGGAGAAGCAGGTGGTGTAATGATTAGCAAGTGGGGCAACTATCTAGACAGTCCGGGTTCGATATCAGTCGGGCCTCCAGGATTTTTTTTTCTTTTCTATTCAGAAAACTTCCACATATCATTAGATTTACTTTCTGTCAAACAATGGTAATTTAAGCATCAAGTGAGTAAAGTGAGCTATTTTATTCCTAGCATCAAACTGTTATGAAATAAACATTTACAGCAATAACCTTTTTGTACCGTGAACCTTGTACCAAGATAGCACACTTAATCAAAAAGAGAAAACAAGTTATAATTTTAATAGTTTGAAAAAATATTAGTCTTTATAAAAAATTAAAAATGTCCCCTTTGCTTTTTTTAAGAAATAAAAAAATCAAGTCCGGGGTACCTCGGAATTTTTTTTCAACACATCGGATTTGCTACGCTCATCCTCCCTAGTTGACTCGCTTCGCTTGTCCTCAGAATATACAATTCCCAACATTTTTACAGCAACATGTCTTCGGACTCGCTTCACTCATCCTCAAAAAATAAATACATCCCTTTTATTCTCGGCGGTCACCCTTACAGTACAGACCGCGCTCAATGCTGCTTAACTTTTATGATCCAATAAAACCCATAAATATACTTGTCGTATAAAAACCAAACGTAGTGTACTTATTTAATACGTAAAGGTATATTTGTACCGAATATCAATTCAATTGCATTATTTGTCGATTTTTCAAAAACCGTACACAAGCCATATGATAAATTGAACTAATGCTGATAATTAGGTAAAACATATGGATAACATTAGTTATCCATACATGACTACATGCGTGCTAAATCACAATCCGATCGCATCATTTTTCCGCGTTTTATGATTTTTCATAAATAAGATTTTTTATAATTTTTGATGTGTCATTATTACGGGTTAATGACGTCATGAAAAAAAATTATTTGCCGATTAGCACAACTACAACGGTAGACTGATCTTTGTACAAAGTTTCAACATTCTAGCATAAATATACAGGGACATACAATGATAACAGAAACACACACACATACAGACAGACAACTTTGTAATATACAGGGTGACTTACTCTTAATGGGACAAAATAAAATTTTGTCCCATTAAGAGTAAGTCACCCTGTATACAGACAGACAAACTACTCCCTTAAAAACGGATAATTTTATATTAAAATAAATACTAATTTTATTTTATTTCTATTGTTGTTTGGGGACTAAATTACGGGGGCCTAAAGGAGGCATCTTAGCAGCTTCATATTTTTGTTAAATTAGAAAGGTTATAGTTTAACAGGTTAGGTAACCTAAAAATTGTAGAAAGTAAGCAAAAGTATTTTATATATTATAATTATTTTACACTAAAAAAACCTGCATTAGTTTATGGAAACGTTATAATTTTCTCTAATTTCCACAGCATGTGGTCGCGCAGTGAATTTTCCCACATCAGCCACAAACCATAAAATAATAATCTATGTCCTATACTTGTACTATTATTTTATTAACATTATACAGTAATAAAATCAAAGCGTGTACGAAACTTGTAGGATATAAATATGTCTTATTAATTTTACTCGCAGAGAAGAAATACTTTGTGGTAACCATTTTTTCATTAATGGAGAACCCGAAATTAGTGGGTTAAGCAATACTGTAAAATATTTTTACTTTAACCAAAACTTAAAGCAAAGCTAGCCAATAAGCAAAAAAAAACTAACGATACTAAACGCATTCAAAGGTTTCAGTATGGTATATCAAAATTCTGTCAACATGAACATTATAGAGTCTAAACATCCATTGCGTCAAACTCCGAACTCATGATTCTTAAATTAAAATTTGATAAAGTGCAAAGAATTGAACTCACAACATTCAACACACTGGAGCAGTTGAACTCACACCATTCAACACACTGTAGCAGTAAATAAATCAGGTTAATATAAATGCAAACCAACATTAAATTAAATAAATGTAAAAAACACAATAGCGAATAAGCCCCAAAGAGAATTCACTACAAGAATTTGATATCAATTCAAAGTAAAAGTTAATCTAGTTTAAAAGGAAACAAGGGTAAAGTTAAAAATAAAGCGTATAATTCTCCATTACGAGCCATATCGTGTAATCCAATTTCAACTCTAACCTACTGCCGAATTCTTCACAAAAAAACCAGCAAAACTAAAAAGATTAAACTAGTTCTGTAAATCTTTATGACATTTGTAAAATCCAGGGATAGTAATTAGATTACAATAAACCTTTTAAGAATTAGATTTTTAGTAAGTTAAGCCGATCGACCAAACATGAAGGAAGTAGGTGACATAACGTTGTCAAAAGATCAGAAAAATCTTAATTTTACCTAATATATAAATCGTTTATGGCGGTATAAATCGGTTTTGGTTACTATAGTACGACACACGGCTAAAATCAGTTGACAGCGTAGGAAAATATTGTTGAGGAGCCAATAAGGTTGGTCTGATTTGTAATTGAGGGCGTGGTTTGATATCCAGGAATAAATCGTAAGTTGTTTAGGATATAAATCATTAGTATCCAGGAATAACCTCATTGGCTCCCTCGCATTATTTTCCCACGCTGTCAACTGATTTTAGCCTTGTGTCTTACTATAGTTAGGATAGAAACGTGATAAGCAAAGTTTGATTGCTTGACTTGAACGTGATTGATTGACTGCATTAGTTTGGATACTACTATGACTTCAAGAACACTGTGGTGTTAAGGGCATTAAGCAGGTTGGACCCCAGCCTGGCTTCCTCTCCGGAGCCTGAAGTCAGTGCTTAAAGGCTTTATGCTTAGACACTTAAGACTCCTGTTGATAAATTCAGCAGGGATGCGATAGTCTAAGCGGCTCAAAGGAGTGTCAAAAAGTTTATAATCTATGACACAATAACTGGTAAAACTACAGTCTTATGTTAATGAACCCTCAGCCACTCCTGAAAGGACCGACAGACCGATTGTTCACTGCTCATGGCTTATTGAAGTTTATGACCAATCAGTCAACAGAAGTAAATGTCACTAGACAACTGGTATTCTTATCAGTGTAAGTCAACTTTGTAATAAGTACAAAGTTCTGTTCAGAGAAAAAGTATAATCATCACATCTTAAGCATAGTACTGCTTTGATATACCCTAAATCTAGATGACACACATCTGGTTTTCCCCAAATTCGGGAAGGAAATATCATTTCTACCCTCAAAGAAGTTGAACACTACCTGTGACTCAGTGATTTTTTCAGGGTGTAATACATTATTTTATTTTTGAGTTTATTTTTCACTGTCAGGTTCAAATCCTTGGGGTTTTAAACGTCCCATTAACAAGAGATCCCAGGAAAATACCTCAAAATGGATGGAATGAGGTGTATTAAATATTTTTTGTTATAAAGCATTCTTTAAAGACAAGAGTTCTGAAAAGCTCTTAAATTACAAAACCGAGATATTACCGGAATCCACCTTTTGCTAACGAATCGACATTAAGATAATCTACTACACCACCTTGCAACTAAAGCTTTGTCAATATCTCCTAAAAATATGATATTATCAATGTCGCATCAGATTCTTTAAACTTAATCAGATTCTTTAAACTTAATCAGATTTTACTAATCCAATAGTAAAGGTCTTAGTATAAAACTTAACTCTAATACAAATAAACGTTAAACTAAGTCTTTAAGAAGTCCTAAGCTTATTATCTTTCTGCTTACTTATCATATTTCACCTCTTACTTAATAACTTAATCTCTTTATCGGGTAACAAAACTTAGTAAATGTTTTAAAATAAGTTTCAGTTCAAATTTACGTCAAAAAAGTGTAAATTATGTTTGAAAATGGTCTTATCAAAATGAAGATAATATTCTAAAACATTTTATTATTTTAGAACGTATTTGAAATTGGAAGTAGAAGACTAAGAATTATTAAAAAAATGGTTTGTAGTAGGTTCGAGTTTTAGAACGCTTCTATCTACCTTCCTACCTGGCTTTTCTATCGGTACCTGTTATTATCATATTGCTCTATCACTACTAAGCGTAAATTATGCTGGTGAATAATTGCTTAGAAACTCACTTTTCACTCTTTACAACAACGAACTTGATGATTCAAGTCAATTCAAAGAATGAAACAAGTGTATTTAGTGTCAAGATTAGAGGCAGTACACCCTAAAACCAATTATCCTGCAGGATATATCAAGTATTACCAACACCAATGTATGTTCTTTTATTATTTATTTATATTATTTATTATTATATATTGGTATATAATAACAAATATTATTAAAGAAACGCGATTAATTAAAGCGAGTTCAAAATAAGCCCTTACCTACACCCTTAACCCTGTCCTTATTTTTATAGTCGATTTTAGACAGATATATTCAGCGATTTTCTTGTCACTGAAACAGTTTAGTTTAGTTTTTCTCTAATCACATGTACGTCACAAATCTAATTTTTGTAGAAATATGAAAATTATGTAAATAAAATTAACCTATAACACCAGATGTGGAGTACCACAGCGAAAGCTAATTTGCTATAAAGTGTAAAAGTCGGGTAAGGGGTACCTCGTAACATCTCCTCATCACATCGGATTCGCCATGTGATACTACTGAGTCCCGTAAATCAAGGATAGTTGAAACAGACATATTGTCTCTCGCACCATTATATTGTGAAATCTAATGCATATGTTGAGTACCTATAGATTGTAGAGGAACCATTTGATCGAACCTTATTATATGTATTGGTGAATAGAAACTACCTTTTAAGTACCGATAACTATTGGACGAAAAATAACACCGAATTAAAAACACAATAAATAATTAAATAAAAGCTATTAGACAAAGAATACGTCACCATTTGAATAACAAATCACACACCATTCTTGAACGTAAGTACCAACCTGCAACAAAAAAATTAAATAAGTTAGACAATTTAATTCTCGACTTCGGCACCGGAGGTCCGGGGTTCACAGCCCGGCTATGCTCTCAGTTTTATGAATAGAATTTGTTTGTAAAAGATTTCGCAACTTTAGCTTATTTTGAGCATAGTAGATGTGACCCACTAGAGGTGGTTCCCCCTATAATAATAATTATTATTATAGACAATTTAATTGAGACAATAATTGATGATTATTTATTAATATATCGTATACAGAAAAAATTCCTATATACTGCGGTACAATGAGAAAAAGTAAAAATGGATAAAAATGCTTTTTACCCATTACGGTAAAAATAAGAGGTATTTTCTACTAAAATTTGCAATACAAATACAAGTTCATCAAACAAGAGCATAAATACTCGGAAAGAGAAAAATTTATAATTCTATTATAATTCATATTTTTTAAGTTTATTTTATCAAATTCTATCATAGTTGGTATTTGTAAGTTTATTTGATAAAATTCTATCATAGTTGGTATTTTTAAGTTTATTTGATAAAATTTTATCATAGTTGGTATTTTTAAGTTTATTTAATAGAATTCTATCATAGTTTGTATTTTTAAGTTTATTTGATAAAATTCTATCATAGTTGGTATTTTTAAGTTTATTTAATAGAATTCTATCATAGTTGTATTTTTAAGTTTATTTGATAAAATTCTATCATAGTTGGTATTTTAAGTTTATTTGCTATCATAGTTGGTATTTTAAGTTTATTTAATAGACTTCTATCATAGTTGGTATTTTTATGTTTATAATAGATTCTATCATAGTTGGTATGTTTAAGTTTATTTGATAAAATTCTATCATAGTTGGTATTTTTAAGTTTATTAATAGAATTCTATCATAGTTTGTATTTTTAAGTTTATTTGATAAAATTCTATCATAGTTGGTATTTTAAGTTTATTTAATAGAATTCTATCATAGTTGGTATTTTTAAGTTTATTTGATAAAAATTCTATCATAGTTGGTATTTTTAAGTTTATTTATAAATTCTATCATAGTTGGTATTTTTTAAGTTGGTATTTGTTTATTTGATAAAATTCTATTATAGGTGATATTTTTAAGTTCATCCAACATTTTTTTATAAGAACCCATACAACGGAACAGACAACAGCCTATATAAGACAGAAATTCATTAGAAATGCATTAAATAAATATATTATATATAGATTAAGAGTGAAATAGAAAAATCGAAAAGAGGCAATAAGAGATGAAACACGAACCAAGTACATGAGAAAATGTCAGGGATTGCAAGAGTAAAAATGAAAACTACAAATCTATCCGTACAGTGTGGAAAATTGCAGACGAGTCTTTTCGTACCAATTCATTTCTTTAAATGCATTTCCAAGACTTTCCCTCTATATTATTCATTTTAGTTTCTTTCTTATTTTTAGCTTCTATGATCAATAGTTTGTCGTTAGTTGCACTTCTTAGTTGAAGAATTCCATCTTAAATTATATTAGGCTTTTATTCTTAATGTTACAACTTTAAGAAATGTTACAATGTTTTAATTATTCAACCAACATTGTTGGCCTTCTCAGAACAATACACCGGAACAATGCTGATAGCAAAATGTAAATTCGTATTTTTGTTCATACATTGTAGTACATGTTTACAGAGTTTTAAGCATTTGCAGAGCGTTTTAAAAAATTGGTCGAATTCATGACTATTTTTGTGACATCAAGGGGTTCCGTTTTATAGAAACTTAACTTTCATTTGCGAAATTCAAATAAAAATTCGCAATAAAATAACCTGACTCAGTCATGCTAACTTTTAACTAATTATGTTCTTAGAAGGGAACGTATTGTCATCTTAAAAGAATAAGTTTTTTTTATAATTTTTTAATTAAACCTATAGATCTTGTATGGTTCGAGTTGAAAACTTAGCCAGCCCCATTGGCGCATTGTAATCTTTTTGTTTGGTGTCTTAGATTAAGAATAACAACTAACATCATTAGGGAACATTGCTTCCGAAAATCAAGTGTTATAGTAGACTTTTTTATGAACTTTTCCAATAAGTAAGCTTTTTAGCCCTAGAGATATAATACTAGCGGGGTCCTATTGGTTCAATTTTGAAACATCGAAGAAATAACCTGACCACCTTAAACTATGGACGTAATCAAATAGTCAGAACAAAACTACAGTAACTTATATAGTAGAACGTTTAAAATACAAATCAAAACACACAAAAATTGCGGGAAGCCGAAAACAATAGATTTATTAAAACCTTAACTTACTCTTAGAGGAGGTTTCAATGAGGTTACACAGACCTCTGAGAGCCCCAAAATAATGTTTCAGGCCTCTCAATGTATAGGTTATAGCCCCACTAGTAAAATATCTCTATGTTTGTGACAGAGATGACATGACAAAAAGAAAAAGACGGCTTCGGCAAATCAATATCATTATTGTCTTATAATTTTTTAACATCTTGGTCGAGTTCTAGTATCACACACTCACCACAATCACAATATTATATATATATATATTATATATATATATATATATATATATATATATATATATATAATATATTTGTGTGTGTGTGTGTACTTAGAATAATACTAATATAGAAGGAGCATAGGACCGTAAACACAATGTAATTCTACTGATAACACGAAAGCCGGTTGACTGGTGGTCTTAAGTAGGAGTACCACCCTAACAACAAAACATTATTTTATAAATATCCAGTAATGAAAAAAGATCTTAAGTAACGAATAAAATAACTTAAAAACCTTGCTAAGTACTTAATAAAATCGGTTTTAGATAACAAAAGGGTAGGAAAATATGAGAATCTACATTTAGTTGAGGAGGACTACTTTTAAAATAATTTTAATTACAAACGTTAAAATACAATGTAAAATGCTTAAAATATTGTAATGCATCGATATTTATATTTCTTTTAATGAATAATCAATTATTAATTAATAATAGAACGCAATAATTCAGCAACCAGAAATATTGTCAACTTCGTTAGAAAACATTTTATTTTCTCAGGTTGGCATAATTGCTTAAGTAGTACTCTTTCTATAAATAGTATTATTCTAAGTCAGTGTATGTATGTGATGAAACTCTATACGGGCATTTATTTAATTTAATGACTACAAAACTCAAAACCTCAAACAAGTCCAATTTAATACCAGATATATTTTGAATATTCCGTTGCATCTATACTTTAAGCAGAAGCAAAACCCTAACCGAAGACAATAATTCCAGCATGGACCCGAGATCAGACTGACACTTTTATCAACCTCCAGTTCCACTTTGACAATTAACTTTACTTCCAAGTATAACTTGCAGTTAACGGTACACCTTGCCATTGTAGGGTTGCTATTGTGACGTCACGTCATTGTTTAAACTAGATTCTTATTAAATTGTATCGTTTTAGCGAAATGTATAAACAAAATCACGCTTATGAAGTAATTATGAGTTGTCTATAAAAGACTTGTCCTTCAGACGAGTAATGTGTTATTTTATACTTTATCTTAAAGAATCATACAAGCATATTTTAATCACTGTAAAATATAAAAAGAAAAAACACCCCCCACCCCTACATGACTTAAATCTAATTAGTTCATTGGGAAATTCGATAATATTGTAGAAGAATATATAAAGAAAAAAATATAAATTAAGAAAATCTCCTTTTTAGGGGCCAAAAAACAGCCCAGTGCTTGGGTGTGACAAGAGATTCAAAACAGGATAACCAACCTGTGCCTCGTTTGAGTCATGGAATTTTTAACTACAACTCATGGCAAATCCCTTGATAAACTAGCTCTGTTTTATCCCCACTCTCATATCTAATCATATCAGATTTATCAGATTTATCATATCAGATTTATTTATCATTTATCAGATTTATTTTTATTTTTATATTTATATTTATCAGATTTAGATTTATTATTTATTATTTTATTTTATTATTATTATTATTATTATTTTATTATTTATTAGATTTATTTATATTTAGATTTATCAGATCACATCAGATTTATTTATCATTTATCAGATCATATCAGATTTATCTTATCATATCAGACAGTTTTAATGGCTTGGTGCGCTTGATAGAGAAACAATCCAGTGATCAGAAATCTTTTAACCGCTATTCATGATAACGGATGCAAAGAAATTTACAAACATTTTGATTCCATCTTTTAGCCATGTACTTACATACATACATATAATAAACGGGGACGTGGTACCTCGAAACTTTTTCTCACCACGCACTCGCTTCGTTTGTACTAAAATAAAAAAAGACATTAATTTTATTCCCATCATTCACCCATCCAGGCACTGACCTTGTTCAATGGTGTTTATTTTTTATGAACAAAAAATCGTAGATATACTTGCCGTATTAAAACGAATCTCAGTATCCTTATTTATACTTGTACCAAATTTCAACTCAATTCGATGATTTTCCGGTTTTTTAAAAAAATGTATACAAAACATTCGATAAAAATTGAACTGAGATGTAATTTGGCACATATGCTAGTCTTTCATAAGACATCAACCCTATCAAAACATTTTTTGTTTGAAGAATTTTCCAAATTTTTGCAGTCATTATTTCCGGATAAGGACGACATAAAAATATATTCTGGATAGCACAACTAAACCTAGAGATTGATTTTTTTCTAGTTAGAACTACCTCGATTTCCAAAATCTCAATTTCGTTTTATTTGCAAACACAATACTTTTCCAATACCTACAGTATGAATTGAAACGTAAAAATTAACACTTCTGTTTTACCCACAATTATTATTACCATTTATTGCATAAAACATTTTTACAATGATATTCTAAATATACAAAAAACACATGCAAATCAGCAATATTGCTGTGGTTCCTCTGTTAGAGGTAGTTGGAGTTCATGCCAACATGTTTTACTTAATTAATCTATTACTAATTATTATTTAATTATTAACAAGATTATGTGGTTACTTATCATTACTATATACATTCAACGACTGATCCAATTATTATATATTGTTACAATAAATTAATAAATTAAGCAAACTTTATTTTAATATTAATTATGTTTGTTTGTTAATTAATTAATTATTTATTTTTCATTGATTAATTATTTTACTTTAAATCCATTAAAACATATAATTTTTAACATGACTTTCTAATAATTATTAATAACTATATAAATATTTTTAAATTTCAACAAGATTATACATTTACCTATTTTACTATCACTAAACTATATCCTAATGTTAATATTATATCACTTGTTATTATTATAATCACAAAGTTATCATTATTAAAATAATTTTTTTTAATTTATTTATTTTTATTATTACATTTTTGTAACTACAGTTTGAGGTTTTTATATCATATTTATGAGGAAGGCAAGTAGGCTTGGACATAAACATTCGATAATCTTTTCCATTCTGTTCTTTGCTCAGCAAGTCTCATCCACGTAGCCTTATCCTCACACACCAATTTAAAATCATCCTCCCATTTTCTTCTTGGTTTGCCTTGTTTCCTTTTACATTCCCTTGGGCACCACTCTAGGATTTTCTTGGTCCATCTCTCATCTTTTGTGCGTATAATATGACCTGTCCATCTCCATTTCTTGTGGCATATTACTTCAGCTATGTCAATCATACCGGTCTCCTTCTGCAGCCACTCTCTGGATTTTCTGTCTATTCTCCTGACCTTGAGCATGCTCCTTTGCATTGATCTTATACTTATTCTTATTTTTCTAATTCTTTCTTTTTTCAGGGTCCAAGTCTCTGCCCCATATGTAAGTACTGGTAAATTACCCACAATATCTTGTTAAATAAATGTTTGATATATTCGCTTATCAAAAACATTTAATTATTTAAAGCACACAAAAACTATTAAAGTAATTATATTTTATACTTTTTAATTAATTATATATAGCATAGTATAATAATTATATTTTAGAACTTGTACTTCGTGTTAAATAACATTCCATGTATATATATATATATATATATATATATATATATATATATATTATATATATATATATATATAAAAAAATAAAGATATCATTAATTTTTGGCATATTTTGGTATTTAATTATTGTAATTAGCTCTCACTTGACATCTTTCCAGTACACTTTGCGAGAGTATTTTCTATTGATCCTAAAACTCGCAGGATACGTTCTTGTAAACTTACCTATTGCAATATATTAAAATCAGACAAAGTATTATTTACATGCTGTCCTCATTTTTTATACAAGTGCGAAACAAACAATCACAAATACCGTTCATTCCTTCCGCAAAGTCTGACTATTTGATATATTAAAACGGTATCGTAAAATACACATGTAATAGACCTCTTCATTCATATTCATATTTCGTACGTATGTATTTATCAGAAGATAGATACATAGTAAAAAAATCATTTGGTTAATAAAACAAACTACCAAATAAGGAACCAAGCTTCACTAGATCTTATTCCTAAAACAAGGTACTAAAAAAACTATTTTTCCCATCTTATTTCTTAAACAAGCTACTAAATAAAGAACTAAGCTTCCTCATCTTATTTCTAAAAAAGCTACTAAATACAGAACTAATATTCCTTATCTTATTTCTTAAACAAGCTACTAAATAAAGAACTAAGCTTCCTCATCTTATTTCTAAAACAAGCTACTAAATACAGAACTAATAGTCCATATCTTATTTCTAAAACAAGCTATTAAACAAAGAACTAAGCTTCCTCATTTTGTTTCTAAAACAAGGTACTAAATACAGAACTAATATTCCCTATCTTATTTCTAAAACGAGCTACTAAATAAAGAACTAATATTCCCTATCTTTTTTCTAAAACTAGTCACTAAATAAAGATTTAAGCTTCCCTACAGCATTTCTATAACGAGCTCTAAATACAGAACTTATAGAAATATAGAAAGAGCATATAGAAATGTGAAAAATCTTAAAGCAGAGCAACATGTATGTAAGGATTATCCGCAGAAGAGTGACACAATGTGTGGACATTGTATAAGGCACATATAATGCCCTAAGACCTTATTTTGCCTTATATGGTACATGGACCTAACGCGTCATCCCTAACATAACAGGTCACCGTTGTAACCAAAAATAAAAAAAACTAAATACATGGAATATCCATGTATGTAGTAGATTCTGATTAGCCAAATATATTATATATAACTACGTATAAAAGAATAAACTAATCAGCTAGTTTATGTCATTGTTTACCCTGTATTTATACATATATATCCCCACTCTATTTACAAATACAGTGACCTTGTCCACTGATTACTTAATATAGAGACCCACTCATTACTTATTACAATCCATTATGAAATATGTCATTAGATCTTCCTTTAGGGAATTGTTTATAAAAATTACACTTATGAGGTACTTATTTTTCAGTAAATAAATATGATCAACTAATTGTATGTGATTAGTTCATGAATAATTATACCAAAAACACTGATGATATTATAAACGCAGCAATAGTAGTATGGTGTGATTATGACATTTGGCGGTATTAGTATGATGGCATTAAGAAATCTTGAGGTATCTTATCTATGTCTGTGATTTTGACATGTAATATGAGAAGTATAACATACATTTTTTAATAAGGTTTCTCATCTATTAATCTTATTAAAGGTCATAATCAACTCACAGATGTCAAAAGTGATTAACAAAGAGGAATGCAAGTTCATTAGTCCAAAAAACTTTACTTGATCAGGTTAGAACTTCATTCCATGGCCCAAAAAGTGAAATAACTAAAAGGATATGGGATAGTCACATCCACTCAATTTACAATATAGTAAGAAGTCCACTTATTCGTGAAATTATTCATTAAGAATCTTAAAGTAATATACACATTGCTGACACACACTCAGCTGTCAAAGCGAGTTCAACAGGTCAATCCAGACAGAGGATTCAAATACCGGACTTCAGCTGTCCCTGTTTTGTCGAGAACTGGGTAACAGGATATTTGAAATAACAATATTAGATCAAGAGTGTTAGGCTCAATAAGTTCTTACTATAGAGCGATGCCAGATCACTTAGATGGTATCTGTTAGAGACTTCGGCAGAGGTTAAATCATCATTTACTGCAGAAATAAAATCCAATGGGTCTTTAATTGCTTGGTACTTTAGATACAATTGAAACGGGGGAATTTTTAAGTAGCTATTTAATGAATAAAGAGAGAATAAAATTTATTGCTATTACACAACTTTCATTTATTTAAGACTACAATAATAACAATTTTAACTCCGCTATTGCCGGTCCCAAGCCCGGATAAGAAAGTAGAGAAGAAAGAGTGAGCTAATAGCACCCTAATGTTACCGTCTCAGGGAGTTGAGGGAGTATCTTAACTTTTTATTTGGAAGCTAGAGCATGATGACTTGTCACCTAAAAAGGACGCTCTTCTGTAAAGGCAGAACAGTGTGGATCAATGCTCAGCATAACTTCTTAAGTCTATTAATAATCAACGGCAGATGACCTAGAATATGAAAGACTGTCTCTTGAAAAGACAAAGTCTTGAGCAAAGTTAAAAGAAATGATCCCTTGGTCACAAACACTAACCGCTCAGCATAGGTACAGAGCATTCCCTGGAGCAAATCCTTTATCTATCTTCAAAAAAGAAAGGGAATAGAGGAAAGAATATAATAGGTATAGAATGCCAGAAGGTATACAAGACCGTCAGACAGAAGGTAGAGGTGAACTCACTGCTGGTCTCTAGCGGCAGCTTTGGAACTAACTTCTCTTACCAAAACATTATTCCAACTTTTCTCATAATTATTAGGTAATCTTCTCTTTTTTGTTACCATAATAACAGCACAAGTTACTTGGAATTGGTCACTATTGTATAGAGAAAATGTTTGGATAAATCGGTACAGTGTCAGAAGTAATTTGCTAAAAATATACGACAGGAGCGCATTCTCGTAGTTGGCAGTGACATTACCAAATTATATACTAGCGCTCCTCTACGGAACTAACCTTTTTTTGTCTAAAATAATAAATCCCAGGACCATCAACAGATATTCTTTGGGAAAAAGTAAAAATTTTGTGATAAAATTAAGAATTGATCCTCATGTACTCTAAAGGATTAACATTTTTATTTATTATATTTTTTTTAAAAAAAGGCAACGATGTAGTTGCCTCATACATCCGATATCATACAAACTAAATTGTCCATCATTATTCATTTTGTTGAAATTAAAAGGTTATGTTGCAAAAAGAAACCTTTTTGAAACATTAGTAACCTTCTAAATAAAAATTCTTCTTATAAGTTCACTAAAAAAGGCTCGGGTGTAATAACCCGACTTAATGAAGCGAGATTTGCAAAACGAATTCATATTTGGCGTATCAGCTTTAAAAAAATGAATTTATTTTTGACCAGGATATCATTAATCATTTTAACCTTTTTGATTTTTTTGACAAGGTTGATGAGAAGACACATGATAAATAAACTTATCGTAGAAACAACAGATATGTAGTAAGTTTCTGTTTAATAACATTTTTTCATAAACTTAGTTTTCAAAATAAATGAAATCATATAATTGTATGCACGTAAACAATCGGAAGTAGTTCAATCCGAATAAGCACAGGAGTGGTTTTAAGGGAGTTTTGATAAAGAGATAAATTTGAATCTTTACAACTTTAAGATCTAATACTAAAGCTTATGAGTCGTAAATTTTGATAATGACACTTGATGGGACTTCTCAAAATTTACTAAAAAGAATGGAGCCTAATGTAATTACTATAAGTTGTTTTACTAGGTATCCCACATTTTCCTTTTACTTTCGTATTTTTACTTTAATCCCACATTCTCTTTTTACTTCCGTATTTTTACTTTTATCCCGCATTTTCCTTTTACTTCCGTATCTTAACTTTAATCCCACATTTTCCTATTACTTCCGTATTTTTACTTTAATCCCGCATTTTCCTTTTACTTCTGTATCTTTACTTTAATCCCACATTTTTTCTTTTACTTCCGTATCTTTACTTTAATCCCATATTTTTCCTTTTACTACCGTATCTTTACTTTATTTGCATTTTTTTCCTTTTAGTACTGCATCTTTACTTTATTCCAATATTTTTCTTTTCACTTCCGCGTCTTTACTTTTATCCCATATTTTCCCTTTTACTTCCGTATCTTTACTTTAATCCCACATTTTCCTTTGAATTCCGTATTATAAGATCAGGATTAAATGACTTTATTATGATTGAGAGAGGTTGGAGTCAAGGATTAACCTCATTCGCACTGCGACCAGATCTATTGTGCAGTCCCATCGATTAGTCTCAAAATTCAAGTAAAATAAGCAGAGGAGATCGGATCCCATTTATATGAGAGAAGAGTGGACTAATAATATAGAGTAATTTCAACGACCATTTCATTTTAAAAAACCAAAAATCAAATCGGATATTATACTACGTAATAATTTCGATGCTGATAATATAGACAAAGAAGTGAAAAAAAACGGAGGAAATAAAAACACATGATTCGTGCATATTTGTGATATCGAGTTCTGCCGACGATAAAAAAAATAGTAAGTAATATTTTAAGAAACTTGATAAGACTTAAGAAAAACCTTTTACTTCTTTATATGACTACATAACTTATAATATTCATAAGACTATATGTATACTATTAATAAGACTATATAATAATTAATTAAAAATCGGAAAAGTCGGTAGTGCTATCATAACCTATTTACTATAATGTTTACAGTAGTGCCAATTACAATCAAATTTTATACAAGTTTCAACTCATACTGGGAAGTTTCAAAGCATAAATATACTGGAAGCTACGATGATAACAGACATCAGTCATACAGACAGGCAACTTTGTAAAAACCACTTAAAACGAACTTAAAACACCTAAAACGAATAATTACGGTGATACTCCGATTTCGGATTTTTTTGAAAACAATACTTTTCCTATAAACCTACATCATAAAAAAGAAAAAGTAAAAATCACACGTAGAACATAACTGGCACAAATGCCCTTTTTTGGTTGAATGGTGCTCAGCGGTAAGGTGTTATGATGCTTTTACGTTTCTTTTGATCTTATTTTTAGATGTTAAAAAACTTTTTTTAAAACCCAAACGTTCTCGTCTATTTTTACTTCCATTTCATGATATAAATAAAATCTTGCGACAAAAATAGAACTCTTTAGAAATATGCATTAGATTTATTTTTTATACAATTACACCTCATCGAAATCCTAACGTTTGATACGTCTTAGACTTAGGGAAGTGGGTTATTGAAACTTAAACATATATTATAACCTCCTCAAAGATTGTGTAAGCCTATAGATATAATAGAATCATCTCTCGCTTTAGGTTAGAATAATATTAGTAAAGAAGGATCATAAAGACGTAAAAAACAATGGAATTCCACTGATAATGGTTTTGACTAGGTGTATCACCGTAACCATCAAATATTTTTTAATAACAGTATCATAAATGTCTATATACAAGCTAAAGTTAAACTAGGATAAAAAACTCAAATCCCTCATGATATTATAATTATATTAATACTAGGGTATAAGTTCAAAATCTATCTCAAATCCCTCATGATATTATAATTATATCTATACTAGGGTATAAGTTCAAATCTATCTCAAATCCCTCATGATATTATAATTATATCTATACTAGGGTATAAGTTCAAATCTATCTCAAATGCCTCATGATATTATAATTATATCTATACTAGGGTATGAGTTCAAATCTATCTCAAATCCCTCATGATATTATAATTATATCTATACTAGGGTATAAGTTCAAATCTTCTCAAATCTCATGATTTATAATTATATCTATACTAGGTATAAGTTCAAATCTATCTCAAATCCCTCATGACATAATTATACCTTAAATATATCTCAAATCCCTCATGACATTATAATTACACCTATACTAGGGTATATGTTCAAATATATCTCTAATTTATGTGTTTAGACTATTTCTAATTTATTTATTTCTAATATTTACTTGATTAAGCCAAGGGTTAAAGGTTTGTTTACTCGTCAATTTTTTGACCTAAGTCTACTTCATAGATAAGAGAGAGTATATGGTTTACTTCAAGTAGATTTTACGTTGGGGAAGTAAATGAGAAATGAAAAAATACAATGCCACCTTCGGCACAACTTGGAATCACGATTATGCCCAAAGCTTAATGCCAAACCGTAATTAGTAAAATTTAAGATGGGTTTACATTTTATTCAACTTCTTGATCGGGTTCATGCAAATTTTTAAATCTACTGTAAAATCAACAAATCAAAAATACCCAGATGGCGCCACTAATATAAATAAAAATTAAATTAAGAATAAACACAACACGGATCAAGACAATGAATAATTCATTGCATTAGTTAAATAAGGCGTAAATAATTATCAATGTTTACGTATTCACTGTAGTGTATTGTTTACATTGTTCTCCAACAATTTTTTAAAGCGCTCCAAACACAATGTGGTTATAATTAGAACTAATTAATTCTGTCGAAACAAATTAGCGTTTAAGAATTCTTTATACTAATTAAGTAAGTGATATTATTTTATATCAATGTAAATTAGTTTTTGAGTGTTGTTTTAGATTAATGTAAATGTAAAGAGATAAAAAATATGGGTTAAAAGAGACATAACAAGAGCTTTGGGCCTTTTGGGGCTTGACTACAAGGGGCTATCATCAGGCTATAGCATCAGGGTCGTCCGGCCTCACTGTAACCGCTTTACGGCCAAATCGCTTGACAGACTATCCTGCTCAGAATGCTAAGTTTAAACGTAACTAACACACTGTTACCAACAGCACTTTTGTCAAGTGTCTAGTATATAAAGTTTAGACGTAGGTCCGGATTCAAAGGTGTGTTCTTCAGCTATTCCGTCAAGGCTCTTAAAAGAAGCCTTAAAGCTTTCTTTGGTGAAAGTATAGGAAATAGCTTTATATTTTAAGATAGCTTAAGGACTCCTTAAGGAAGCTTTAAGGAAATGTCTTCAAATACGGGCCATAGAGTGATAAAAACTGATAGAAAAATCGAAATCTAGCAAAATAAATTATTACCTTGAAAAAATAAAATTAACTCCAAAAGCAAACATTAATAATGAATCTTTATTAATTATGCGCCTGAGGGATGCTTAACGCTCAAGGCAATAGGCACTATTGACTTAATACAAATAAATCTGGTGAGTACCTTCCAAAAATCTCTCTTATAAACACTTTAACTGCATCTTCAACTTTTTTGCATCAAATATTTCATTACATTTTTAAATTTGCTTTATGACAAATAATTCTTCCACTAAATACAATATGGAAGGGCAAATTAGTCTATAATTAAAATCAATAAGAAAGATTTTAAAACAGTCAATGTTTAATCTGCTTGTTATAAAAGTACTTTTTAACTTTATAGCTCTTCAAGTTAAGAAAGCATTAAAGAAGTACAATATTAATTATTGCAGTTCTTAATAGTGGTTTTTATTAAAACCTTTTATGACCTAAAGAAAGTAGACACTATTTATAGAAAACTAAAATTTGAAATTGTTTTCAAATACGGCCAATTTTTTACTTATTCTAATTTATCAAGTGGTATTAAGACAAGTATATAGGGAACAGTATTATATAATATATAATGCCCGTTTTAGGGCCTTTCAGGGTATTCGACCTGCGGGTACAACTCGGGTGGGTCACATCTACTATGCTTCAAAGTAAAAGCTAAAGTTGGCGAAATCTTTTACACCAAATTTTATTCATAAAAACTGAGAACATAGGCCCGGGCTGTGAAACCCGCGACCGCGGCTTACGGAGGCAGATATAGGAACAGTATTACGTTTAAAAAATCGAAACCGGGATCTCACATAAATTATCAGTTTTAGGTGTTTTAAGGGACCTCCTGTGTGGTTTTCACTTATTTTTCTGTCTCTTATCCTCGTATCTCCCAGGGTAATTATGCTAAAGGTTGTAACTTGATGCAAAAATCAATATTCACGTCTAGTTGTGCAATCCAAAAAATATTTTTTTTAAATCCTAAAAATATTTTTTTTATTACTTGATTAACTGGAAATAATGACTAATATTTTAAAATAACTTTCAAATGTTTTGAAAATTAATATATAGCAAAAAAATGATACCCCTAAGTATTTGATTTTCAATCATAAAAATTAAGCAGTAACGACCGAGGTCAGTGCCTGGATTAATGACCGCTAGAAATAAAACAAATGTTTAAACAAATATTTACTTACTATCTGAGCACGTGCTAAGTAAGTCTAAAGTAGAGAGAATGCGCGTAGCGGATCCGTTGTGTTAAAGAAAAGTTACGAGGTACTTCGAACTTAATTTTTTGAGCCTCGAATAGTAAAAAAAAAATACCAAAAATACCAATTTTATCGCTATATCTCCGTACAGAGCTTGGTAATTATGGTGATGTATTTGAAATGTACCACCTTGTAAAAGTTGCGGTGATTTTGTACCTTATTTGATTAAATGAATAATCACAAGCGTTCAAGTGACTTTCTCGATGTTTCAACATCAACCGATCGAGCCTCTCTAGTTATAATATCTCTATGATTTCTAACCATTTTTCAGTGGAAGTACCTTAAAAACAAGTATTCGCTAATACAAGCTAAGGCAAACAAATCAATTTAGTTTTCACTTGGTTTAAGTTTCACTTAGATTTTAGACTAATTACACTATCGCCTTTTACTTTTACTATATTTTCATACTGGTGCTTTTACTTTCTTTTAAAAGTATCAGTCCATTATTTTTAATCACTTTTTTTATTTTAATTACAAATTTGTCATTATGAGTTGCTTTCATGTGTAAATTAAGACTCATTAAAATATTAAACCGATGAGACAACGATTTCTCTAAAATCACTCGATGCCAAATAATAGATCACAATTCATATTACTAGAGGGGTCAAAGCCTATCTCAATAGAGAGGATTGGAACATCTATTGGGGCTCTCTGGCTATGTGTAACCTCATTGTAACCTTCATAGGTGTGTTAAGGTTGTAATAAGTCAATCGTTGCCGGCTTTTCGCACATATTTATTGTTGGTTTTTTTAATGAACGTTCTGTTGTATACGTTACAGTACTTTTGTACTAATCGATTTTGGAACCGGAGGTCCGGGGTTGGCAGCCACGGCTATGCTCAAAGTTTATACGAATAGTATTTGTATTAAAACGATTTCTCCAACTTAAATTAATACCTAGAAAAATAGTAGATGCAACCCACCTAAGGTTGTTCCTGCAAGGTGACTACCCTGATGGGCCACTAAAGGCGCTAATCAAGCAATTAATTTCACTTTTGTACTGTAAATACAATTATATTTTTTGAGGTAGTACGTAATTGAGTACTTTATTGGACCGTTTTTAGGATGAGAAGCCAATCATTATTGTTATAGGAGGTTATTTAATACTTTTCACCTCCGAGGACAATAATGAATGTAAAAAAACTCCTAGGACGTAAAAGTAATTCATATATTGCCGCCATTACTGTAATGTAGCGTGTTCATAAAACAATCTGTGTAAAAGCTTTATGAGGTTTCTTTAAAAACGTTAATATTGTTTCTGTTTTTGTTCGTAGACTAATTTTTTTTTTTCATTTTTAAAAGTTGTTCTAATTATTTTTTGTATTTAAAGTTATTTGTAAAGCTTTTACATTTTTAAGTAAAACTGTGATGCTATGGATGAATTCAATGACGAAGATAATATGGAGTTAATTGGACGTTTGGTTTTTTTTCAATTTAGCATATAGCGCAGTTTATTTAATGAGTGCTACCTCAAAAAAAATAGTGTATGCCATCCGGCTGAGAATGTCTTTATGTCTTGGCAATTTTTCCCGACTCGCTTCGCTCGTCGGTAAATCTAATTGCCGTGACATAAAGACACACTTCTCAGCCTTATGGGATAAATAACTATTATTAATATTTAAAGGTGTTCAGGTTACTTTTTGGATATTTTAAAATTTAACCGATAGGGCCTCTCTAGTAATAATATCTCTAAGATGTTTTAAATTTAACCGATAGGGCCTCTCTAGTTAATATCTCAAAGATGTTAAAATGTCTATTTGACTATTCATAAAAATTACTGTGGGAGCATTCATCCTATAGATCTTTCGGACTTGCGAAATAACTTGATGTTGAGATACTAAAACAGGTAAATGGGTTCAAATCGTTTCTCAGTTATTTCTTGTTTTCAAAACCATTTCACAGAAAACTAATTTCTAGGTTTTAAAACTTAAATCTAAAACTAATATCGTTATAAAGTCATAATAACGGATTCAAGAGACAAGAAACTGTTAAACTGGAATTTTGAAAAAAAAAACATTCATATTTATTTCAACTTTTTATGTATATATGTCAATAAATAACTATAAAAGTTTTAACATTAATTGCCAATAATGACAACTTTAAAACAAATTGACCTAAATGAATTACTAAAATATGATAAACAATTTCTACAGAAAAAATTATATGTAAGGAAACAACACAATTAATTTTACCAACTATAAAGTTGTTTAGGTTAATATACGTCGGGCTAATGCAGCAGAGTAAATCTGCGCTTTATAACCGCAACAATACTACAACCGCTAAATAACGATAAGCATTAGATTAGGTCTTTAAAATTAGTTTCTTGTTACATAGATCTATGTTTAAAATGTAGAGCGTAACTCATTCTTAAAAAAAATATTCTACACAATGTCACACGAGTCTACTTCAAAAAACTACCCAATCTCTTGTTTCTTAGTAGCGGTTGCAACGAGACGGTGATAATCATTTTGGTGATTAATTGAACAAGTGGTTCTCAGCTTCTCTATAATCCTAATTACAAATCCAGTTATGTCTATTTCCAAGACTCTTTCCGAACATAGACGGGTATAAAAAGCGGAATATAAAGTACTACATTTATAATCGTTACGCAATTATTAATTATTAATTATTAAAGATTGGGGTTGGAGTCGAGGATAGACCCCATTTGCACTGCGACTGGAAGTCTATTGTACAATCCCCTCAATTGGTCCAGGTCAGAATAATCCTTTTCCCCGGACTAGGTCTAGGATCTTTTTGACCAGTGATTCATTGGTAGAGTCAAACTTAGTGAGAATGCTGCTACCAAAGTTGGTGAACCTTTGAAAGGCTAGGGCTTCACATCTCAGAAGTACGTAAGATGCAGTTTCGGTTTCCGATTCACAAAGCCTACACACTGGGTTATCTTTAAAGATACCAATGGTATGGAGATGTTTTCGGAGGTGACAGTGACCAGTCAGTAGTCCAGTTACTGTTCTAAGGTCCCCTTCTGCTGAGACTGAGGAGGTCCTCAGTTACTTTGGGACTGGGTCCTTTTAATATAAGTTTACTGCCAGAGGATTTGTTCCAGTGGTGCAGGTGATTGGTTAAGAGCCAATCTTTAATTACACCTTTAGCTATAGCTTTTGGTATGGCTACTATGGGTTCAGGGCCCACAGGAGAGGTCTCAGACCCCTTTTTTGCAAGGATGTCTGCTTGCTCATTGCCTCAATTCCCTTATGGCCAGGCACCCATCGATTGCTACATCGTTTTTGATGTGACAAGGTCAGAGGTTTTGTAAGCACTCCCAGACAAGCTTGGAGTTGACTTTGTATGAACCAAGAGCTTTAATGGCAGCTTGGCTGTCAGTAAAAATATTTATAGAAGTCTGATTAGGATTCTTTTTCATATTAGACAGGCATTAATAGCAAATATTTCTGCCTGAAACACTGTGGCATACTTTCCTAAAGGAAATGAGGTTTTGATATTTGTGTGAGCCTCATATATGCCACTCCCAGAGCCACAGGTCCTCTAGATCCATCTGTATACCATACAGTGTCACCAGAGGATTGAGGTGGTTTCCCCATTGAAACTATCACAACTGAGTGTGAAGGGTTTTTCATAGGAGTAGAGGGTGGTCATGTATCAGAGTTCATAGATAGTATGGGACTCTGAATTACATTCACTATTTTGGAGTGACCTCTAATGGTAAGGGATCTTCAGTCCCACTGTTCTGCAGTTCTGTAAGCCGCCAACCTAGCCTTCACTCTTTATAATAAGATCCAAGGGTGGAAGGCTCAGCATTGACTTCTAGAGCAGTAGTTGGTGCTTGAGTCATGGACCCTGTAAATCGAGAGACAGGCTAAGCGCTGAACTGAGTTCAGTTTGATAATTGCGGTGGTTTGATTGACTTTAGGCCACCACACAAGGGCACATAGGTAAATAATAGGTTCTGGCCACCATTAAGTAAAGCCATCGCAATACTTGAGGTTTTAGTTCCCCAGATTTTACCTACAGCTCACGAACTGTCATTAAAGTCAGTTTGGGCTTTATTTATTATTTATCCAGCTGTTGATTCCAACTTAGCCCTTTGTGCAAGGATTACTCCGAGATATTTGACCTGGTCAGATAGCTGTAGTTGTTCACCAACAGTATAGGGGGCCTCACAGAGTGAGGTTTTGTTTGTTTGGTGAAAATTACTAGTGCAGTTTTGGCAGGATTGATTGAAAGTTTTACCTGTTTGCACCAGTTCTCAATCAGCCTTATGCGGGTTTGAATTACCTCTAGGGCTGTATTTATGAATTTGCCAGGAATAAGGATGACTATGTCATCCAGCGTACCCATGGCAAAGAAGCCTTTACTGTTAAGACAGCAGAGTAATGCCGTCCCACAAGGCTCCACAGTAGAGGAGACAAGACTCCACCCTGCGGGCTTCCCCTGGTGACTCGGGCTTCAGCCGTCCTCCAGCCCAAGAAGCATAACATTTCTACTGAGAAGCATAGTGGCTATCCATCTACAGACAGATTCTTCAACACCATGCTCTCTCAGAGAGGAGAGTATAGTTTGGAAAGATGTGTTATCAAATGCTCCTTCAATATCGAGAAAGGCGCCAACAACACATCCTTTGCTTTCAAAAGCAGCTTCAATCTTATTAACAACAAGATGTAATGCGCTTTCGCAAGATTTGCCAGCTTGATATGCAAACTGATATTTGTGCAGCGGCTTGGTAATCAGCGCTGTTTCGCGAATGTGTCTGTCAATAATCTTCTCCATTGTTTTGAGAAGAAAAGATGACAGACATATTGGTCTATAAGCCTTACCCTCCGTGTATGAAACACGTCCAGGTTTGGGTATAAAAGTAACCTTGGCAGATTTCCAGAGTTCAGGAATATGATTTAGAGCTATACTTGCTCTGAAAATGCTACAAAGTAAGGGAGCCAGAGTGTCCAAGCCCTGCTGTAACAGGGCTGGGTAAATACTATCCTGTCCAGGATAGTATTTCGCTACGCAAACTAGGCTAGTCGGCTCTTTGCTCTAAGTAACAAAAGAGGAGGCTTTGCCGCTCCGAGGCCGCCGAGCAGCCACCGCGCCTCCCTGTGGCCGAGAGAGCCTGGATTCACTCTGTCTGACCTTCAATTAAAATTTAGAAGAATATAATGTATCGAATTATATATGTTTTGCTTGCCAAGCATGATGGCGGATATAGAAAGATAGTCCCGAGATTTATTATTTCGGATAAGAAAAGGTTCCGTAGCCAGTAAACAGGAGTGCTAGTGTGTAATATTGAAGTTTCACTATGCCTACTACGAGAGTGCGCCACTGTTATCTTATTTTCAGCAAACTACTTCTATCATAAAACTGATTAATCCAAATATTTGGTTTTTATAATAATGACCAATTACGAACGAGATGATATCATAATACTAACTAAGAAAAGTGGGAATAATGTTGTGGTAAAGCGAGTTAGTTTCAGAGGTGCCGCTAGATGCCAGCACCGAGTTTACCCACACCATCTGACTGATGCTCTCGTATACCTTTCGACATTCTATACCTACCATATTCTTTGCTGTAGACTAATGCTTAATCCTGTACCGAATAATAAATTAAGTTTACTTATTTATTTCATTTTTAGAATAATAAATCTATCAAATATACATATATCTTTATTGTTTTCATTATACATAGAATTAGAAAAACAATACAATTTCACTTAATTTTACAAAATTTGGATTCTTATATCTTTCATATGTTTGAAAATATGTTTGTAAACATATTGCAAACTGTGTACGAGTTTCTTTTTTAAATTAATTCTTTAATGTGCAATATTTTAAATTGCTAGTTTATTAAAGTATACGAACGTCCCCTAAAAAGCTACGCTTGAGGAAGGGGAAGGTCTCTATAAAGATGACAATCCATATTTAAAGGAATTTCTGTGCTTTTGTTTGTTTACTTTTACTCATTTAATATGTAAGGGCGTCCGCAGGGGGGTCAAACGGGTCACTTGACTTCCCCTGGAAAATTAAAAAAGTTAGATTGACCAGCACTGCAAATGATTAAAAATTTAAAAGTTATTTTTCTTTATTTTATTACACTTGAACCCATAGGGGGTCAATTTAGTGTTTCTATTCCTTCTAAATGCAACTCTACTGAGAACCCCAAGAGTTTACGCACACACTGCTCCTGGGAAGATCTCAGTACTTCTACCCCCCCCCCCCTTTACGGCACTCCACCTGTGACCAAGTTCATAGGTTGTCTAGTATATTTTCTCCTATCCCACTAGCTAATCTGATCTCATTATCCTCACAATAAATAAACTATTATACAATTTTTTTATGAATTAAAATTTAGTTTAGCAAATCCCCACTCCTGTGATTTACTGAACTCATATTTCTGACTTTTTCAAAGGGTACTGAAAACTAAACCCGCAGCACATTATTGATGACTGAACGTGACAGCTTTGACCCCTCCTGAAAAAAATCTTGCGGATACCCATGATTGTGTTGGTAAAAATATCCGAAACCGGGATTTCACCTGAATTATCCGTTTTAAGAGTTTTTAATACTATACAAGTGATTTTCACAATTTTGTCTGACTGTATGTGTGTGTAGATTAAGTTAATAATTGCTTCACTTCAATCAACATTTCAACAACACTCTCTTCATATTATTTTAAAATATCCAAACTATACGAACTTTCCTCCCATTAAAATACTGCTGTTGACCTCACCATAAACAAATTCATACCGACATAAGAGGTCAACTGATAAACAAAAAAACTTATAAAAGAAAAAATGAATACAATGCACGTATTAAAGCATGCAACCAACTTACAGTGCAGCCGTCAAATTACATTTTTAAATACATTTGTATAATATATATATGGTCATCTATAATCATAACGAAGCAGATTAGAACTGAACAAAACCACGAGAAATCAACAATAAAATAAAATATTAATCCATTTAATTATTTATTTTTTATTTTAATAAATAGGTAAGGTTATTCAATAAAAATAAAATCATTTATTTAAATATTTTGTGAGTCCAAAGTAATGTTTGAAGTAATGCAATTAATATGCTACATATTAAAAATTTAATTATTATCAATTAGTTTAATTACAAATTGTTCTTATTTATTTATTTAATACTAAACATATTTAGGAAAACAATTGCGACTGAAAACAATTTATTGGTTGACATAGATACAAATTTAGTAGATAAAATGGATGGATAATAGATGGTACAAAAAAGAGTGAATAAAGAAATTGAGTGCAATAAACCTATGGAGGTTATAGATTTTGTTTCTTTACAATGGAGGAACTTTCTCAATCTATCCAGAATATTAGATTATTCTTCGCTGTCAATAAAGTCCGACATTTTGATGAAGGATATATTTTTTTGAGTTTCCCATGAAGGAAATTACTAGTTTAATCCAAAGAGCAGCGGAAAATTTAAGATTATTTTAGAATTAAATTGTTATCGATGGTTATTATGTAGTAGAATGATTACATAATGTTGGCGTGCGCCAACAGCCTTTCATCCAAAACAATACATACTCTAGTTGAGGTTCGAATCCTACTCAGGGTAGTATCTGGTTCACTTGCTTTACGAATATTTGTTGTGTTGAGGAATAAAAAGATCGGGCGAGGGGTTTTTCGGCGGTTTGATCGGCGGAACTTTTTCTTATCACATCGGATTCGCTAAGCTCATTATCCCTGCTTCGTATTCACTTTCAACCTTAACAGCCATCAATAGTGCTTGCTTAATCAGATGAGCATAAGTTAGCTAAACCAGCTATCATCTTGCCCTTAAGTGTCAAAAAGCACTGAAGATTAACGTTTAGCTCTATTGCTTTCTGACCCGTGCGCACAAGATGATGACCATTTAGCCATCATCTTGTGCGCAATTATTAAAAAGCACTGAAGATAACAGTTTAGATTAAAAGTCGGTTGAAATTAAATTAAATTAATAAACATTGTGGAGAGATTTTTGCGAAATAATTATTACTATACACTTCACCTGCGCTACACATTATTAACGTAATAATCAAGGAAAAGCAAAAGTATACAAATATCGTAAAAACATTTTCCAAAAAAAATAAACAGGTTATAAGCGAAATCTCAAGGTAAACATTTATCAACAAAAATTTGTCTTTAAACTAAAATCAAATAATTTTATAAAATTACCGTTTAAGTAAATGGCTTGGTTAGTGTCTGAAGACGTGATGTACCACACGTTAAGAAAAGTGATGGGGGTCAAGTGAGCGGTGAAAATAAAAAATGACATAAAAGTGACAAGATATGTGACAAACACCTATTTAACTTTTGATATAGAAATTGTTTTTCCTTTTTTCCATTTACTTTCTAATTTTACTTTATACAATTTTCTTTCCTTTTTTAGTAAAATTATCCAGTTTTTATTTAGTTTATCTTAATGTTTATTTTATACAGTTTTTACTTCTCTAACCTACTACTTTAGGTTAATAATTAAAGTAATTTTAATTAAATTTTTATCAGTGGTTTTAAACCATGCTATCTGCCTTTTATATTCGTACACGTTAATTGTACTTCACAGTTTATTATTGCCAAGGATTTACGCGCTAAATTATTATTAATTATAATCCCATGACTTTAGCCCATCAGCTTTGTATTATCTAGAGAAAATGCGCTCAAAGGTTTTAAAAATTAGCATGACACAGCTTTAAGTTGGTGTAAATAATGCTATGCAATTCCTATTTTTGAATGATGCACATTTTGATTTTGATGAGATATTGCTTTATATTACTAAAGGTAAATATGCACATTAAAATTTTTGAATGATGACTATTGTTTTTTATTGCCTAAAGGGCAGTAGTAGTAGGGGGGTGGGGAGGTCAAGCCTGGTGAGACCAACTTTAAGGTCCTTTTCACCAACACCCAAAGGACATATGCACATTTAATTTTTGAATGATGATATTATTTTATATTACCTATAGGTCATATGCACATTTAGATTTTGAATAATGACTAATATTTTATATTACCTATAGGATAAATATGCACATTTAGATTTTTGAATGATGACTATTATTTTATATTACCTATAGGTCCACATTTTAGATTGATATAATGCTATATTTATATTACCTATAGGATAAATATGCACATTTAGAATGTTGACTTTATTTTTAATATTACCTATATGGTCAATATGCACATTTAGATTATCTTTATATACCTAATATAGGATTTTTGAATGATACTAATTATTTTATATTACTATAAGGATAAATAGGCACATTTAGATTTTTGAATGATGACTATTATTTTTATTACCTATAGGTCAAATATGCACATTTAGATTTTGAATAATGACTAATATTTTATTTACCTATAGGATAATATGCACATTTAAGATTTTTGAATGATGACTATTATTTTTATTACCTATAGGTCAAATATGCACATTTAGATTTTGAATAATGACTAATTTTTATTACCTATAGGTAAATATGCATCATTTGATTTTGAATGATACTATTATTTTATATTACCTATAGGTCAAATATGCACATTTTAGATTTTGAAATAATGACTAATATTTATATTACCTATAGGATAAATATGCACATTTAGATTTTTGAATGATGACTATTATTTTATATTACCTATAGGTCAAATATGCACATTTAGATTTTGAATAATGACTATTTTATATTACCTTATAGATAAATATGCACATTTAGATTTTTGAATGATGACTATTATTTTATATACCTATTAGTCAATATGCAACATTTAGATTTTGAATAATGACTAATATTTATTACCTATAGGATTAATAGACATTTAGATTTTTGAATAATGACTATTATTTATATTACCTATAGGTCAAATATGCACATTTAGATTTTGAATAATGACTAATATTTTATATTACCTATAGGATAAATATGCACATTTAGATTTTTGAATGATGACTATTATTTTATATTACCTATAGGTCAAATAATGCACATTTAGGAATAATTAATTGTTGGATATGAATGACTATTATTGAAATAACATTTAGATTTTGAATAATGACTATATTTTATATTACCTATAGGATAAATATGCACATTTAGATTTTTGAATTTATAATATTACCTATGAGGATAAATATGCATTTAAAAATTTTTGAATGATGACTATTGTTTTTATAATACCTAAAAGACAAATATGCACATTTCGATTTTTGAATAATGACTATTATTTTATATTAACTATAGGACAAATATGCACATTAAAATTTTTGAATGATGACTATTGTCTTATTTTAACTAAAAGGACAAATATTCACTTTCATTTGAAAAAAATTGAGAAACAATTTGTAATGCTACTACCTAGGTTGTTAACCCTTCCCTCACCATAATCCAAACTTATGAGCTCATTTATCCTAAAAAAATCGCTTAACAATCAAACAGTACTTCTACATAAAAAAAATAATAATACGCAGGTACATGACAAATAAATGTGATCTAGTAGCCACTAACACAAACAACGCATAAAATAGAAATTAGAAACAATTACTACCGCAAGCAAAAAGTTACTACAGATATTATTTTAAATCTTTATGAAATCTTACACATAAAATATTTAGAATGTTTTCGGTATTAAAATGTGGAAAACTTTTCAATTTATATTATGCCTTCAGTTTTCTGGTTGTAATTTAAAAGATGTAAACTTATGATTACATAACATTATTTCACCTGCCTGTGAATTCTTTTAGAAAGATAATAATGCGGGTAATCTATCAAAACAGGCGGGTTAAATAAAAGTAAATAGTAAAATCGTGATAGAGACCAGCTTGTTAGAACAGATCTGTCTTCACGATATCAGCTAAGCACTTGATTATGTACTTTAAAAATTTCGGGGAAATTTGAAAGTATAATTTCACTTGGTTTAAAGCACAAATAGTAGAGATTTTACAATCGATACCTTAGATCAAACTTAATACTTATTACTTTAATACGATGTTTGTCAAACATAACATAATTGTAATTAATAAATAACTTCATACATAAATTTAATTATAAATAAATATGTTTATAAAAAAGTTATAAATACGGTTATTTATAAAGAAGTTACAAACTACTTAATTTATTAAAAAGTTATAAGTAAAAATGTTAATAAATAAGTTATAAATAAATATACTTATAAAGAAGCTATAAATAAATAAGAGGTAAATAACTTTATTTACACAAAGTTATAATAATTATTTATGCACCAAGAGAGTAAAGAATGCTATTATTTGCCTGAGCAGTTAATTGGTTCCTAAGGCGAATACCGAGGTAACCAAAGCATTAAACTCCCGAGGCGAAGCCGAATTTATATGTTTAACTCTTGAGGCAAAGCCGGGGAATTTGGGCTCTAGCAAAAATGTTAGGAAATACTTTTTCTCCCTTGGAAGTGAAAATTGCTTCATTACTACCTAAAAACTAGTCAAAAAACTTTACATTATACACCGTCTGGAGATAAATGACTTTATTACGGTCTATTCATTAAACATTTAATAAGCACTCCATCTCGAGCATGTATCTCTGTTGCCGTAGTTATAAGAAATTAATTTCAGCATCGGAGGTCAAAGCTTGGCAGCCCAAACGATGCTCTCAGGTTTCTCATATATATTTTTATGTGGAATTTCATTAACCATCTGAGGTGAAAATTAGGTGATTCCCATTAACTAAGGACTAGCGAAGTTGGTCCAAAGTGGTAACATACGCGTAGCAAATCCGATTTGGTGAGAAAAAGTTCCGAGGTGCCTCGTACCCCATTTGTAAATATATGTTTCAGTCAAACATAATAATAAAACTTTATTTTATCATAAAAATAAATAAGAAGTATTTTCTTTTTCAAAAATTACATCATACAATTTTTGAGTAATATAAAAAATAGATAGTTAAAGGAAATAGTTAAGAGAGTATCAAACAAATACCGACATAGTTAAAATATTTTCAGTATTCTGAAGTGTACTAATTTGAATCATTATGGCGGTATTTTCAAATCTTTTTGTATCAGTGAATGTGTTTAAACAGGGTGTGCATGTATGTGTAAGGTTGAGCAAGTAACCTAAATTATAATAACTTATATTTTCTTTAAACTTGACTTAAAAGCGAAAGTAAAGATATATTAACAGCCCAAAAGAAGAACCATTATATTGCGAGTACCAATGGTGCCTACGATTATAATTTTGAATAGGTAGGACAATACTAGAAAACGAAGAAAACAGTCTCTCCACAAAAAATAATAGTTTATTTCGACCGAACAAGAGGCCATCATCAGTGTCTTATAGATTAAGATTAAAGATGTAAATACATAAAATTAAATTCTTTTCCGAGATGGTAAAAGCTTATTATTGATAGTAAAAATATTTGATGTATTTATAACTTTTTCTTTATCTTCATAGCACTGATGATGGCCTCTTGTTAGATTGAAAGCGCTTTGCCAATAAACAATTATTTTTGTGGAGAGACTCTTTTCTTCGTTTCCTAGTATGAATAACTCCACTTGTACTCAAAATCATTCAAAGGTAGCCAATTATTTTTTTGATCTTACTACTGTTATAAAATAGAATCCAGGTACCTAGCCAAATATAAATGATCTATGATAGGAAAATCTCTTAATTTATAACTAAGCAAATTTTCCTCAGAACATGAGGTTGTTGAGGACGAAAGTGGAGAAGGGATTTAGGGGATTGATTCCTATGGTTACCTAGGTACATGGTTACCTACGTAAATCAGTACTTATGGTACTGATGTACGTCATTAGTGGCTAGAAACAAAACAATGTAATTTTGTTAACAAAATTATATTTTTTGACACTGTTTTTGAAAAAACAGTGTTAAAATACAATTATATTTATTTGAGATACTCCTTTACTTTAAATTAATAACGAATGTTAACAAAAAAACCTTTTAACTTCTAACTCATTTCACTTTCATTGAAATTTCATCATGTCCCCGTATTTTTAAAACTAAAAAATTACAAACGAATAAAAAACACAAGTGAAAGTATTTAAAGAAGTATTTTCAGAATAAAAAGAATGATAAAATTAAAGGAATGTACAAGAGTACGTCACAGGTCCTACCCATCACCTGTTGCTACACACGAATCAACAAGTGTTTTCCACGATATATGTCAAACAATAATTAATACAACCAAATAACAATAAAATATCTAAACACATACTTAAATAGTACTTTTAAAATTGTTTCACAACTTATAGATTATTCTGCTACAATTTCGTAGAATCCATAAAATATCGGTCGATATATATATAAATAATTTATTTTTAAAAACAAGAGTTGGTTTTGTCCCGCCAAATATGTCAACTTATAATGAATAAAAACTACGTAGTTATGCAACGTCTTATTAAATAATCAAAAATGCTTAAAATGTAGCTTTATAATTTAGTAAAAATATGACTAGAATGCAATTATACTATTGCAAATGTAGCCAACATATAATTCTTTAAGAATAAAGATTATTATTTTGATAAAAAAAACAACTTGACCACAAAAACAATTGCATTTATTTAATAAATGATTTTATACGTAACACGATAACCCGAATTTATTACAATCTAATATCTTTGTAAATTTATTAATAGAGAGCTTAAAATTTGTAGATAATTAATTTTAATATCGCTAACATACATAAATAAATGTACTTATTAAAAGTAGATGTACATAAAAAAAAACTTTAAAAAAAGTTTATACTAGTGGGAGTAAGGTATTCTACAAGTTAGCTTAAGTCCAGGAACCTGCTGAAGTTTCAGGTACACAGAGGGAGTGTACCCACTTAAAACTATTTTAAACAAAAATTTTAAGTTTGTTACAGATATAAGTTGTCAGTGTTTCAAGGAATAAAAATATGAGAAAAAGTTTTATGCTTAAAAAGAGAAAACAATACAGATTAAAAATTATAAAACAAAATTAAAATCGATCAAATAGTTTCTAACTTATTAAATGACATAAATAAAAAAGTTCTAATACCTTCTAGATAGTACATATTTTAATAAACTGGCGTGATGAAATAAGGTTTAGTACTAATTTCAATACGGTTATAATTGAGATTTCACAGATATATACATTTTTTATCACTGTTATCGAAGATATTGATTGACATATATAAATATAATACTTTTAAGGTAAGGCATGTCGTGAGACGGGGTTATCGAGTCGCTTTCATTAAACTAGGGACAGTAACGTCTGAAGGAGAA
>JACMZG010001914.1:18722221-18817459 GCA_018340805.1 Microvelia longipes
TCGTCTTTGAGAAGGTTGGAAGGAACATAAAAAAAAAAATAAAAAAACAGCGGTCACCCACCCAGGCACTAACTAAGCTTAATGCTGCTTAACTTTTATGATCCAACAAAAATTATAGAAACCGATAAGAAGGAACCGTTCTTAGACTTTAACTTCTTATTATAGAAACCAGGTACCAGCGGGTAGGGTACCAGCAGAAAGCGGGTACCATTATTTGACGGTAGTTCAAAATAAATGAATTTAAAACATGGAAGTTTAACTTAGTTTTTAGCAAACATATTTAGCAATTTAGAAAATAAATGTTTTCTAAAAACTATGTATTTCGACCCCAAGGTTTTCTAAGGTAACTTGATTTCGACCTCAGACATCATAAAGACACAGGCCGCAAAAGGACGTAAAACATTTAGCATCCAGTTTAAAGAGCACAAAAAACAATGTTCACTCGTATACATACAAAAAAGGACCAAAGGAGTTTAGTATATATATATATATATATATATATATATATATATATATATATATATATATATATATATATATAATATATATATATATATATGGTGTGTGTGTGCGTGCGTGTGAAAACAATGTTCACTCGTATACATACAAAAAAGGACCAAAGGAGTTTATATATATATATATATAATATATATATATATATATATATATATATATATATGTGTGTTGTCTGTGCGTGCGTGTGAAAACAATGTTCACTCGTATACATACAAAAAAGGGACAAAGGAGTTTTGTGAAAAATGTACGACGTCATAAAATTGGAACAAGGTATTTTAAATCGATTGAGACGGTTTCAGCTCAATCAGATCATTATATAAATATATATATATATATATATATATATATATATATATATATATATATATATATATATATATATACATAACATATAACAGATAAAGCATCTGCAATATTAACTAACCAGATGGATCATTATTACAATAATCAGTTTTCCAGGTCAATGATCTTGCAATATTTACAGTATTAACTCCAATTTACTCTAATTTGTATTACACATGATCCCAATTACAAAATAATTCCAAACCAAAAAATTACAATTATATTACAACATGATGTACTGTAATTCGTTAATTAAAGCAATTACGAGAAGCATTCACATCTGTGTTTATAGAGAAAAAACTGCACTCAAGTCATTTTATGGATAAATTATATTTAATGGTTCATCTGAAAAACAAACACAGTCTTGTACATAGATTAATACATGGATTGCTTTTTTGTAATTTTAAAAAAATCGGTAAAATTAAGGGTTGATATTTTTCGCTGAGAAAAAGGTGAATAAGGTCGAAACAATAGTGGTCAATACCAAAAATAAGTGGGGAGTCGCTTTCAATGTTTGTGGTTTGTAGTCGATACGAGCAATCAATGCCAGGGTACAGGATCGAATCCTGGGAAGGACGATGAATCGTGTTTTTACATTATATAAGTTTATAACTACAAAATAATTCTGGCATATCCGCATATCGGGGGAATTTCCTTTGGGATGCGTGTTTCCGTGCTTAACAATCCATTTCTTGCTTAAGGATCCAGTTGATGCTTCATAACTTGAGCAGTTACTTAATTATCAAGCACTACTCGTAACTCATTATTTTTGTATTTTTCAAAGGAAATGTGCTAAAATCAACTGAACTGAACTGAAATGTTGTGCAATGCCAATTTCAGAGGCATAGTTTTGTGTAACTAACAAAATCATTTCCTTTGAAAACTACAGAAAAAATTAGTTACGAGTATAGTGCTTGATAATTAAGTAATTGCTCAAGTTATAAAGCATAAATCCTTAAGCGAGAAATGGATTGTTAAGCACAAAACACGTATTCCAAAGGCAATTCGCCCGACGTGCGGACCACTGCGCGGTCCAGAACTGGAACCGTTCTGGCCCAGAACGATTTTCATTTAGAAATTCGTTTGGACGGATATTTGAAATCAGTTCAAAGTAGGTTCAAGTTTAAAAAAAAATAGCATGTAAAAAGGCTCAAGACTTAAGATAGATTTTAGCTTAAGCTTTAAGATGAGATTAAGCCGGAAACCTGATAAGCTTACGGAGATGTTAACACTTGGGACCTACATTTTAATAACTCCGCCAACATAACATAAGAATAAGAGATATACATTTGAAATAGGCTAAAAATAGTGTAAACAAGGATCGACATAAAAACGGAACAGATTTTAAGCAGATTCCAGCGTACACGTGTTATTGTTTACAGGAATACAGATGTTTGGATGTGATGTGATGGATAGAGATATTTATCCTTTCTTTTACTGTTATTAAATCAATGACACAAATAATTAATTCATTTAGCATGTTTTTAGGATTAAAGTTGCAGTCAGCTAATTGCTGCCAGGAATATCGAAGTTACAAGTAAATTGAACCGGTAAATCTTATTTGACATAGATAACGCAATGGACCAACTTTTCAGTTTATATTTTAATTTATTCAAAGAATTAAATCAAACCAATTATATTTCAACCTCACTGTAGATGAAGAAAATAATTCGCGGCTTCCAGTTCACATCAGTAACAAAATAATTAATAGACCTGAAAATTGGGTATTACGTGAAGATAATAAGCGCTAAACGTTTAAAGCGCTATAAAGATGAGCTTTAAACGTTTAAAGCGCTATAAAGATGAGCTTTGCGAATTTTATATGATGCAATCTAATCTACCAAATAATAAAATTACATAACTCGCAGAAATCTTTAACGAATCGAACACAGATGATATAACGTAGCTACAATAATTGATCGGAGCTAATTGTGTTTTCTTTTATGGAATTCAACGAAAGGTTAGCGTCGTAAACATTTTTTATAGGTGACTTGGAGTGATACCCGAGCTTCACTCGCCAAACCTTTTATTAAATAAACAACAAATTTTTAATGTCTTTTGAGAACCAAAACGCAGCCTTTGCGCTGGGGGCCTCTTCGCGGCCCCGCGCCTTTCTGTAGCCACATGGTTGTTCTATATAAGTTCGTCATATTACTAGTTTATATAAGTGGCATACTGTCACGATATAAGTAAATTTTAAAATTAAATGATCAAAAAACGAGATTTGTTTACATTATGTTATATATGTCATTCAATAGAACCGGAAGTAATGATCGAAATAATATTCAACTTTGTCTATTGGTTAACCATACATAATAGTACAAGTGTAAAAAATTGCAGCCCGATCTAAACACGTTTTGTAGATTTTTGATTATTTAAAATGTTTATTGGGTCATTATTGTAGGTTAATGTCATCAGACATATTTCACAAACAATAGGGTTCGGGACATCAACAAGCATGATTTTTATAATAAGTTTTATTTCCGAGATAGCGTTCGAAAATTTCTATCTGAGGACGAGCAAACCAAGTCCGAGGCACCTCAAACCCGAATTTATACTTTACAATGCTTTATCTCCCTATAAGTCAATACAAAAATAATGATAAGAAAGTAATAGAAAACTAGAAAGTAAAACTATATTAGTCCTGCGTGTCCTAATTTAATGACATAATTTAAAAAAAAAAATCACAATCAACCTTTTATAAAATGAGTAATGACCAAAAAGACCGAGATCTAAAACCCGACCTACATCTCCTCTTTAGAAAACGTAAAAGCAACAGGTAGTCTATTAATTACAGTCATTACACTGCCATTACACTTCTTGAATTACACTCTAAACTACATCGTTTACAATTACAATTGTTATTTTGAAATCACGTCCTCATCAGAACCACAAACTATTGTAAATATTATGTAGTCTATTATTACAAAGACGTCGTTAAAGCAAATAATCAGTAATTAAAAATTTACAAAATTAGTCAAATTACAAAATAAATGAGATAATGCATAAGTATGGGAATCATAAGGTAATGGCTCATTAAAATATTTGTACATTTTTTGTCCTGTGATGTGGGAGTAGACAAAATGTAGTAATTGCAACAGTTATGTTGTAACTTTTAGATTCATTTTTCCAGGATAACTTTATGTAATTAGTAACTTAAATACGAGTATAATAAAGTATATTTTGTTTATAAAAGAATAAAATTTATAAAAAGTTTGCATACATAAAGTTAAAAAATCGGGTACGGAGTATCTCGAACTTTTTCTCATCACATCGGAATCGCTACGCTCATCCACACTACTTTGGACTCGCTTCGCTCGTTCTCAGAATATACAAGTCGTTTAATTACTGCAACACGGCTTTAGACTCGCTCGCTTTTCTCGTCCTCAGTTAGTAAATACATTCATTTAATTCCCAGCGGTCATCTATCCTGGCACTGACCACGCTCGATGCTGCTGCTTAACTTTTATGATCCAACAAAAATTATTGAAACGAAACTTAGAACTTAGTATATTACATATTTATACATACACACACACACACACACACACACACATATATATATATAAAGTACTTTTAAACGGACAAAAGACGTATTGATAGCTTTTAACATATTTACATATTAGACGACTAATCTCACAATCCCTAGAAGGCCAAGTGGACTCATTTGAATAAGCATGGGATGTTTTAAGAGGCCTGTTCTTATGAAATTCTAAATTAAATGACTTGTTTACGCCAACAATGATATAATATATATTATTAAGATTTATTTATTATTGTTTATTTAGTATTATTAGATTTTAAGTAGATTTTATCTTGGAGACAGATATTATGTTATAATATATACATATATAACACTATAATATATATATAATTATATATATATAATATAAATACATAATCTAATAAGAGTATAGCATATAAATAATAAATTATTAGTAAATTTAAAATATTATTATATAAAAGATTATACTGTTGCATTTCAAACTTATATTGGATATTATATTTTAAATAGTATTTAATATTATACATATATATACATATATATACAACACACACGCACAATAACACATATACACACAACACATCACATGCACACTACACAACGATACTATATTTAATATATATTTTTAATAATATCTAAATATAATAATAAAATTATTATATATATTATATATACATAAAATAAAATTATTACACCAATAATAATATAATATATATATATATAATATAATATATATCATAAATATATCATAATATATAATTAGAAATATATATATATATATGTAAATATAAATATATTATTATTATTATTATAATATATTATCAAGTTTATTACGTAAAAGTATACTCTTGTACTGCAACTTAATATTTTGGATATATTCTAAATAAACTTTATAAGTAATCAATAATAATGAACTCATGCGGATTTACTATCTAAGGACGAAGCGAAGCGAGTTCGAAGACACCACTGCAGTAGTAAATTTGGCGAATGGTTATCCTGAAGACGAGCGAAGTGAGTCATATGCAGGGAGGATGAGTGTAGCGAATTCGATGTGACACAGATAAGTTCCAAGGTGCCCCGTACCCGATTTTTAATTTATAAAGCCGTAAAAAATAACGCTTAAACTTTAAAATGCTATAAAAAAGATTGCCATTTCTTAATTTAAGGTAGACTCATTTATAGCGGTGTTATAATTTATGGAGTCAAAGGATAAATACTCCTCTAAATATAAGAAACAGGGCTTTATGCAACCTTAAAACTTGATTTTTTAACAGCCTTCTAACTAAATGAGGAAACCATAAACGATGTATACAAACAAAAAGTTAGTAAAGTTTGTCTGTAATTTCTATTTTCAGTCTTTAAAAAAAATTACAAACAAAAAGTGCAAAAACCACAGTAAAAGCATAGGTACACTTGTAAGCATAACCTGAGGGAATGAATAAATGAGTTAGATAGATGGGTTAAAGTTCAAATACACCTCAGGGGCAAAAATGATTCATTTTTAGTCAGAATAAAATAGAATAAGTATAAAACAGCTTCTCCCCATGTATTTTAATATTTTGATGTTCAAATTTAATTCATCCAAGTAAATTTATTGCAGATCTGATATTTAAAAGTTTAGATGGTTTTGCAATACTTTTTGGTAAATTCTTTAAGGATGTAAGGTGTAATTATATTTTAAATTGATCAACAACAAGTTTTAGCTTTAATACGCGTCAAAATTTAGCGTTTTGAAAAATTTGAAACATGGAGATCTATTTATATACGTAGCTACTGCTACAAGCTCTAGATATATACAATGCAAGCACATGGCAATGATATAGTAGAGAAGAGAGACTACACACGTTTTGTGCTAACTTAACCTTGTTTTGATTTGAAAAGTTTACTTTCAGTGGTATCTGCTAGTAGGGGGGTAAAAGCGAATTTTAAACACCCTATTCGCGATTCAAAGAGATAGTTGTAAGGTTGGCAATACCAATGGCAGGAAAACGAAAGGGTGATCAAGGGGATGTTTGTTAATTAGTGATAAATGTGATGAAAATTATTAGAACGACCATCGGTGCTAAAAAAATTGCAATATTTCATAGATAAATATTTCGATAATTCCAGGATTTTAAATATAGAATCAGGCTCTTATCACTACAGACTTTGATTCGTCCATTTTAACCCAGAAATAATAAAACCTAAACGGATAATTTAAACAAACATTTTACAAAAAGTGAATTTATTGAGTTATTAATTATTTTAGTGCGTAAATAAAATTGATTAATAAATTAAAACACCATTACAGTGAAAATCGGCTTCTCATCAGTTAATTTAAATACCTGTTACTAACTAACTAATTTAAACAATTTAATGCAATTAAATGGTAATTTTGTGTGTTTGTGCAAACTAAAATTGTTTAAAAGTAACATCAATTAACAAGAACTAAAATAAAACAATATATTATGATCTTCATCTTCTTATCACTCAATTTCAATACTCATAACAACCCATTAAAACGCTATTTTTCAACGAAATTGTGATTCTACTGAGTTCATACGCCCTACAATTAGTTAAATTAAAGCACTTTGATAAAAAATTTAAAGAAATAATCGTCACAAATAAGAAAAACCAGAAAATCCCCATAAGGACTTTAACAACGATCACCCTTTCGTTATCAATTTCTTATCAGCGACGGTGGCGCTGCTACGGACTTTGAATCGCGAATAAGTATGATCAGTCAAGAGAGCGATCATACGATTCAAACCTGCGTAACGATTCAAACCTGTTGCGCTCCTGGATAAGTTTATATAAATTTGGTTATAAAACTAAAGTTGGTATTGAAAGACGTTTTCCTTACTTTAAAGGACTACAATGAGCCCCTCAAGCATTTTTAGGTACGAATGTTTCAAAAAGTTAAAATCCAAATGTAATTTAATAAGTCTTTTGATCATTTAATACTTTTAAACGGACAAAAGACGTATTGATAGCTTCTAACATATTTTACATATTAGACGACTAAATCTTCACCAATCCCTAGAAGGCCAAGTGGAACTCATTTGATAAGCTATGGGATGTTTTTAAGAGGCCTGTTCTTATGAAATGCTAATTAAATATCTTGTTTACGCCAACAATGTAATTAAAAATATTTATTATTATTTAAGATTTATGTTAATTTATTGTTTATTTAGTATATTATATTTTAAAGTAAGATTTTTATGGGGCAGACAGATAATATGTAAACGAACAAAGCATTAAAGCTTTGAGCCATGACTGGCAAAGTATTTTGGTAGAAACCATTAAATCGCCAAGAGCATTATGTTAAATCAATTCAGTGATAATTTATTTCATCCAGTTAATACTATTTAAACACTAATGCTATCAATTTAATAACCCAATTACTGTTATAATTTATTATAATAAGAGTTACCCTTTAGGATAATTAATTAAACACAAAGTATATTAGTGTTTAATTAGTGTTTATTAGTGTCTTTATTTTCCGATTGTATATTACTCTGTAAATTATTTTTTAAATAAAAAAAAAATTATTATTATTATTATTATTATTAATTAATGGTAACGTTTCGGCGTGATCCAAAGAAAGCATTTTCAAATAAGATTTTCGTATATAGTATAGTAGATATACTATTTTTGTATACTATAGATTACTATTTTTGTATATAGATTAGTGTAAATTAGTGTCTTTATTTTCCTATTGTATATTACTGTGTAAATTATTTTTTAAATAAAAAAAATATATTAAATAGTAATGGTAACGTTTCGGCGTGATCCGAAGAAAACATTTTCAAGTGATAGTCAAATTAAAAATAATGAAATCGCTAAAAATAATACACTGTTACCCTAAGATATCTAACTCAGTTAAAGTTCTTATGAACTTATTATTTTATGCTCAATTTAAACTGTGCTTTTATTAGTTTTTAACCATTTTAAATCATTATATGCTTCTAATTGTGCTAGTAATGGCAATATGGATTTACTTGCAAATTATTTTTATCACCTTTTTCAGAGTTAGTAACAGTGAAACGATATCACAAGACAATGCATTTTTACTTTTCCTTATTTATACGGAAGGTATATATATATATATATATATATATATATATATATATATATATATATATATATATATAATATATATTATATATATATATAATATATATATATTTTATGGCTCAGGTGGATAATTCCAGGCACTTAGACCTCTTAGGTGGGTCCATTGTGCCATCCTGAATGAAAAAAAATAGATAAATAAATAAATAGAAATATATAGGCGATAATATGAAAATAAATATTACTAAATATAAATAGAGATAAAAAGAAGATAAAAGATATTACTGTAACTGAATAATAATATTAGAAAGAGAGGATTCAAGTGTAAACTGGTATCGTTTGGTGCTCAAAACTAATATCGTCTACATAAATTCTTTATACATATTCCTGAACTACAAGCTAAATTATAAGTAGATACTTATGCTAGTTCGTTTAGTAGCAACTTCCTGCACATTAGTGCATTCTGAAACTCTAAACAATTCGGATCTAGTATAGAATGATTGTTTTCTTCTTTTATCTCTACAAGAGCCAAACACTGGCTGCTCTTTGATTATTGGCAGTTTGCTCTTAAATGGTGGGTTTCAGAGCAGTGAGAGCAAACTTTTCTTTTCACATGATTTTTTGTATGACCCGTTCTCAGACAGGTAAAACATTCAGTAGGTATATAGGAAAAGTATTGTGTTTGCAAAAAAAATCCGAAACCGGGATGTCACCTGAATTACCAAGTGACATGTCAATGTCAACTCATTATCAGCATTAGTTCAATGTTATCAAATGACTTGGGTAATTTTATTTTTGAAATTGTTTAAAAATCGGGAAATGATTCAATTGAGTTAAAATTCAGAACTAGAGTATATTTTTAAGTAATAAATAAGTACATTAAGTTTCGTTTTAATACAAGTATATCTATAATTTTTTTTGGATCATAAATATAAAGCAGCATTGAGCGTGGTCAATGCCTGGATGGGTAAAGCAAGTCCGAAGACGTGTTGCAGTATACTTTTAACAACTTCTATATTCTGAAGGCGAGCGAAGCGAGTCAGATGTAGGGAGGATGAGCGTAGCAAATCCGATATGAAGAAGAAGAGTTCTAAGGTACACTACCCCGTATCCAATTTTTTAGCGGCTTTTTCATTATTGCATGAACCACGCCGAAACGGTACCATAATTTAGCGTTTTATTAATTTCCCCACAGGATAACTCTTTAAATAAATAATTTAATAATCTGGTTTTGTTTAAAATTAGCTGATTAATTCTCATACTATTATTAGGAAAAGGAAGTGATAATCGGTCTCCACCTTCGTTCCATTTTAGGTAACAATTTCAAGATACGCATAGAACAAGCACACTATATGTGCACAGTGTTAGTGTTACGCCATTATAGCGGTCATTAATTTTAGCGGCAAGGTAAGCAAGATTTTAAAACACGTCATTATTCCAATATTGTTATTTCTAACTGGTTTTTAGACTGTTTGTTTAAATTAAATTATTAAATTCGGAATAATTACTACTGTTTTGAATACTATTTCTCTATTTTGATTTCTTTATATTATTTATATTATCTTTATATTTCTTTATACATGCGTTTATTACATTTCAATGTCAGTAGAAATTGCTTTAGAAGCTATTTACAAAACCACCAAAACTGATGATGACTCTTATTAATTTTAAGGATTCAGGGTTACGTCAAGTTATATGAAACTCATAGAAAAGCATATTGTACAAGAATCCGTTTACTACTGTAGTCGTGCTATTCGAAAAACAATTTATGACGTCATTAACCCGCAAAGGCTGAACTTCGGTATACGGTGCACCCTGTTATCAATACTATACATCGATATATTTTTAGTTTAGAGATATGACGTAGGAATAATCGATGTATGCCTTTTCTTTTACAACATATTTTATTATTTTTTTAAATGTTTTTTTGTTGTTTGTGTTTTTTTTATTTGTTGTAAAATGGTTTATAACTATTTTCATATTTTTTATGTTTTTATAATGTTTTAACTATGTTTTCATAAGAATAATCGATGATACACCACATCTAATTTTATGTTACGCGTATTTTTGTGTTTGTTATTTTCAGGTTTTTTATTATATTTTTGTTGTTAATGTTTTCATTTATTTGTTGTATGGTTTTTTTTAATGTTTTAATTATAATTAATAATTTAACGACGCTGCTTATCTTTTATGTGCTCAGTTCGCGTTTACGTGTCGCGTAACTAAAAATATATCGATACATAGTATTGATAACAGGGTGCACCGTATACCGAAGATTTACCACCCGCAAAAATTACGAAAAATCATAAAACGCGAAAGAACAATGCGATTAGATTGTTATTTGGCACGCATGTAGCCATATATAAGACTAACACATGTGCTAAGTTTCATCTTATTATCAGCATTAGTTCATTTTTTATCATATGACTTGTAAACGTTTTAAAAAAAATTGTAAAAAATCAGAAAATAATATAATTGAGTTTAAATTTGGTACAAGTGTATAATTGTATTAACTGGATGAAATAAATGATCACTGAGTTGATTTAACATAATGCTCTTGGCGATTTAATGGTTTCTACCAAAATACTTTGCCAGTCATGGCTCAAAGCTTTAATGCTTTGGTCGTTTTCATATTATCTGTCTGCCCCATAAAAATCTTACTTTAAAATATAATAATATTAAATAAACAATAAATTAACATAATCTATATATTGTTAGTTGATTTGGGGTCACACACACACACACATATATACATATGTGTATGTGTAATTGTATATATGTAATATATATATATATATATATATAATATATATATATAAATATATAATATATAATTATATATATACATACATACATACATACATACATACAATAGCCCCCCTAGAGCTAGAAGCTAGATCCGCCCTCGCATACAGCATTTAGCACTCAAGGTTTTTGAATATCTACGCCCGCTATTACTGTTATGTACATAGACATATAAGTATTTTCGTATAATGGATCCGCCATCTAAGGACCGGCAACGTCTAATACAGCTCAACATCGCGGTAAGATTTTGAGGAAGGTGTAGGACAAACAGAACTTATTTTGCAACTACAGTCATAAGCGTAATAGATAATGCCTCCAAGACCAAAAAATAACACAGTTTAGTTCGAAAACGGTAACAATAATTAATACTAACACACATAGAGACAAAGCGCCCCTTCCCCAAAACATCTAACTCTATAAATAAAAATTACCTCCACATTTTTAGCATTATTTATTTTCCATTTGTAGATATATGTAAATTTTCCCAGTTCTAATTTTATCTCTTTTCGTATTCTCTTTTATTTACTTATTCATATTTTGTAGCTTCCGTGGTATATTAAAGATTTTTTTTATAAAAACGGAATTAAAAAAAATAGAACTTAATTAATTTATATAGAAAATTTGAACTTCATGTATTAGGACCTCTCAGTGAGTTTTGTGAAGTGGCATATGTTTTTTTAAAAAGCTTCTATTTCCTAACTATACCTATTAGAGGCGAAGAAAAGCCCTACCTATTAGGGGCTTTTCTTCGCCTCTAATAGGAGTTAGTAGTGGTATAGTTAATAGTGGATGGGAGTTCTCTCATCCACTTAACACCACCCTTGACAAAAATACGCATAAAGATATATTACTAGAGAGTAATATACCCTATTTAACCCTATAGGTTAAATTTTGAAACATCGAAAAAGTAACCTGTCCACCTTCGCTTATAAATATAATCAAATAATCAGTACAAAACTACAGCAACATACAGTAAAACGTTAAAAATACAAATCAAAACTCAAACAATGTGCGGGAAGCCGAAATCAGTTGATTTATTATAACTTTAATCACACTTTATGAAGGCTATAATGAGGTTACACAGAGCTCCTAGGAGCCCTAAAAAGATGTTTCAGGCCTTTAAAAGTGTTAAGATAGGCTATGCCCTCTCTAGTATATATCTATATGAATATACGTATAAAATACACTTTTTAAATGTAAAACGAGATTTTTCCGAATGTTAACACATGTGCCGGCCAAGCAGTCCAGATTCGATCCTGGTCGGAGTCTCAAGGATTTTCATGGGAGGGATCAAAAACCCTACATGTACCGTACTTTGAAAAAGACGCCAAGCCAGTGGTTCCGAACCAGTAAGATGGATAGTACACGTAAAAGATCATTCGCCATAAATGGACCTGGGTATAGGAAAAAGTTAGGATTCTCAATAATAGCATGTCTAAAACATACATATGTTTTGCTTTACGGTTTCAATAGCAGGAGAGCTTAGTCTGGTACCCACTACTAGACTAAGGGAATTAGCAAAAAGGGCCTATTTGCTATGTCTTCAATCACCTCTTCCTAATTACAATATCAATTAAAAAACACATTACTCATAAGTAAGAAAGAGTAAAAATCAGTTTTTGGCTCGCCATGTGGCAAGAGTTGCGTATATTCCAACACCAACTAGTAACTAATTATAGCCAAGGTTATCAATAGACCGGAACCGCAAATATTTAGTTTGAAACTGATTTCCGAAAATTTATCTAGGAACGCCTCACCGAGTTAAAAAGTCAGATATTTGATCTGCTGAGTAAACTGCTGTATAGTATAGTATACACTCTAGGTGACAAGGTTGTTTTATTTATCTATTTTTTATTATTATTATTTATTTATTTACAGCGTGAAAACCGTGCAAGCATTATAAATAATTTTATTAAATTTTTAAACAGAGTTTCTCGTAGACAAACGTATCAAAAAGTTTGACCAAAATTAGATAAGCAGACGTCATTAAACCACAATATTGACTCAGGAAAATTTCAAAAAATCATAAAAAGCGGAAAAACGTTGCGATCAATTTAAAATTTGGCACGCAAGTAGCTATATATAAGTCCAACATGTTTGCCAAGTTTCATCTCAATATCAGCCTTAGTTCAATTTTTAACGAATGACTAGTATAAGTTTGAAAAGTTGAATTGAAATTTGGCACAAGTGTAAACCTTTACGTGGTAAATAAGTATTTTTAGTCTCGTTTCAATAGGTTTAGTGTATCTATAATTTTTGTTGGATCATAAAATGGGTGACCGCTGGGAAAAAACGGATGTATTTACTATCTCAGGACGAGCGAAGCGAGTTCGAAGACGTATTTCTTTTTTTTATAAAGCAGTTGTTACGGTGTAACAAATTTAAACTTTCTTATTATTTACCTTGTCTACGCAGTTTTGTTGGTTGATAAGGTGATAAACCTTATCTACACGATGTGATGAACACTGGGTTGAACACCTATAATTTGTTTTTGGGGTTAAACCCTGCATACGTCTACACGGTAGGGGCTTAACCCGGTATTCAACACCTATACCGTCATAGTGGTTTATACTTGAGGGAACATAGCCTACCTCAATACATTAAGACCTCAAAACATCATTTTGGGGCTATCAGAGGCTCTGTGTAACCTCATTGTAACCTCTTTCTAGAGTAAGTTAGGTTAATAATAAATCAATTGTTTTAAAAAGACGCCTTCTGGTGCGACATATTCAGCAAATAATGAAATAGAATGGTATACCACAGACAAATAAGACATGCAAGTTCGTAGGAATACCAAAATTACAGTTGACTCTACATTTCTCTTTAACAAAAGAATCAACAATAAGGAAGGTTTCGAAAACAAAAAGGTTGTGGTGAAGTGCTAACATCGCCATTACAACACAACAAAAGTGCTTTTTTTCCTTTCCACTGCTATTTATTTTATTTCTAGGAAGTGGACAGATGTGCGGGACTTCCAGTTTACAGAAGTACATGAAGCAAAGTACAAAGCTTAATGAAGTACTTACTTCATTATCTGAACCTAAAAGACAATATAACTTATAAAAAAGTATTTAAAGACTTATCTATTTTTCGGTCTAAAAATTTTCACAAAAAGGAAAAGAACGGTAAAAGGAAAAAAACTGCATATCTAAAACTCTTATCGAGGTTTGATGAGGATGTTTCGATTTCTATTTGATGTGTTTTCTACTCTACACCATTCTTATAGAAAAATGCTTAATTAAGCATTAAGTAAAACAAACGTTCAGATAAGTAAAGATTTTACTTTGCAAGTAATCTAAGATTAAACTATAGTCACACCTCCCACAAAAAAGTGACCCCATCGAAAACTAAAAAATAGAGAGAATCCAACACGAAACACACGTCAAAACCCAACTGCACATGCTTGGTACAAACTGTGCATGCTTACAATTCTTATAACAGCGCAGTTCTTACATTTTAGAGGCAAACTTAGCTCTTAATGGTTTCCCATTGTTAATTGCTTGAAAAGAATACAAAACACGCTTAAATTATCACTCACTAAAGTGGCTAAGAATAGTCCAAAATTTAAAATTAAATAAGAACAAATGGACTTAACAAGCACCACAAATGTAACAATTAGAATCACGAGAAGCACAGAAGAAAGTTGAGAAGCAAACTCAACAACCTTGCTACATAACCTGCGTTTAACGCCTTTTTTCATTATAACCAAGTTTGCCCCTATTTCTCTATCTCATACAACAACTTACGTGGGGTCAAAAATGTTCCTTAATGCGTCATCCCCTTTATTCAAGATCCTTGATTCACACTGAATTAAGAAATCAACTAAAAAAATTGTTGGTCAACATAAAAAGTTAATGTTTTCATACACAAAAAAAGAAAAAGAAAAAATAATCCAGTCAAAAACTTGTCATTCGAGTTAATTAAAAATTTAAAAACAGAAAAATCTACAATTTTTGTTTTTTAGAAATAAACTTTTGAATTAAAAATCGTCACACAGAACTAGGAATAGGATATAACCTGGATAATCAGGAAAATATTTCACAGAGATAAGAATTAATTAAATTATAAATATAATTTTCCCTAAAAAAAGGCCCTCTAAACGAGTTCATTTTTAATTGAGAAATTATATAAAAAAAAAATCAAAAGTTGTTCTGATTAATAATTTATGTTTGACAAAAATTAAAACAAATTATAAATACATAAATAGGAAACAAATTTATAAAGTATATGATTTGCTTTGTTTCTGATATCCCAATAGGTAAATAGACAGAGAACAACAAGTTTAAATTTGAACAACAATTTAAAAACGAAGGCGCTTAGTTATCTAAATTTATTTTAGAAGGTAGGCTACTGCTATGTAAAATTTATTTTTAGAAGGAAGGTTATATAGCGAATAATAAGAGTTCATTGCATCTTTCCAAAGATGATTTATTATAATAACAAAGCCATAATAATAAATAAATTATTACTATTTAAACAAAGCTATTTTTTATCCTAAACGGTCATCAATAAAGCCTAGAATCCAAAAAACTAATTCATAGGGTTTTAATAAACTTAATAAACCTAAAAGTAATTGAAGATTTAGATTATTTAATCCGGTGATGACCACGTTAATGTAGATGAAGAATCCGACGTTTCGCTTCCACTGTGAGAGGCATCTTCAGGGATGAAAAATTCACACATCATGGAAAGAAACACAATGTTCTACAAAACTGAATTAAAATTAGAAAAAAAGCTAAAAAAACTAAAATAAACTAAATTAACTAAAATTAATTAATTGAATTAATATAAATTTTATATAATTAATTTTATTTAATGGAATTCCGTTCAACTAATTTAATTAATATTGATAAAAATATAAAGCTATGGAAAAGTAAAAAGTGTATAATTTAATTTAGGAAATTAAAATAAAAATAAAATACACAAACAACTAATTTGGCTAAAGGATAAACTATAAATCATCATTAGTTGCTTTGATGGAGATTTTTTAGTATAGACTTACCATGATGTTTAATAAAAAAAAACACACACTAGAATTAAAAACAATTAATATATTGCCAACCACAATAGAATAAAAAAAATAACTGACCGGTGTCGACTTTACATCATCATCAGGTTGACAATATATTGTTTTTCATTCTAGTGTGTTTTCTTTTTTTTTTAAACATCATAGTATATAAACCATAATACGTTGGAGCGTTCCAGCCACAAACTTAGTATTCTGGCATGACGCCCATCTTGCAATACCCTCAGTTTGGAAAAATTGAGACTCCCAATCACATGTGAATAAACATTTTCTGCAGCAATAAAATGACACTTCTTTCCCTAGTTTCTAGTAGTGTTAATAAAGTCAATTCATTCAGCAAACCACTGGGAGGTAATCCAACCATTTAAAAAAGTACCTGTTTAGTTTAGATATGTAGGAGTATAAAAAAAAAGAAGGCGCACTTTACAAAAACGAAGAGTTTTGATGAAAAAGATAACCTTATACAGTGGTTAAAGGATATTACACTAGTGACAGATATATTGAGCCGGCAGAACCAGTTTGGACACAATTTAAAACTGGAAATAACTGTTACATTGTACTGTAGGTGGTTTGGTATTTCTTTATCTTACTTTTCCTTTTTTCTACCAAGGTGTTTTCTTTTGCAAGTAAGTTCCGGCACGTTGATCTTATTCGGAATTCATTAAATATAAATCTTCAGTACTTTAAGGATGTTTCATTACTTTTAAGTGACCAATGTAGACATTTACAGACGCACTTAACGCGTTCACAGACAAAATCTTACGTCTGTAGAGAGAAATATAACTCCAGAAGGATAGTTGTCTGAGGAGGCAGATATAATCGTCAAAGAAATGGAAATAATAAAGTGCCCAGGGATGTACAAGTACCTTAATCATGATGTCTGTCTGAAATCATGATAGTAACACTATGTGAAGTTAGTAAACACTTTAAACTTCTAGGTCCATGGCATCAGCAAAAACTCATTTAAAATAAAACAGTTGTAAATAACTATTTGGAAAGAACTAATCAATTCAACAATCTTTTTTTCAACAATGTCACAGCACTAACTATAACATTAGAACAAATAATAAATATCTAGGTCTTTTTTTATCGTTAGATTTTGATACTCTTTTGGCTTTTTATGGTCAATAACAATTACCAAGTACACACAGCGTATTTAACAGGATATCGTATTCCATACGCATTTAACACGATACAGTTCTTGCACCGTATTTGTTAAGTCGATCGGGTCAGATGACGTCGCGTCTTTTTATTTAAAAAAAATATATGTAATTAATTACAGTATATTTTTTTTTGCATAATAATAAAGTTAAACTAAAAAAATAATATTAATAATAATATTATAAGTTATTTGATGAAAACCGGTAATATTTAAGTGAAATAATAGTCCGTCGAGAAGGTTATTTAAATTAACCAAAATTAACCTTCTTCAACAAAAAAAATACCAATAAACAGCAAAAACCCTATAAAAATGCTTATAAATGACAATGTAAAAGAACTCTAGGATATTGTTAGTTTAAAGTAGTCATTATTGATATTAATGGCTAAAGGTTACCAACGATAATTGGTGATGGTTGCTTAGATATCTAAAGTAAAAACATACCTAAAAACAGAGATATTATTATTAGAGGGGCTCTATTGGTTGAATCTTGAAACATCCAAAATGTAACCTGACCACCCTCGACAATTAATATAATCAAATAAGTAGAAAAAAATACAATATATCATATATTGAATAGTTTAAAATACAAATTAAACTACAAAAACTGTGCGGGACGCCGAAAACAGTTGATTTATTATAACCTTGACTCAGTCTTGTAGGAGGTTTCAATGATGTTACACAGACACCTTGAGAGTCCCAAAATGATGTTTCAGACCTCTCTATATCTCAATATATTGAGATAGGCTCTGCCCCCGCTAGTAATTTATCTCTATGCCTAAAAACTAATCATTTCAATAATGAAAGAAAAGAAGTCTCTCCACAAAATAAAACTTTATTGGCAAAGCGCTTTTATTTATTACGTTTTTGTAATTTATTTTTGTCTCCATTCATACTTTTGCTCATCTTTGTTAAATAATTCTTTCGTGTTTTACTTATTTTATTTGCTTGTTTGTTAGGTTTTGCACTGATGATGGCTCTAGTTAGGTTGAAAGCGCTTTGCCAATAAAGTTTATTTGTGGAGATACTTCTTTTCTTTCATTATTATAATGGACTCCATTCACGCTCACTCTAAGGATATAATCATTTCAGGTATAAGGGGGGGGGGGGGAATAAAAAATCCTAAAATCTGTTTCACTGTTAATTCAGTCATTGTCAGAATAAGTTAAAACTAATATCTGAACGGGACAAATATGCAGACTATGCCTTCCTTTTATGCAATATAACAATTACAACCCCCCCCCCCCTCTAAAAAACAAATACTCAACCCGGAGTTGCCAACATAACTGAGATACAACTGCTTATTAATATCAATATTTAGACATTGAAAGTTTCTAAATTAAAAAAAAAATCTAATATTGAGTTTACCGTTGGCTATAGACATCAGAGAGAATGACAAATCTGAGAGAAAAAAACTGCTACTAACCTGAAACAAAATAAAAAATAATAAGATGAAGTAATTAAATCAAAATATACTAACAGACAGTTGAGTTAAAAAGGCAATAGATGTGTACAAATTAATAAACATTAACCTTATATTTAACCTTAGTAATGGTTAAAACCTTAGTAATGTTTAAAACCTTGGTAATGGTTAAAACCTTTGTAATGGTTAAAATCTTAGTAATGATTAAAACCTTAGTAAAGTTTAAAACCTTAGTAAAGTTTAAAACCTTAGTAATGGTTAAAACCTTAGTAATGTTTAAAACCTTAGTAATGGTTAAAACCTTAGTAATGGTTAAAACCTTTGTAATGGTTAAACCTTAGTAATGGGAGTAGACAGTAACATCTAACATGATAACGATCTAAGACATTATTATCATGTTTACCAGGTTACTTAAGTAGTGTAACTGCATAAAAATTACTACTGTAAAGATCTGGTTCTGAAGTACAGAACAAACCAAGTCTCGTACAATCAAATCAAAATCAGAAAATGGTATGTTTGCCTAAATACAATTAATTAGCAGGATATATCTGGTTGATTAAGTTGGTAAGACTATTGTAAAAGGTTCTAAGTGATATAAATTGGTACAGATGTTTTTAATTTGGAATTTATTAAGTAAGAAATGATTACAGTGTAGCTGTGGCCTCGAAAGGCCGATAACGGTATCATATCCCCTACTTTATCTGGAGTTAAACCTGAAACTTAGATACTTTATCCAGCCTTCCAAGTCTTTTTAAACTTGAGCTAAGTTTACACTTAAGCACTTCCGTCTTCAATTTTTTATTTTAACTTCAGGCGCTTTATCTTATCTATCCTGATGTCAAATCGCAGTTACTGACAATAGGTATATTGTGGTTTCCTCGCACAAACGGGAACAAAGATAAACTATTTTACGATCTAACTATTTCAAACATTTATTTATTAACTACAATTTTTTATTTGCCCGATTTAATTCGACAGCACTAGTTCATAGAAGTAAGCACTCCATAGAGATATTAGAACTAGATTGGTTGGATTATAAACCATCGAAACAGTAAACTGTGGAAAAGTAACCTGAACACCTTCGACTATTAATATAATTAAATAAAAAGTACAAAAATTATGCCAATTGCCAAAATTATGCCATGCTAAGTTTTAACTTATTAAGTGAACGTTTAAAATACAAAACAAAATACAAAAAAAGAGACCCCTCTTTGCCGCTCCACGGCCTCGGCTGTTCGCGCCTAGTTATTATTGTGGGTTAATGACGTCACACATATTTCCTAAACAATAGGGTTCAGGACATTAGCAATTTGATTTCTGTACCAAGTTTCATTTCGATCCGAGAAAGCTTTCGAATGTTATCGTCTCCCGTAGAAACGTCTAGTTTATTTATATATATATATATATATATATATATATATAATATATATATATATTATATATATATATATATACACATATATATATTCTTAATCAGTCAGTCTTCCTCTTCAAAAAACTCCACCCCCCCCCCCCCCCACCCAACTCTACCCTTTCATGACCCCAACCTCATAAGCTCATATTTTCTTTGAAAATTCGCTAAAATGGAATAAATGGAAATAAAGAAGTTCATTATTATTATTATTAAATGCATAAAAAATCCTTAAAATGCAATTAACATTAAATAAATGTTTAAAATAAGCTTTAAACAGACATAAAAATTTGTTTTCGGGTTAAGAAAAAAGTTAGAATTATTGAGTCCAAAATAAACTGGTCGCAGTCTGGAAGCCATATTGAACCAAGTTGATTTTCCGTGTAATATCGGTCATATTGTATCGAGAAAGAAAAAATACTCAATTTTTCTTACCTTCCTTTTATCATAATAAGTACCGTTAAAACGTTTTTATATAAGAACAACAAAAAAAATATAAACTAAATACGGCGGACATTTCTTTAAGAAAAGTAAACAATAAACTGGTGTGAAAAATAAATGGTAAAGAAAAAGAAAAATCTGACATTATTATGGCTTTTTATGTGGGTCAGCTTGTCAGGTGCAGTATGGCTGCAATCATAGAGATATATTACCAGAGGTATCGAGATATATTCTATCTCGATACCTAAAGAGCCTTGTATCATATTTTTGGAGCTCTTAGTGTGGAGATATTTCAGGAAAAGAACACTTGAAATATTTCCGTTTTCCATTAAATATATACGACGTATTTTTTATTAAATTAAAATATTAAGACTGTTTTTAATTTTCCAGGAGTCACCCGTAGTGTAGTGGTTAAGGTACGCGGCCACAGAATGAATGGACTTTAAACTTGCTAGTTTAATTAGTCATGGGTTCAATCCCAGCACAGGCCTCTGGGATTTTTATGAGAGGGATACAAATTCTGCGTACCACGTCCTTCAGAAGGGACGTAAAGCCGGTGATCTCGAGCCTGTGCGTTGTCAGGTACTCGTTAAAGATCCCTTACCGTAAATGAAACTTGGTAAAGGCAAAATTTAGGACTCTCATAGTAGATTTATTATAATAATATAGTGTATCTGCCTTGTAGTTTAAAGTGTATGGAGGTTTGGTTTAACAGTGAGGGCATGTTTTGTACCTAGTTTTGACTAGACTATATGAGTCAGTGAAAATATGTATGATTGCTTGAAAAAGCAAGAGAGGAACCAACAAAACTCACGGCTCTTCTGTCTAGATTTGATGAAATATACCTACACTTGAAATTAAAAGGAGTAGAACACTATCTTAGGAAGCTGGGAAAAAGGGACCAACTACGTGGCCTACTTGCCTGGTAGTTACCACCACTCCACTATATTACTACTAATACTACTTTTCCTCACCCACTAACGTAAGTATAAGAAAAATTATTGTGTTCACCAAAAAATTCGAAACGCGAAGTTTCATCATAATTATCCGTTTTAGGAATATTCATGACGTCATAAGCGGTTTTCATTCTGCTGTCTGTCTGTGTGTGTGTCACGCTTGACTCCCACGTATCTCTGCGTTCATACTAGAGAGGTAAAACATGGCTGAAAAAATAAAACGCGGAAAAAGAATGCGATCGGATTAAAATTTGGCACGCATGTGATTATGTATAAGACTAACATATGTGCTACGTTTCATCTCATTATCAGCATTAGTTCAATTTTTATTATATAACATTTGTACGTTTTTTTAAAAAAATAAAATTGGGAAATGGTCCAATTGAGTTGAAATTTGGTACAAGTCTATGCTATTACATAATAAATAAGTACACTAAGTTTCGTTTTAATACGACAAGTATATCACGATTTTTGTTGGATCATAAAAATTAAGTAGCATTGAGCGTGGACAGTGCTGTATGGATGACCGCTAAAAATGAAACGGATGCATTTACTATCTGAGGAAGAGCGAAGCGAGTCCGAAGGCATGCTGCAGTATAAATTTTGGTAATTGTATATTCTTAGGACGAGCGAAGCGATTAAGTTTTTATTAATTTATTTAGAATAGGAAAGAAAAATACGATAGTCGATACTAATAAAAATAAAATAAAGAAGATTGTAGTTCAGAAAATGAAAGACAAACTCTTAAAATATTATATTTTCTTTCAAACAGTCACTGGGTTCCCATAGGAAAACTATTCATTGTAACAGCTCATTGTTACAACAAAATATCATAATGATAACACTACTTGATACAATGAATACATGTTATTCATAAACATTCTCACAGAAGCATAATGTATAATCTATTTCGCTTTGATTGTATTTATCAGCTTAAATTTAGTTATGTGTTCTACAATGCAGCTATTGATTAATCCGGAAAATAAGCTAATGATTAATGTTAGATGCTTATTTTTAAAAAATACTTTGCAGTTTGTTGGTTAAATATTTCCTAGTACAAGTAATATTAGTAGCAACCCCCCCACGTCAACATTTTTGTTGACCAGGTATACAACAATAGTGTAATAACAGTGTATGCCCTCTCCCATGCTTTCTTTTCTTGTAATACTACTAATTTCATTTGTATACTACTAATTTCATTTGTAATACTACTAATTTCATTTGTAGTACTACTAATTTCATTTGTAATACTAATAATTTCATTTGTAATACTACTAATTTCTTTGTAATACTACTAATTTCTTTGTAATGCTACTAATTTCATTTGTAGTACAACTAATTTCATTTTTAATACTACTATTTCATTTGTAATACTACTAATTTCATTTGTAATACTACTAATTTCATTTTTAATACTACTAATTTCATTTTTAATACTACTAATTTCTTTGTAATACTACTAATTTCATTTGTAGTACTACTAATTTTATTAGTCGTACTGCAGGAAGGAGGTAGATTATCAAGTGTGTTGTTTCACCCCTGTAACTAAAAGATTTAAGAGTAGTAGATATTGAGCTCTTAGGAGCACCATGTATAATTATAAAAATGATAAGTAAACTATGACTTGGCCTTTAACTTAACGAAAAAGAGTAGACAAATTTAAACTTTAATGGGGGTCTTAAAATAAAAGAGACAAGGCAACTCATACCAGGTACCCTGACTTATGAGCATAATTGACTATATTGTGTGACAACATATGTAACTATATTTATTAAGACCCCATTTAAAAGTGAAAGAGGTTGTAACTTCTTGTTAAACCAATAATTTCGGCTCTGGCAATCAAATTCTCTGGATTTAATGGCGTTTGATTTAAAATTATCACCTGTTGATCTTAGGTCCTTTAGGTGCCTATGCTTTACTATATTCAAATATAGTAAAATAACGTAATAGCTACCTTAAACCATTCAACAAAATCTCTTCTTGAGGAAACAAAATACACAAAGGAAATAAAAAAAATAAACACGGAGTAACTTAACGAAAGAGTGAAAGGATGTGTGAAAGAAAAACTCTGGTAAAGGTAAGGGACATAATTACTTATTTCCCCTTTATGTTCCGCTAGGATGGACACATAACAATATTGTTGTAATCAGCTGTTCTTAATTCTACTTTGACTGCAGGAAATATTGTTCCATCCGTAAAAATAAACAAAAGTAATCAATTAGAGTATTCGTAATTTAACACAATTTAGCCACTAGAATTTTACAAGAGAGCTGATTTTGCTGAACACGATAAAAACTTATAAGTCCAGGATTAAGCCTAGGTATTCATAGCTTTCTGTAATTCTATGGCTATTTCAGAAGTTAGATCCGCTGACTCACAAACGAATATTTTAACTAGAATTCCTAAACAACCAGAGTTAACACGTTACCCAGGCACAGGTTAACCTAAACTCTGGTTATATAGAAATATAACCGAACTCTGGTTATATAGAAACTCTAGATTCAATTAGACATATGTAAAAGTAAACACATGTAATAAGCTCGCGTTTCCGCTACATCCAGCTTTCAGTCGAGTGCTGAGGCCAATTTGAGGCAACTGACGTGGTAAAATCATTGCTCTATCGAAGCTGTATAGCCAACCGCTTTAAGTGGGACTTATTACTTGTTTATAAAGCAATCTAGAGGCTCGTGATTCGTGAACAGCTGTGTTCGTTACTACAAGCGCTTAGTAGCAAAAGCTGTAAGCTCTGTTATCATTACTGTAAATATTATCTATAAGAGCAGATTATTTTTTCGAGAGGATAGTAGCTGGCGAAATTATCAGCTTGGTGAACTATCTCTTAGCAATCTACCGATTCCCGTTTAGATATACTAAATAATTAATTTATACTATCTAAGGAGGTACGCAGGGCCCTTTTACATTTTATTTTTAATCTTAGCTATCAAATGAGAAAAGCGAGATTCTTCTTTAGTTAATCGGAGCTATCTAAAGAAAGCCTCCATGGTCGAGGTCATTAAAGCGATTTGACTTTTGACACCACGAAGACGAAGGTCTAGGCATCCAGGTGACGCTCTCACTTTATATAATATTACTGCCAACTAAATTATCTAGATATTATGCCATCTAAATTATGCTCAAATAAATTATCGCCAACTTTAGATTAAATGAGTTAAATGCATATCAGTAGCCACTGCAACCCCAAGGTGGTTCCCACATGGAGTATTCCTAGTCACCAGTGCAAGGCACTGAACAAGTTTTATTCTCTAGAGTCTAGAACAGCTTCTCTCAACCTTTTTATCTTCGACCCGAATTTGATAGTAACTACTCCGCGACCGAATTTTCATACTTTTTGCGGGTTTAGTATTTTGTTAACGTTTGAAATATGACCAAATTAAATAACAAAACAGGTACTTACAGCGATTACTGTATTACTAAGATGGTAAATTACTATTTGCTAATAACGTTTAATATAGTTTTCTATAATTAGATATTTCGTAGGAGCATGTGACAAATTATAAACTGGCGTGCGCAGCGAGCCATAAATTTTTTCAGTTTTAGGCCATTTTCTCATATTTTGGGGCCTCTTGGGCTTTTCTTGAAGTTGGGTCCTAAAGCCTGACACTAGGAATGAGGGTTTTTACGTATATTTTAATTTAATTTTTAAGACGGGCAATCACCCTATTTTCCCTTCACCTGAATACAGGTTAGAATAATAAAAATTTATAAGACCACCAAAATACGTTAGTAACATAAATGTACCAATACAGAGCCGTATTTATCTAATGAACAGCGGAAGACTACTGTCAAATACAAGGGAATTCAAAAATATACCTACATATTTAAAAAAAAAATATTTAACACAATGTACTTTTAACAATCATTTTCTCGAGTTGATAATCGGTGTTATGAAAAATAAGTGAGCTCTTATCCACCACTTATTTTTTCGTAGCTTTCAGAAGAGAATCCCTCATGTCATGTACCAAAATACCAAGCATAAAACTAGATATATTACTTTTTGGTACAATATAATTGTGCCCGAGACACCTAGGAAATGTAACAAGCAAAATGCAATGCTACATCTGGGAACTGTTCCATCATTCGACATTCGTCATCATTGATGGCTCGACATAATGTCATGTCCCACTCTGTTTCGTTACGTCTAACTCATTAGGGCGCCGACAGAGCCTGAACTCACTCTATGACCTTCAATTAAAAATCCGAAGAATATAAGGTAAAGGTAATGATGGTGGTAATACCACCATCATGCTTGCTAAGCGAAACATATATCATTTGATACGACCAAATATAGCAAAATATGAATAATTGACACAAGGTGTCTTTCCTAGGTGTCTCTCGCACAATTATATTGTGTGAATTATATTAACTCTTCCTTATGCATATAGAGACTTGCTACCACTTAACTTATTACTTTACAATCAATCTCGCAAGCGAAAACAAGTCATAAACGTATGACTTCTGCGATGTAAAAATATTTTAGTAATAAAACAGTACACAGTTGTCAGTAACTTACAACAATAACCTTGAAGTAAAACCGCCACATAGTAACTTAACATATAGAGCGGAAAACAATTAGCTTTTTCTCAAAGGTTAGTAACATGTAATACTAAAACTGACACTACATATACACCTCTAATTGAGACAAGCCACTTATGAATGATTAGTATTTTCTTTTGTCTAATAGTAAAAACATAAATTACTTTTATAAATTTGTCAATTATTTCATAAAGATTGGACCTCACATTTTTCAGGTAAATCTCTGGTAAATCGCCAATTTTGTAAATCCCTAAAACTTCAGCGAACACGCAGCAAATGCATACATCTACTTAGATCAAAGATATAAACTTTAATACATCATGTACATATTATGACATAAATTACACGCACACTAAGTAATGGATTACACAATGGATCACATATTACACACACACACACACGCAAAAAGCATTAACACTGTATTACACTTAATGTAAATGAGATATTTTTTGTTATACGTATTGTATATGGATAATTGCGTTAGGTATGTAGATTTTATTGTCGATGTATGCAAAGTGGATTGTAACAACTGTATCACATATTATACATTACCGCATTCATAACACAATTCGAAGAAAATAATAGGCAGGTAATAGTGTTCTAAAACCCCTTAAAGGTGAACTGCTTACTAAGAAAGAGAAAATTGGGTGCGGGTTTACCTCGGAATTTTTCCTCATTACATCAGATTTGCTACACTCATCCTCCTAGTTTCGGACTCGCTTCGCTCGTCGTCAGAATACACAAGTCGTTAAATTTATACTGTAACACGTCTTCGGACGAATGTATCGGTAAATACATTCGTTTCATTCCTAGCGGTCACCCATCCAGGCACTGACTGGATCCATAGGAACTTTTATGATCCACAAAAAATCATGGATATACTTGTGGTATTAAAACGAAACTTGGTGTTATTAATTACGTAAAGGTACACGTAATTTACGTGTTTTATTAAACCTAAACCAAATTTTAACTCAATTAGTTTTTTTATTTTAATAATTTTTTAAAAAGCGTATACAAGTCATTCAATAATAATTTAACTAGTGCTGAAAATGAGATGGAACTTAGTACATATGTTTGTCTTATAAATTGCTACATGCGTGCCGAATTTCACTGATTTCAAGGATGTAATCGGATTGCATCATTTTCCACGTTTTATGATTTTACTACAATTTTGCTGAGTCATTATTGCGGGTTAATGACGTCATTAAAAAATTCCGACTAGCAAAACTACAGTGGTAGACTGATTTTTGTACAAAGTTCCAACTCTTTAGTGGAAATACACTGAGAGCTACGATGATAACAGACACACACACATACGGAAATATAATTTTGCGATGACCACACAGGAGGCCTTAAAAACGCTTGAAACGGATAATTTCGGTGACACCCCGGTTTCGGATATTTTAGCAAACACAATACTTTTCCTATATACCTACGGTATAAAAGAGAGAAAGTAATAAGAGGCATTCAGCCAATTGGCCGCTCCGCGAGGCTACAACTTTGTTGTCCAATATCAGTTTGCCATATTACTAGAAGTACATATTGCTACAACATTAACGAATTCCCAAATGTATTAGCCGAAAAACGATATATAGAGAACCGTTGAACTAAACAGATTTACAGCATAGTCGAAGCCGAGGATGGAAAATTAAAATTTTACAGACGAGGCGAAGCAGAGTCAGGTAAAAAAAATATTTGAAGTCAGTGTAACAATTTGCTCAATTTTGCTGCCGTGAGTAGTTAAAATATTTTTTCAATAAAGTGTAGGTGTAATGAAAATACTTTTAAGTCTTCGTAATGAAAAAAGGGTTTTAGCTAATGTTATTAAAGCTCTAAAGTTACTATTTTACAGTCTACCTCTGAATATTGTATTTCAAAAATAATTATACACATATAAATCATAAAGAAGAAAATAAAATTATTTCTATATAACTTCATATTGCCTGAGGATTGCTTTAAAACTTCTGATAGAATGTAATAACCTAAGATTACTTAGAAACCAAGCTGTTAACTTTAAATTACTGAACAAGAATATAAATTAAACAAAGAAATTTTATTGATAAGTATGCATATTTTATAACATCAAATGTATGCGAATTAAATAGTTTAACGATACTGTCAAATTTTGAAAGTAACAGATAAGTTTAATAATGTTAGACATACATACTTAAACAGTAGTGATATAAAGCAGGAAAGTTGAGAAGTAAATGATACATAAATGTTTTAAAATCAAAACACCTTACTAGAGATATGGAAAGTAAATAAGTTAACTATTTTTAATATTTGGCACCCAATAATAACTTATTACACTTTAATATTGAAATAAATGCAGATTTATTAATTAATGATGGATTTATATAATTAGACAGGAAACAATAAATGACAGCAAGGTAGAAAAGTGAATGGTATATACATATTTTGCAAGCTTACGACTGCAACTTACTGTTATTTCATACAGTTAATATTGTAAGTTTAAATATTATAAATAATGTAAAAGTTATCCTAAAATAAAAGACTAAACTTTTAAAAATAAAAGTTAAACTTTTCTTGACAAAAGTTTTAAAGGATCTGTGTTCATCAATAAAACACCCAAGTCTCTCCACATATCAATTCCCTCAATTAGGCCCTATCAATTCGCTCAACTTTCAACCTTTCGATCATTATTAGTCCCGGCGAACGATGTATGAAGGTCATAAGGAGTCACTTTTTAGTTATGACAAATCGAACTAACAAACTTAAGTCCAATTTGTCATAGCTAACAAGTGACTCCCTGCTACCTTCATACATCGTTCGCTAGCACTGATGATGACCGAGTTGAAAGGTTGAAAGCTGGCTCTGTTAATAAATATTATATGTGGAAAGACCTTGGTGCTTTATTAATACTTTATACGTCACTTAAGCTTTTTTTCCTGATCTGTGTACAATTTATTATTTGAAAAAAATTATCTGTTTTTAACGCATCTTGCAGTAATATTTTAGTATTGCACATCAGTTGACAACGTGGGTACATAGTGTTGAGGAACCAATGAGGATTTGTCCGATGTAAAAGTGTGAGTGCGGTTTAACATTCAGGGCTACCGTCATTGGCTACCTCGCATTATTTTCCCACGCTGTCAAATGATTATAACCGTGAGTTATACTCTAGTTTATATTTAATTTAAACTGTATTTTATACCATTTTACCAACTGAAAAGGACAGCTGTATGTTTGACAGCTGTATAGAGTAATTTTAAGAACGTAGACTAATCAAGAATTTATATGTAAGTGATTTTTGTTCCTAGACGTTTCTATGGGACATGATTACTTTCGACGCTTTCTCGGATTGAAATAAAACTTTATTAATGCCCTGAACTCTATTTTTTATTAAATACGTGTGACTTCATTGACCCCACAAACATTAAAAAAAAACAAATGTTCAAAAAAATTTCACATGCACTACCAATGTATGATTAACAAAAATACGAAGATATGTTTATTATCAGTATTAGTTCTGGTTTTATTGATTGACATGTATAACATAATGTAAACAAATCACGTTTTTTGGCTAATAAATTTGAAAATATGCTTATATCGTATGCTTATATCCCACTTATATAAACTAATAATATGATGAACTGAGTAGTAATAGGACAACAGCCATAAATGGAGCCGCGAAGCACCGAGGCTGCGGAGAGCCCAACTGAAGGCCCTATTGTTTTAAAGAAAACAGTGCCTTATAAAATAAAATCAACGCTGCTACTAGCTGGTTAGTAGTTCAGTATAGCATAGCAAGAGTTTTGACCTGTTAGGAGCAATAAACTACATAAGGCTTAGATTAGCAATAAATTAAATTTCAAAACGCTGTAATACATCAGTTCTAGAGTTAAATTAATAATTAAGGAAGCGGTCTGCAAAGAAACAGTACAAGTGCTTTAAAATTGACTGATGATCAATTAGAAACTTTTCAATCATTTACAGCAAGACAGGGTTCAACCCTAGGTATTGTTTTTACACTTTAAAATCAAAAAATTAAATTAAATTGAATTAAGTAAAACTATAAACTAGTCATAACAAATGACAGTGACGCAAAACCATTAAAACACTGTTGGGACTTCTCTTCCCATTCTAATCCTGTGAACCTGTCTGGTTGGAGGGATCATCACATACAAAATATTCCTTTATACTCTTACTTTATGGCAGACAAACGCTTGCCAGTCGTAACCCACAATACTTAATAGTTTTGATCATCTCATAAAAAGAGCAGGAGGGCCCACACAATAGAGTTCCTACCTAGCTGATTTTTGAGGGACTGCTCACTGATTAAAATAAAAATGATAACAATAAAACTAGGAGTGACTTGGATATAAATTTATAGATTTGTACCTCATCTTATAGCTTTGTGAAGCCAGATATGATATACACAACTTTCGTTCCTTAAAGGTGTGTGAAAAATCCCCCCCCTCATAGGGATTGGTTTACCCCCCCCCAAGTGTTGGCTGGCTACAGGCCTATAAAGACTGCTTTAAATAGTTAGACTTTTAAACTTGAACAGTTGAAGGATCATTGCAAATACAACATTCATGTGCACTTCCAGCTACATGAGTAATTCAACCTTTAAGATAACAGCGGGTTCATCCCCTAGCCCCAAATTAAGGGTAGAACCTGCTTGGAGTATTTTTAACATCAAATGTATGCAAATTAACCTGGAGTTTAAACTGACAGCCTAAACGGGAGTTAAACTCCTAGTTTAAATGAAATTAATATTTGTTACAACTAGGGGATAGACAACTCCGCCCAACGATGCTTATGCGCCACTGACCATATAGCCCTCCCCCCGTTCCTAAAGCTTCAGTACTAAATACAAGAACAATTTAGCTCCCCTAGGCCATAACGCCCCTGGGCCTAAGCCCATCATGTTCAGTAGGTCCTGGGGATAAAGACGTAACTTCTTTTAAGAACATTTAATACATGAGCCAAACTCCCACCATAAGTAATAAATAAATAATTGAATAACTCGAAACAAATATCTACAATCATCATCGTTGGGATAAAAATAGTGGAAATAATCGAAGAATCAGCTACCTCTGAAGAGCCATCTTCAGAGGGCTCTTCGTGCTCATTGAGACTAGAAGTTAATCTCTGATATAACTTTATTGGTTGAGAGCTCGAGTGTTGCCCCACCTGCTGATGATGGCGTTATGCCGAAACCGGTCCAGGGATATTTATATGCAACAGCAAGTATCGACGGTAGCTAATTCTTCGATTTTTTCTTCAACCTGCTGTAAATACAACCTCTTTAATAGTGGAAATAAATTAAATTTTCATTATTTTTCTTACATTCTATTCCACTAAAATTAAACATGTATGGCAACTTTTACCATTATTGGCAAAAGAAAAAGGAATTCGCTTTGAATATGCACATTCTTCATTTAAGACTTATAGGTGGCTATAAAAATCGATGTGGCTCATTTCAGATTAAATGTACGTTTAACACAACATAAAAAATGTACGTTTAATAACAAAACAAATTACCTTCAATAAAAGCCAAAGATATAAAAGTAATTTAATTTTCTTAACAGATCAAATAAGAACTTCACACTTTTTTCAAAAATAACGTTAAAACGGTTATTTAAAAAACCAATGTTGTTAGAATCTAACAGGTGATTTCACTTAAAACAAACTTCATTATGTTTTAACCATACACACTAATATAATTTTAGTAATCACTGTCGAAATGTAAAGAAATCACGTAAAAAAAACTAAAAAAAAATACACGTACGGAGTTACACACGCGCTACCGACACCAGAATCGGTTTGAAAGGAAGGCTTTTGTAAGAACAAGAAAGCTTTGAATGGGGGAACAATTCATAGAAAAGAGAAGTGGGGGAAGATGGCGCCTAGATGTAGTAGTTTGAATATACTTCGCTAGACTGCAGCACTCTACAGGACGATTTACGTAATTTTTGCAATAAGCCTACAAAACGTATAAGCGACAACTTAAGATTTTATTTACCAAGCATCACACCAAAACGAACTTGAGTGCATAAATAAAGGATATAATATAAAGCTTGAGTAGGCTTTGACCCAAGGAGCTTAAATGTTTATTCAAGATCCTTGCTTTGACTATGTAGATGTTATCACTAGAGAGGCAATATCGATTGAACTTGGAAACATAAAAAAGTAACCTGTTCACCCTCGATAATATATTAATAAATAATATAATCAATCAAATAAACAGTAAAAAATCGTGTATGGGATACCTCGGAACTTTTCCTTAGCCCCATCGGATTCGCTACGCTCATCCTACCAAGGACTCATTTCTCTCGTCCTCAGACATTAAATACATCCGTCTCATTCTCAGCGGTCACCCATTCACTTTTATGATCCAACTAAAACCAAAGTTTAAACGAAACTTAGCACAGTCTAAGTCTAACTAAATCGATTTTTTTTTATTTCCTAAAAAACGTTTACATGTCGATAAAAATTGAACTAACGCTGATAGTGAGATGAAACTAGGTACATATATTTATCTCATGTATGACTACATGGGTGCCAAATCTCAACCCGATGAAAACATTTTTTTAGGTTTTAAGAATTTTTGCTGAGTCATTAATAAGGGGGAAATGACCCTATAATAGTTATTTGTGTAACTAGGCAGGAAAATGGAATATTACTGACTAGTATCGAAGTTAGCCCCCGAGCCGAAGGCGAGAATGTGCCATCTTAATTTCCTGCTGAGGCAGGTAATATATAATTTGACTGACGAGACAAAGCCAAGGAAGGCAAATATACGAGTCAGTAATGTTTCCTTTCCTGCCTTGTTCCACACAATATTTTATCTGCGAACAGTAATAAATCAAAACTAGCATTGTTGAAAAAATTATTACGTTTGAAAAAAATTATAATGTTTAAATTTACATTTTCTTTGGCTGATATTACAGATCTTATCATCGAGAAAGTTGACCACAGGGTAGCGCTCGATTTTGTGTTTGACAGTTCTTTTAAATACGCTAACACAATGTTTTTACTTACATTCTTTACTTTTTCCTCTGAGCACCATTCTTTGAACACTTCATATGCTTTGACATACCTACTTCCTGATTGTCCAGGTAGTAGGCTCTCTTTGGCATTTGTAGCTATTTCCAAAACATCCGGCGGGGTATGTTCGAAAAGTTCGGCTATATCTTCGACGATATTCATCACAAAACGCTATAGAATAAACTAACTTTTAAATTGTATTAAATACGGGTTCGTATGATAAAAGTAGTGAATGACTCGACAAAAAACCCTAAACAAAGTGTTGCCTTTAATATAATCAATAAAATTTATTTCTAATTAAAGATTTACATTACAAATTGTTTTATTTTAATTAGTTAAATAATGTAATTATTCATTATATAAATTCAATCGGCTTTTTATTATTAACTAATCATGTTTACAAAAATTATCTATTAACTTTCTTTACCAGCATAGGCAGGAGCGGCTGGGAAATGCTACTTTCCTGCCTAGGCAGGTAAAGTGCAGTCATTCATGACTAATTACCAGCCGATCTGGGAAATACTACTTTCTCACCTATAATCAGTTCAGTAATGCTTGTTTTTTCAACCGTGAGCAGATAAAAATATTTCCGGATAACACAACTAGCCTTAAAGACTGTTTTTGTGCCAAGTCACAACTTACAAGCATGTGCTGGGGCTACGATGATAACAGACAACACTTTAAACTGATCCATGTGCCAATGTTACATCCTGTTAAGACGAGTATTCTACAATTAGAATTAAATACTTCCACCCCAATGGGGTGGGTCCCTCCATTTGTTGATGTTACGTAGTGTTAAGACAATCACATATTGAGACATCATTAAGCCATGACATGATTATGACCATTGAGGATATCTAGTTTTGATCTACGTAGAATCCTCCCACAAAAAGTGTCGAGACTACGTGGGGAACCACGACTATTGATTAATTAAAACCTTAAAACAAACTCAGAGAAAGAAATCTCTCTGTCTGCAGGTTTAGTAAAGAAGAACAAAACTGATAATTTATTTAATAAATATTATACATTAAAAACAAGTAAATACAGAATATTGTACAATAAAAAAGGAAAAAATTGGGGGATATCCAGAAAACTTGTGAGGTTGAGCTTCAGCTATTTCAGAAGAAGAGTTTCTCATGATGTTACCAATACAATAATTAAATATACATATATATTATCAAGTTATAGAACATATCATGAAATATAGCAGAACTTTCTGAATTATCATTAATAAAAAAAAATTGTTTAATATAATAAAAAAAATTGGGTACGGGGTACCCCGGAAATTTTCCTCACCACATTAGATTCACTACAAGCATCCTCACTACTGTAGAGTTGCTTCACTTGTCCTCAGATATTAATAAATCTGTTTCCTTCCCAGTGGTCACCTAATCAGGCACTGACCACGCTCGCTGCTGCTTAACTTTTATGATCAAACAAAAACCATAGATATACTTGTTGTATTTAAACGAAAGTTAGTACACACACACACACACAAAGACAGACAACTTTGTGAAAACTACTCAGATGGTCTTAAAACACCTGAATCAGATAATTCCGGTGTCATCCCGGATTCGGCTTTGTTTTTGCAAACAATAATTTTCCTATATACCTATGGTATAAATGAGGAAAAGTAAAAATTGTTCAGAAAAGTGGCTTAACAAGCAAATAAAAGGTAAAAAATATGAACACTTCATGCATGACCGTAATGGCTGTATTGCCAAAAAACAATGGTCTATTATCATGACACTGTATTTTATGTCATATGTATTAATTAAAATCAAAATAAAGTAAAAATAGTTGAAAAATGTCCATTTTATTATGAAGTGACTGTAGAGCAATCACCACCACATTCATCATTATGTTTTCCTAGATCAGCCTTCAGATGTAAAAAAACATCTAATTACCATGCCTTGGAACTCTAGAAGGATGACTAATGCTGGCCATCTTAAAGTATCTAGTGTTAATGGGATCAATATTCTTCTTGGTGAACTGCAATCCTTCGGCAGATTTGACTTGGTCATCTCCTTTGAAAGCATGGGTACATTTCCAAGCCTGTTGCAAACCAGATATGAACTGACTGAAATCATAAATAGTTTTCTTACGTTCAACTTCAACTTCGTGGGGTAGATTCTTCTCCACTTCTAAGCGCTTCATTGATGAGTCATGGTAAGGGAAGGGTCTCCATAAGCGTACTATACCATCGTCACATGACGTAGCCATCATAGATCCTAAGACATTCCAACCGACTCGCCACACTGAGCAAGGCTGATCACTTATAACCTGAACTTGAACAACTTCATATCTAAAATTATTTATACTACTCATAACTAGGCAAATGCTGAATAATTTTATATCTTTAGTAGCCACCGCTAGCAAATCGTAACCTCTTCCCATTCTAGGAGCAAAAGCTAAATCGTATACTGGATCTGCCAATGGAAAAACTAAATCAGGTTTTGTCAGTCTTTGAGAAAACAAAGGAAATTGGAATAAAACCAATTTATGAGTCGACGATAAATCATCAGAACCCACGGCCATTAATGCTTTTTGAGGAACAACAATATTTGAGTCTTTCTTCTCCAAAGGTATCGGACACTTGACAACATTTCTATTGTAATCATCCGGCATATAAATCATATCTTTATTTCTTTCTACATTAGAAGGTATTTTGATTTTAGACTTAGTACCGTTGAAACCATCACATTTGATAGGGGTGTTCCAAGCAATACAGGAAGATTGTAGCTTACAAACAACTTCATGTAATAAAGTCCATTGACATAAATTCATAGTATCCGGTGCTTCGTAAACTCTAATTAACCCGTCTACAGAACAAGTAGCTAAAACTAAGCCTAAAATCTTAGGGGCAAACTTAACATCAGTAACACTGGTACGTGAATCGACAAAGTTAGTTCTTCTGATCCATTGTATTTTATCATTTTTGGATCCGTCTACCGCAATTTCTTCCCACACTGCGGCAGTACGATCAAATGAACAAGTTGCTAAGATTTGTCCAAAATCGGGATGAGCCCAAGTTACTTTCCACACAGATCCACTGTGAGCCTTCCACGTCGTTGTTTCTTTCCACTCCTGAGTGATCGGATCCAAGTCCCAGACTTTGATAGTCTGATCGCTTGAACACGTCGCCATTCTCTTACCATAGTAATCGAAAGCTATATCGTGCAAGAGATCTCGATGTCGTGGATCTATACAGTTAATAGAATAAGACATACTTAACTTGTATAAATTAAAAAACAAACAACAAATCAAATCATTCACTCATTAAAAATAAAATCGTAATCATAAACAAATTAATCCCGATTATTAAATTAATTTTTATTACAAATTCTTATAGCTATCACTATCTAAATTTACAAGCTCATAAATATTAAAATTTAATGTGAATATCATGAAGAAATAACTTCTTTTTCCCTCCTGCAAACAGATCGTTCTTCCTGTTTTCCTTGAGCATTTTATTCTTCTTTTTATATTCATCATTTCAATTCCAAGATGTCGGACAAACAGAGAAGTCTCAAAATACTTTAGTACGCCACACAGCTAAGGTTGACAGCGTGGGAAAATAGTGATGAACCAATCAAGTTGGCCTGATTTAAAATTGAGGGCATGGTTGAACATCCAAGACTAACCTCATTGGCTTCCTCCCATTATTTTTTAGTGTTAGACCAACTACGTCACTATTACTATTAGTGGTGTCATCCCACTAAAAATTAAAATTTAGTTAGCCTAAAAAGTTATAAACAATAATTCTATCCATAAATATTTTATTAGACTTATAGAAGAATCAAAACATGACATTGTGTTTATAATTTAAATTTAAAAAAATCCTTTGTTTATTGGTAATAAAAATGTACAGAAGGGTAAAAAAAAATTACAAATGTATAATACTCATATTAAGTTATCAACTATAACGGAACAAAGAATAAAAAGTCTCTCCACAGTTATAGATTATATAAATTAAAGCAGAGCGCTTTCGACCTAACAAGAGGTCATCATCAGTGCCTATTAAACAAATAAGACAAAAAATGTCAAAACAAAACTTATACATACAATTACAAAATTATACCGAAGTAAACAAATAAATTACAGAAATGTAGTGATAAATAAAATATAAATAAATAAATAAAATAAAAAAGAATAAATAAAAAATCATTCTAAAACATCTTATCAACTATAATTCTACAACAAGATCATTAGATATGATTGTGGGGACAGTCGTAAGAATACAATTGGAACTAAAAATTACTTGGCACTTAGCAACTCAATATATAAGAAGCAAGTAAACAAAATATGTGAAAAAAGTATAGCTTTAACATACAAGATTAAAACAGTGAAGAAATGTATAAATATTAATAGTAGTCCAGCCTACAAATATATAATAATATGAATAAATAATTATATATATTTAGTAATACATTAGTCTACTAATATAGTTATTAGTAATAGTCCACTCATGCAAATCAGCAGTAAAGAATTATTTTACTCTAGTATAAAATCATTAACAAGCAAAGTGAGGCAATAATAAATTGCTAAATCAATGAATATCACCTTACAGCCATGTTACATATAATAATTTTTGAACCAGGGCTGAGGAGTCAGCCTTTTTCCATAGACTTAGACTTTCCAGTCCTTAAAAATAAATATAGTTAATTTAAAATACTCTTTTTATTACTCTACACGTTTTAAATAATTACTTTATTGTCAATATCGGGACACCTGTCAACCCTAGACTTGAAGGACATGATGAAATAATAAAACAGACATACATAAATCAAAATTTTATTAACAATTTTGAAACCAAAATAAACAAACTAACAATAGAGTAAAATAGAACCAACAGGTGAATCTTTTTATTTAATTAAACAAAAACATATTGATGTATTTTCATGTAATTTTTAATTTGAACCCTTAGTTGTAATTTGACCAATTGTCTTTTAGATTGATAAGTACGCTGTGTTGTAAGCAAACCTTATTATAAGGCCAGCCTCACATATTTATTTATGAAGCGGAAGTTACTAGAGAATTTATACAACCAAAAATATAAATAATTTAACATCTTTTCAGATGAAGAATACATATTTTACTTTATAAAGCACAGCTGTAAGCTTCTTGGTAGAGGGGTGAGTTGAGGCCACTTAAAATATTTTTAACCTCTAAATCCCTTATGATTGGTCCAGGTCTCTATGAGGACGAGAGCCAGTTATCATTGCCTTCCCCTGTTTTGCCTTAAGCTTCACAATGAACTGTACAGGCAGACTTTGTCTATGCCTTTATATTTCATTTGTGGAAAAACTTTTTCATTCTTTCATTTAAAATTTGATTTCTTTAATAATTGTCAATAGTTGTTTTAAATGAAAATTAAACCACTTGTTGATTCTATTCCACTGAACTAAGTAACTACTACTCTAAATGATATTTAACAAATATTACAACATGAAATTACATTGCAAAGTTTACAATTTTACAAGAATGCTGAATGATAACAGAAGTCTTGTTTTGTGACAATACAAATAAAACAGTGTTCATGAGAAAAGGTTTAATATTAAACATTTGCTCAAGATAAAGTACAAGATAAGACACTGAATAAAGAAATTTGATGAAACAAGTTTAGAGTCAAGAATCACATCATAATGCTTCCCCTTCGCAATACATTTTATTACTTACTACAAGTAGCCCAAAAGCAAGCCAAATTCAGAATTAAATTATTTAGAGTTTTAATATTATTAGAGTTTTAATATTATTAGTTTTTCCTCTTGAACTTAATTACAGTGGGAACAATTAACAAGTATTAGTAGTAATTAGCAAATTTGGGCAATTAAATGAAAAAATATGATCCCATAAAGGGGTGGGTCAAAATGAATTGATACACTTTATTCCTCATCTGATTATTGATGAGCTTTAATAAAACTCCAACTTTCCACAAGAGCTTACATAATTTTTTAAAAGCTTGAATAAGTTTTAAAAGTCATAATTACATTAGTTTGGAGGTAGCATAAAAGAACCATTGTGTAATTTTGACAATAAAGGATTTTTTGAATTTGAAAAAGCATCTATGTTAAAGGTCTTTTTTTAAAGTGGTCTCCATCAACAGGTCTACCTCAGTCAGCGGTCTCTGCAACAGCAGCAGATGCACCGTTTTAGTGACGGAGTAAGCTGGTGATTTTCTAGTGGTAGTGGAAAAAGCCAAACAGTCCCTGTACATAAAGCTTTTCCAATTTTTTTGACTTTATGAAAAAAAGTTGATTTGATAAAGATTTTATGTTATTTTTCCATCATAACATAATTAAGAATTATATAGATAGCTATAACTAAGTTAAATATGTTTATGACTTTGTAGCACCAAGTTATTTTAATGACAAGATAGTTACCAAGAACCTAAGAAACCCTTGTAACATTAGGCCATCTAAAGAAATAAGTACATCTAGGATAAATAGTTCAGCCAGAAAGAATACTGTTTCTAGACGGAATAAAAGAATTTAATAAGTTAGTTAAAACAATAAAAGATGTAAAAGTAATAAAGCAATTCAAAACTTTATTATTTTATCACCTCTATTTGAAACCAATTAGTGTAACAATTAAGTTTTATTAATGTAAAAATTGATTTTTTTAACATTATGTCGTAGCTTAGCTAAATAAATATACATTTCATTTCAAGTGCATTGCCTGCTTAGACCACCCACATTAATTGCCATCAACTAGTTTCTTGGCATACATAATTAGAGTTGGTATTTTTGGTCATTGCTTTTTTGGTCATTATTATTATAAGCTTTCTATTTATAATATAAAAACCAAGGGTAGAATCCAGGACTTGATCCCTTATTCTTGTATTTTAACATTTCTCTTCCATATTATCTATTTAAGCTCAAAATTTAATTTATGTCGAGTGTCAAGATGAAGGGTTGGAAATAAACTTTTTGTTATGAGTCCAATGTAAAGCACAATTTTTTAGGAAGTTAAATTTGTCACTTGTTATTAGTAAGTGTTACTATTGCAAAATTACAATAGTGCGATTTTAATCCTGATGTTCTTTCTCATTTCCACCATCAGGTTCAGAAGAGCTTCTTTGTTTTTTCTCATCATCTTCTTCAGTCTTTACAGTTCCTTCTAAATCCAATTCAGCGATGATCTTAGCTAAGAAATATATTTCAGCCAAAGCAATAACTAATGAACATATTACACCTAATAACAGACGGAAACCAAAATCCAAATCCCCTACAATAAGTTCAACCCCATAGAAACCAAATGCAAAACCTGAACCAACTGAAAATATAAACTGTGCAACTGCTATTAACTGCTTGTTCATAAACTGCACTGAAATCAGAAAAAAATGTATACATGTTATTTGGAAAAAATGAACTAATGCTGATAATGAGATAAACTTGGTACACTTATTGGTCTCTATAATATTGGACTAAATGCGTGCCAATATTTAAAAGGATTCAATCATTTTTGTTTTATGAATTTTCAAAATTTTTACTGAGTTATCAATGAAAGTTAATGGCATTGTAAACAATCTCTCAACTAGACCCAAAGAATGATTTTCATACCAAGTTTTAACTTTCTAGCATTATCAAACTGGGAGCTACAATGATGACAGACAGAACCATATGCAAACAGAAAATTTTGTAAAAACCACTCAGAAGGTGTTAAAACATCTGAAAAGGATAATTTAGGTATTATGATAGATTCAGATTTTAAGTGCAAACACATATTAACATCAGGGTTATTAAATCCTGGTTAAGCGATTTAAAAAAAAAATAAATCCCCTGCTAATTCCTTTGGCTGCAAAGTAAGAATCATCCTCTATAGGTCACAGAAGTCAAGCATTTAGGGAGGTCAGTAATTGGAATGGTAACCATTTAATCTAAAACTGGTTAGGTGGTAGGTGCAAACCTAGAGTTAACATGAGCTCTTACAGATAAATACCAAAGTAAATAAATTATAAGTTATAATTAAATTATAATTATAAGTAAATAAATTACTAAAGTAATCCCACAGTAAGATATTGACAAGTTCAACTCCAATAACCCAATGTAGAAAAATGTAATGCTGGACATACACTGTAGAGAATACATACACTGAGAGCACTGTAGGGAATACTTACACTGAGCTGGACATACATTGTAGGGAATGCTTACACTGAGCTGGACATACATTGTAGGGAATACTTACACTGGACATACATTGTAGGGAATACTTACACTGAGCTGGACATACATTGTAGGGAATACTTACTCTGAGCTGGACATACATTGTAGGGAATGCTTACACTGAGCTGGACATACATTGTAGGGAATACTTACACTGAGCTGGACATACATTGTAGGGAATACTTACACTGAGCTGGACATACATGTAGGGAATACTACACTGAGCTGGACATACATTGTAGGGAATACTTACACTGAGCTGGACATACATTGTAGGGAATACTTACACTGAGCTGGACATACATTGTAGGGAATACTTACACTGAGCTGGACATACATTGTAGGGAATACTTACACTAAGCTGGACATACATTGTAGGGAATACTTACACTAAGCTGGACATACATTGTAGGGAATACTTACACTAAGCTGGACATACATTGTAGGAATACTTACCTAAGCTGGACATACATTGTAGGGAATACTTACACTAAGCTGGACATACATTGTAGGGAATACCTTACCTAAGCTGGACATACATTGTAGGGAATACTTACGCTGAGCTGGACATACATTGTAGGGAATACTTACACTAAGCTGGACATACATTGTAGGGAATACTTACACTAACCTGGATATACATTATAGGGAATACTTACACTAAGCTGGACATACATTGTAGGGAATACTTACACTAAGCTGGATATACACTATAGGGAATACTTACACTGAGCTGGACATTCATTGTAGGGAATACTTACTCTGAGCTGGACATACATTGTAGGGGAATGCTTACACTGAGCTGGACATACATTGTAGGAATACTTACACTGAGCTGGGACACTACACATACATTGTAGGGAATACTTACACTGAGCTGGACATACATTGTAGGGAATACTTACACTGAGCTGGACATACATTGTAGGGAATACTTACTTGAGCTGGACATACATTGTAAGGGAATACTTACACTGAGCTGGACATACATTGTAGGGAATACTTACACTAGCTGGACATACATAGACTTACACTGAGCTGGACATACATTGTAGGGAATACTTACACTGAGCTGGACATACATTAGTAGAGGACATACATTGTACACTAAGCTGGACCATACATTGTAGGGAATACTTACACTAAGCTACATACATTGAGGGAATACTTACACTAAGCTGGACATACATTGTACTTACACTAAGCTGGACATACATTGTAGGGATACTTACGCTGAGCTGGACATACATTGTAGGGAAACTTACACTAAGCTGGACATACATTGTAGGGAATACACACTACCTGGACATACATTGTAGGGAATACTTACACTAAGCTGGACATACATTGTAGGGAATACTTACACTAAGCTGGAGGATACTTACACTGAGCTCCAACGGAGTCATCAGGGTCCCTTCCTTTGGCTCGGACATTCTTTGTCATACTATCATACTGTTGCTGTTCAACCATTTTTTTCAATTTCTGTATCCTAGCTTCTAATTCCGGATTCCTCGGTTCATAAATAGGTTGTGGTAGACATATATCACTGATGCAAAGCAGTTCATGGATACACAGCATACCCTATCAATTTAAACATCAACAAAACATAGTTTCACACCTAGAACCATAGAGATATATCGCTAGAGGGGACCTATAGGTTAAATTTTGAAAAATTGAAAAATTAACCTGACAACCTTTGCTAAAAATATAATCAGTTCAAAATTACAATAATTTACATAGTAGAACGTTAAAAATACAAATCAAAACACAATCAATGTATGGGAAGCTGAAATTAATTGACTTAATTTAACCTTAACTCAAGGAGTTTTTAATGAGGTTACACAGAGCCCATGAGAGCCCAAAATGATGTTTCAGGCCTCCCAATGTATTGAGATAGGCTTTGCCCCCTCTAGTATATGCCTCTATATATACCTCTATGCCTAGAACAATAACCTTCCAGATAGCAATACATGGTTTTAGTTATTATTTTGGTAGAACCAAAAAGGAGTATAGAGTTTGCCAAAAAAAAGTTATTAACTAAAATAATATCCATACAAAAAAGTAAAACATAAAGAAGAAGATATAAGTTTAATGAAGATCAATTAAGAAGAATCAAAAACCATGCAGGTATTTTAAAATATAAATTTCTTTAGGGGTCCTCCACACCAGTTTCATTGATAAAACCATTGAGATATATTACAAGAGGGGGCTTAACCTATCTTAATACATTGAGAGTAGGGTTGCCAAATTTTTGGATCTAGAATCTAGTAGGTAGACCATTCCCCTCTCCAAAGCCTCTTCAGTCTTTAATACAATCTATGTAATATACCTTATCCCTTTAAAAAAATATTTAACCACAGAAATCATACAAATTAAAAAAACAATCAAAGCATATATATTTTATTTAGAAACAAAATAAATGGTGTCAGCAAACTTTTACTAACATTTTTGGACTTGCAAACTGCAGCTTTTATACTTTACTGGCTGCACAGAGTTGACATACTGTAAATTCACTTAAATCAAGTTATTTGACCTTTAGAACCACACCAAAGCAATAGTGCCTCAAAATGATACAAATTTAATAATAAAATCACTCTAAGCTAAGTGAAGATCGCATCTACTCTAATTCTTGTCTTCTTTAAGAGAACATTAAAATATTTATTGATCAACATTTGAAATGGGACTTTCATATTAACAGTTTAATAATAAAAAAAGCAAGACAATTTAGTCATGTTTTCTTTAGTATTCGAAGATTTGCCAATAAATTAATCTTGCATGTCCCTGTATTTTGATACCATACACATTACAGTATGGTGTAGTAAGTTGGAGTGGAGCAGGTATTACATTTCTCAACAGTCAAAAAATGATTATACAAATAATTATATTAATAGTTAATACTCTTAGTGCCCAACCTTACTATTAATATGAGGAACAACAAAAGAAATTATAATAAAAATAATTCTTAAAAAATAGTTAAATTACAGGACAGAAAAACTATTTAAAGATTTTAAAGTCCAAAATTTATAGAAATTAATAAAATTTTAAGTCTATAGCTGTACAAAAAATGCTAGTAATTACCAGTCTACACTAGTGCATTAGTAAAACAAATTTCTTACAATTATTAGTAAACTTGTAGCTTTTACTTAAAGTATACAAGACTTATACTTTCGTGAAACAGGGCCCAGGTCTCAATGAATAAGATGAGCCCTTTGATCATGAGAAGGCTTGTTGAGACTAGCCTAAGTTAATGTTTTGAAATAATATCAGAAGATGAGTTATTAAACAAACTATTAAGTAAGTGAATAAAATGTGAACAATAATTTCATCTATTTAAGTATAAAAAACTAAAATATACCTTGAAGTAATCATTGAGCATTCTGAAGCTTTCAGGAGAAGCAGTTTTTTCACTAATTATCTGTTTTATTTCATCAGGTGCATCATCACTCATAAGACAATTTTTTATAAGTTGAACTCCTTCGTCGCTTAGTTTCACTTCAAAATTACTTCGCCCCGATAATGCCATATTTTTCTAAGCAGTTTGTTAACACAATGTAAATTTGTAATAACAATTACTACAGTAAATCAGAAAAGCAATGATAAAAAATTTAGAAAAGGTTAAACAAATCTATGCAAAGGCTTTAATAGAAGTAAAACACTACAAATAGATATTAATTTTAAGATAACAACCTGAGACACTTTGAAAATATTAAAAGAGAATCAGTAAAAGTATAAAGTCCAAAGGTTTTATTTATTCATTAAATATCACTTGGTTTTATTTTATTTATTTTTATTATTACTAACAAATCTTTATTTTATTTTTTAGGGAAAAATGATTTAAAAGAATTTACTTTTACTACAATTTACTTTTTGATTAGGTGTTAGTGTTGTGATAGATGTAATTTTTTATCCAAATCTTGAAACATTTCAATTAGTTGTTTTTCTTTTTCAACGAATGTAGAATCAATATGAGTCATTTTAGTCTCGATCTGACGGTTAAATGTTTCCCATTCTTTGATTCTTCTTTCTCTGTTATCTTTAAGCGCTATTGCCTAGAAAAAAATATTAAATAGTAAATAAAAATAATACGTTAAAGTGCTTGCTTTGCAAGCATTATGAGGGTTTCTCAGATATTGACATAAATATCATGTATTCATGCTCTTTAAATATTAAATAATGCAAAAAAATGTACCTAATTCTAAAGCACAAAATTAAAAACAAAATATTGTATTGCTTGCTTCGCTCGCCATTATGTGTTTCTTTAAAAATATGAAAAAATGTTAATATTAATTAATTATTTAATATTATAAAATTAATAATTAATATTAATAAATTAATATATTAATATTATAAAATTAATTTATTAATATTAATAAAATTAATATATTAATATTTAATAAAATTAATATTAATTAAAAATGTAATATTGTATTCAGAAGTAATATTAATTTGATAATTGGGATTTGATAGCAAAGCATGTAGTACTTTTGTGAAGCATGCTATATTGCATTTCTAAAAAAAAAAAACAGATAAATAATGTACTAAAATCATAATAATAACTAACAGAATCAAACAGATGCTGGTTGTTAGTTATAGTGAGACAGTTTTGTGTAGCAATGTCCAGCAAAGTGTTCAACTTATTAAAGTTGGTTACAACAGTCTGAGGCTGCTCTACTTTGCAGTCTTCTATAGATGCAGAGTAATTCTTGATTTCGCCTACACGTGTCCACTCTCGATATTTACGTGTCTCCTATAAAAACACACAGGGTAAAAAGTAATATTGATAAAGTATCTCAACCTTAAATGAGGTTTGAACACAAGGGGTGTATAGTTTAAAAAAAACCTCTGTTTCAAATACTTAGGGTGAATACAATACTCTTCCTTATACCTATGATAGTAGGTAATGAAAAGTAAAACAAAAAAAAAAATGATTTTAATCGAACTACATATTTATAATTGTTAATATTGTGTCAACATGCCAAAATTACACCTTAAGAAAAACTGATAATTATTTAATTACATTTAATGTGGTTACAATATCTGAATTGTCTTACAAGATAATCTAAAAAATCAGGTACCTCGGAGCTCATCCTACCAGCTTCGGACTCACTTTGCTCTTCATCAGAATATACAAGTTGTTAAACTTATACTACAACATGTATATTCACACATACACACACACATATATGTGTATATATATATATATATATTATATATATATATATATATATATATATATAAATATATATAATATATATATATATATATATTATTTATATAAATATAATATATATATATATATATATATATATATATATATATATATATATATATATATATATATATATATATATATATATATAATATATATATATATATATATATATTATATATATATATATATACAACACGTCTTTGGACTCTCTTCGCTCATCCCCCAGATAGTAAATACATCCGTTTTATTCCCAACAGTCACCCATCCAGGCACTGACCATGCTCGATGCTGCATAACTTTTATGATTAAAAAAAATCATGGATATACTTGTTGTATTAAAACTTAACTTTGTGTTTTTATTTGTTACGTAAAGGTATATTCTTGTACAGAATTTCAAATTAATAGAATTGTTTTCCAATTTTTTTAAAAAATGTACACAAGTCATTTGATTAACATTAAACTAATACTGATAATGAGATGAAACTTGGCACTCATGTTAGTCTTATGTTGGCTACATGCATGCCAAATCTTAAATTTATCGCAAAACTTTCCTGTGTTTTTTTATTTTTTCCAATTTTTGCTAAGCCATTATTGCAGGTTAATCGGTTAATAACGTCATAAAAAATTCTGAATAGCAAAACTAAACTTATAGAATGATTTTGTACAAAGTTTCAACTCTCTAGCATATATACACTGGGAGCTAGGATGATAACAGACACACACACACACATAAACTTTGTAAGAACCACTCAGGAGGCCATAAAAAAACCTGAAACCACTGATTACCACTGATAGTACTATATATTCCTCTATGCCTGAAACAAGTAATTCAGGATGTCAATCCCAGATTTAGATTTATTTGGAAACACAATACTTTTCCGACATACTTATAATATAAATAAGAAAGAGTAAAATAAGGTTACTATTACAAATGCAAAGCATTACTTACCTCAAATTCTCTGATAAAATAATTGATTTCTCCGTTAGTAAAAGGACGGTGGTCAAATAATCTTGTAAATATATCTCCTGTATCTGAAATAACCATATTGAGTACAAAAAATGGGTACAAATTAAAATACTTTTTATATCTAATATATATAATACAAAATAAAAATAGACAATTTTTAGAAATATAAAAAAGCAAGTAATACATGTGAGTAAAGTATAATGTAAGTAAACTTACATAAAATAAAGTTTAAATTGAATAAATACAAGGTTTTTATCAAATCTAAAATATTTTAATTGTTACTATTCCTCATTTATACTGTAGGTATACAGGAAAAATATTGTGTTTGCAAAAAAAACATCTGAATTTATCCGTTTCAGGTGTTTTTAAGGCCTCCTATGTGGTTTTCACAAAGTTGTCTATATGTATGTGTGTGTCTAATATTTTAGCTCCCAGCATATTTATGCTAGAGAAATGAAACGTAAATCATTAGTTGTTTTGACGGAGATTTTGTGTTACAGACTCATCATGATGTTTAATAAAAACACTAGAATTAAAAACAATTAATATATTGTCAACCACAATAGAATAAAAAAATTATAACTGACTGGTTTTGACTTTACCTCATTATCAGAGCTGTTTGCAGAATCAAACCTTTAACAGGTTAGAGTCTGTTAACAGCTCTGATAATGACATAAAGTCAAAACTAATCAGTTATATTTTTTAATACTATTGTGGTTGGTACAATTAACAAAATATTTAAGAATTAAGATTTAATGAACTGTGAGTTTAATGAGGTAAGAATAATAATGAAGACAGCAGTCCTAGTTTTTGTTAGTTTAATTTATTACATCAGAGCTTTCGTACAAGCGATGCTTGGCATCCTCAGTGAATCTAATAACAAGTAAACAAAACCATAAACCAATTACAAAAAAACAGTAATAAAAATATACATACCAAACAAGGCAAAAACATTTCAAAACAAATGCAAGTAATATTAAAATAATCATAGCCCAAACTTACAATAAGTAATATAGTTACACCACCACATATGTAAAACAACAGTTAATAGCATCAAAACCAAAAGTTAATATTAAAAAAGTAAGTAAATCATAAAAACATTACTTGTTTTGTTGTTTAAACTAACAAAAACTAGGACTGCTGTCTTCATTATTATTCTTACCTCCTTAACAAAATATTGTTTTAATTTTAGTGTTTTTTTATTAAACATCATGGTGAATTGAAACGAGGTACAAATCAATCTTTTGGTCTAGTTGTGCTATCCAGAAAATATGATGTTTCCGTAATAAACTACTGAGTGGTTCAATGCAAACAAACTTGTTGCAAACCCTGACAAAAGTCAAACTATCCAGTTCAATCTGGATAAAAGAATTAAGTCCACTAATGTAACTCTATTAGGAATCAAAATTGATTCCAAGTTGGTATGGTCAGATCACACATCTCTACTCTGTAAATCAGTCGCTAAAAATCTTTATCCGATTAGGTTCATGAGAAACTTATTTGATCAGCAACAACTTGTTCAGCTTTATTACGCACTGATACATTCCAGATTAACTTATGGATTAGAGATATGGGGATGTTCAGCTGATATAGAGAGAGTTCTCATTGCCCAGAAACGTGCTATCAGAGTCATATGCAAATTACCACCTATGAAATCATGCAAGGAATACTTCAGGGAACTTGGAATCTTGACAGTGATTGGCGAATACATTTTAGCTTGTGTATTACGAACAGCAGCGCTTAACTTACCTAAGGTTTCCGATTGCCATAATCTCAATACAAGGCAAAAGAATGACATAATGTTGCCATACAGACGAGTGGAAAGGACCAAAAGAGATCCTGATATCACAGGCATTCAATTGTATAATGCATTGCCAGATATTTATAAGATCTTGGATTTAAAAACCTTGAAAAATGAGCTAAAATTTAAATTAATAAAAATTAGTCCATATTCTCTAAATGAGTTTTTTGAAAATATTATTTCTAAATGATGTACTCATTGTAAGTTTTGTAAATTATTTTTTGACATTGTAAAGCAAATCTATTTTGTAATTACAGAAATATATTCATTCATTCATTCAATAATGACTAAGTAAAAACCTGTAATGATTAGCAAACATTTTGAAAAATCATAGAACACAACAAAATGTTCGATGAACGATCTTCATGACCCCCAGTCTCATAAGCTAATTTTTCTTTGAAAATTTGCTAAAACACAAAATTTAGGCAGCTAGGGCCAGCTTTAGTAATTTGGTCGTTCCATAATAATGCCGGTCCTCCAAGGTAGCTAAGAAGAAATAGTATAAATAAATAGCTAAGAGAAAATATTTTGCTAATTGGTCACAATCAGTAAGACTATAACTGATGTAACAGTGATTAAAACAACTGGAGTACAAAATATTTACTTCATTATTAGATACTAGTTATGACAATTTGTTCATTTTATAACCTTTTGTAAATAATCAATACAAAAACTGGATTTCAACCTAAACGGTCATCATCAGTGCCGTAGTAAAGAATACATAGATATAGGTGAGTCTTATGCTATCAAGACTAAGACGGCTATCATAAGACTCACCTACACTAATTATCTAATTAATTATTAATTAGATAATTAATCACCTAATAATTAATCATCTAATTAACATAAACTTTTGTGCTTGTCTGATTAAAAAAGTTTCTTTTGTTTTTGATTTTGATAATCTCTTTTAAATTCAATTTAATTTTCCTTGTTAAATTCAATGATACATGCACATTTTTAAATGCCCCAACAAGCCAATTTTTCTTTTGGCATATTTTCAGAAAATTTTCAAAGAAAAATTAACTTAGGGTAGTGGTAGAAAAATAATGGGGGTAGGGGTCAATTTTTTGGCTAATAGAACTTACTGCCCTATTAGCAAGAAATTTTATTTTGTCTCACACATAATTTATACCTTGACATCATAAATAATTGTTTACATTCTTTTAGGCCAAGGAAGATTTAATTTAATCCATTGAGAATCGAATTTACACAGTAGGCAAACTTATTCTGGTTAACTAGGGTTGCCAGGATTTAGGCGGGACAGTCCCAATATTGGACCGTAAATGCCTGTACATTTTAACTAAAAGTAATAGTTTTAATGCGATTATACGTTTGCGCTACATTAGCTAATATGTACAGTCACGTAGACGTACATTTCTGTTAAAATCCTATAATCAAAAATGGTCAACTCCGCTAAAATTTAAGAATTTGTGTTTATGCAAATGGCTGTTAAAACACCCAGTTGAGTAATTACAGAGTAGCACTCTCGTTAAATATGTTCATAAAGAAGTAGCAGAAACGCCGCTCAAATTTAAAATACCCCCGAAACTAAAAATTTACCATACAGTCTATCGTTTTATTTAAAAATCTCCAAGGTCATAAGTATTTTGGGGATTAACCAATCAGAGAAGCCGCTGCCAACCTCTCACTTAAAAAGAGAAAAAAATCCCTACCACAATAACCGCTGTAGGGGAAAAAACCTTCTTTCCGGCAATCGTTCACTTTGTATGTGGTTCTTCTATTGATTACATCGTTTTAAAAACTACTTTCAAATTAATCTTAAAAATGATATTTTAAATGAAACTACACAAAAGAAATGTAAAAAAACATCGCCAAGAAAATACAGGTAAAATAACCTGATTTGTTTACATAGTTTTTTCTCGCCCCCTTCTTGCAGGGATTTTATTTCTTAATAATCACTGGTGTCTGAACTGACCTGTCAAGATTTTTAAACTAAACGATAGACTGTAGATCTTGTTTTTAATTTTAATATAAATATAAAATATTAAATGAGCAAACATTTATAGTATACAATAGATAGTAATAAACAGCAATTCTAATGAAAGAAATCTATATTTTCAAAACTAAATATTCTTTTTATCATTTAAAATTATTTTTAATTTATGTTTGGTTCGTGAACAAGCTTGTCATAATTTAGAGTCGAAGTGTTAACGTTACGAAGAATTCAATTTGCTTAACTTGAATATGCAACATGGCTATAAAGTTATTGCTTTTATTAATAAGTTTCTGCAGGATTAAAGTCATTCTTAACAGCTGAGTAGCATAGATGGACTACTACCCCCCGCTAGCTTAGATCTATCCTGCTCGATCTTGGCTAAAATCTGACAACCCTTCGGTTAACATCTGGAATTTTTTAGTGCATTTATCACTAAGTAAGAATAGTTTTCATTAAAAAAAGATAATGAAGCTAACCTCTTACAACTTATTTAATTAACATTACGAAACTCGCCGAAAAACATGAAGGCAATATTACCTCTTGTTACACCTGAAATACCACATACCTTTTAATACAGATGACAGCATATTAACTCATTCTATTCTTGCTTAATTGCCTATTTTAAAAGCTAATAAATCTTTAAACTAAAAATAAATAAACATAAATTAATTAACTTTAACAAAAAAATGATATTATATTTTATTTGATAAAAACTTAGGATAAAAAATATGATAACAAAATTACTTCTTCTTGTTCTTCAGTTTTTTACTGTCAAAAATTAACTAAGCAGACAATAATTCTGTTTTACTTATGAGAATTAATTATGACTTTGCTAAACTAGATTTTTACTTTTATATCTCCTATAGTAGGAGGGGGAGCAATAAAAAAGGAGGGACACCCACTTTTTTATATAAATGTCCTGGTTTCAATACCTACATATCCCATAAATTGAAAAAAGTTGGTGTCTGTTTGAATGTGCATATTTCTTGTAATCATGACACAGGCCAAAAGGCTCAACTTAATTGGATGAAACTTATTAACTCATTTTCCAGCTTATTAAAGCTGTTAACAAACTTCTTAACAGCGTGGGATAGTTAAAATAGAGCTGAGGAAATAATGGGGTTGGTCTGATACAGGTGTCATTTAACAACTAGGACTAACCTCATAAAAAGCTTCTTCAAATTATATTCCTACACTGTTTACCTTTATATATGTGTGGAATACAACAATAAAAAAAAAATCAAGTCAAGTGGGATAAGATTATCGGCTAAACCCACCTAGGCATCTCAAAATAGCAGTTCAACACAAAAATGATTAATCCAAATATTTGCTATACATAATAATGACCAATTTCAAGAAGATAATCGCGTTGTTAAAATGGTAAATAAAAACTAAATTCACTCCGACCAGGGACTATTACCTACTTTGTTAATAATTCTAACTACTTCGTGTTCCCACCTTCTGTGCATATTTTCTGGCATTCTATACCAATTATATTCTTTGAACCCAACACATGACTTATGTCACAACATATGCCAGGTTTTTTGTGCTACAGGTAAAATAAACTGTCTCTACAGTAATCCACCTCACTGATAACTATATTTATCTATGATCCAGCAAAAAATTGAGTAGTAATCAAACATGACAGTTCTGAACAGACTTTATCAGGAAGAGTAAACATGTGTAATCTACCAGCAGGTTACTGCATTTAAGCATGCAGATGTCAAACCCTCAATAATATTAGTGTTCAATAATAAAAACAAGGAAGTAACAAAAGATTAAAAAAGAAACCATAATAATAAAAAACAACATCAATGAAATGATTTTATATTTTGCAAAGATAGCTTTTTCTGGTAATTTGTTTTTTGAACACATTGTTTTTCCAATATTTACCTATAAAATTTGTTGAATAAATAATGTTTTAAATAATAACTACCAAAAGAAATAGAATAATGCAGTGATTGAAATTAGACACAACCCAGCTACTTGTGGCATATTACACTTGAGCTGGCTTCGCCAAACACAATAAAAACGCCCAAACTCCAACCTTTGGCTAGCTTGGCCTCTAGTAGTAAGCAGAAGCTATAAGACTGAGTTTGTTTAAACAGTTTCTTTGTTAATATTGCCATTAGCCATAAACAGATTGATTAATGGCAGAATTGGAACACTCTAATTGGTTTGATTTGCATAAAAGTACTATTATTTACTATAACTACTGATTTGTAAACAATTTTTTAGTTATAGTTACAATTCTGTATTTTGGATGTTTTCGTTCAAAACAAATTAATTTGAATGAAAACAATAGTTTAGTTTTAAGCAGTTTCTCTAGGATAACCTAGTTTCTATTTATAAAATGAAAGTTTAAAACTTTTTCAACCAGATCATCATTTTAATCTTGATGATTTGAATCATGGAGCTAATTCTGTATCGATTGACTAATATTTCCTTTTAGATAAGTAATTTAAGGAAATTACTCAAATTAGAAATTAAAGTAATTTACACTCAAGATGATAAGACAAATGTTTTAATACCATTTACCCAATTTTTCTAACTCAGTGCCAAACTTTTCCCACTCACTTGCTTTGTGAGTGGGAAAATGTCGGCTACGCAGACATTGCGTATCCCACCTAAAATCACAGCAGACATTACATACCTTTGCCAAAATCACCACAGATATTGTGTATCCCTGCCAAAATCACCACAGATATTGTGTATCCCTGCCAAAATCACCGCAGATACATTGTATCCCTGCCAAAATCACCGCAGACATTGAGTAACCCAGCCTGAATGGCTTAGCTATTCAAGAACCAGCATAGTACTCAGACTCAAGTAGTGATTATGAATACAGCCCTTAATTATGACATAAACAAATAACATAATTTTATAACATATGTTATAAAAATCAGCTGTATTAAATATTTTTAGGAAAAATCCTTCACAGGAAAATGATACCCAACTTTGTATGAATAAAAATTAGAAAAAATATACTTATCTGTGAATAAATCAGGCTCATAACTTCTTTTACATTAAAATTAAGATTTAGATATTTTAAACAGTACAATGTCAGAAAAAAAATATACACTGACCTGGACAATTAACAACAGTATTAGAACACTGTATTATAGCAATAATGAAACTAAAAAATTCAATGCTTGATTATAAAAGTAAACAAAATGCAATGCTTGATTATAAAAGTAAACAAAATTCAATGCTTGATTATAAAAGTAAACAAAATTCAATGCTAGATTATAAAAGTAAACAATGCCATCTTAATTCTTCGTTATGCGACTATTTACGCATAAAATTATGCTGTTATATATAACTACAGATTTTTTAATATTCTCATTTTTTTACAAACAGCTAATTTATATAAATATTAATTTAATATATTTTACAGTTAAATAAAATTCTTAATTTTAAAAATTCCTATAAAAACATTTAATACTTGGGGTTACTTTGTTTTGTTCTGCAATTTTGAGTTTTTTCTAATTTTTTTTAACAATTTTTATAAAATTTTACAACACTGTTTTTTTTATCACTAGAAGTTTGTTTTATACAAAATGTATCACTACTGTATTTTTGTAATTCTTTCAATTAAAATGATAATTTTTATTATTATTTTGAATTTATTGATATTGATTCAGAAGTAATGAATAAATAAAATGAAAATGTGCTGCAGTACAATTTTAATAAATAAAAAAAAAAAATGCCACAATTTTCAGATTCGTTAAATTTTTTCAACCTCCCCTTGTTTTTAAAACAGACCTCATACTCTACAAAGTGACAAGATGTAATAAACAATAATAAAAAAAATCAGGTACAGGGTACCTCAGAACTTTTCCTCACCACATTGGATTCCCTACTTATTAGATAAAGGAATACACTCATACCAAATTTCAACTATATTGAATTATTTTTTGTTTTTTTATAAATGGTATACAAGTAATTCAATAAAAATTGAACTAATGCTGATAATAAGATGAAACTTGGCACATATGTTGGTCTCAAATATGACTATATGGATGCTAAGTCTCAAAATTATTAAAACATTTTTCAGTGTAAAAATTGCTTTGTGTAAGTTTCAAACCCTCTGGCATAAATACACTAGGAGCTAGGAAACTCGTGCAATTTTGAGAAAACCACTCAGTAGTCGAAACCTGAAACAAGATAATTCAGATGGAATCCTGGTTTGAGTTTTTTTTGCAACTCAATACTTTTCCTATATACATGAGAAAAAGTAAAAAGAAATAGAACACAAAAAATAAAACAAAAAAATAATAGAAAAATATCTTTGGTATATTAAAAAAGCAGCGGATGGTAATAAAACCTTAAATGGCGAGGAATCATAAAACAACAAAAAAATAAAATTTGTTTAAAATACAATGATAAGATAATTAATTTTTTAGTCCATTGGATATTAACCTACAGAGGATTTCTATACTTATTTACAGTTTGGAACAGTAATATTCATAAAAAAATAATTTGTGCTGTCTTGGTTTGAACTATTATTATTACTAAGGCTCTTCCACTGACAAGAGGGTGAAAACCATTAAATTGGTTCAAGTTTTAGGAAACATTTTAAATATGTACATCTTATACTACTTATTATTAAACATAAAAATAAGTATATTTGATACGAAATTTTAAATGTTCACAAGATATATATATATATATATATATATATATATATATATATATATATATATATATATATATATATATATATATATATATATATATAATATATATAATATGTATTACGTGTGGTTTATTAGATTTTAAATGCCACAAAATTTAAGTCTTATTTATAGAGCTTATATGGAGATGACATTCAAGAACCAAATAAACAAATTTATGGTGTTTTCGTTTATAACAACGAAACAGGATTTTTTAATTTATTTAAGAAAATAAAAACTGTCTAAAATGTTAACACTCAGACATATTTTAAATATAATATATATTTTATTATATAAGTAAGCTTAAATGTCTTTATTCAGTTAAAGAGCCTAAAAAATTACCTTAATTAAAAGAAAATAAATTAAATTAAAAAGTACAGTATACGCAGAGAAAGGATGTTAGACTTCTTTTTATGAACTATTATAGATATAAAGATGTGGTTTGAATGGGTATGTATAAAGCCGTTGCAAATTGGTTTAAACAATAAGGATTTTTATTATTAAAAAAATATTTATAATAATATATTATAATAATTATTATAATATATTTATAATTAAATATGTCACTTTGATGGTTCATTCAAAGTCAAAATCAGAATTCAAAAGTAAAACTTTTATTCATAAGTAGAATCAAAACCTAGAGTAAAACATTGTTTTCCATTTAATTTTTCCGCATAATGTGGATTAGGCAGAACAATCAGTTGCAAGAAACTCTAAGCCTATTTATACTCATTTAACATGTATATCTACAATGTCATTTAGAATATCTACAATATCTATAAAAGTTCAAAAAAAAAGTTTAACATTATTAAGTAAAGCTTTCCTTGATACTGTAGTTATAGCATTTTAAAGGCCTTAATTTTTAAATTCCTCCAACAAATTGATTAACTGATATTAATAACCAAGAACAAGTCTAAAATATTACAAAATATATTTAAATACTATTCTACTGCTAAAGCAATTTAAAAACAAAAATATACTTCATTAACAGAAATAAATTAAAATACAAGCAATAAATTATTGTTTATAAAAATTGACTTAATTTCTTTAATTATAATACATTTAATAAAATTATCAGCCCAAATTATAAATAAATAAATACATATTTTGTCGTAATTTACATTTTGTCTAAACCTAAATAATGTTTTAAAATACTTAACAGAGTACAAGTAGTGAATTTTTTAAATATTGACTGTTTCAGTACAGGTTTTGGAAAAAATAGGCCCAACCATAAATGATGTTAGAATTAAATACTTAATACAATTTTAACCTTTTAAGGAAGATAATCATACAAGGTTTTGCATGGTTAACCTTATCTTAAAGAAAAGTAAGATAAAATAAGTCCTGCATCAAGTATTATAAAATAAATCTAAAGTTAAAGAGGATAGGTGTTATCCATAGGCGATTCTGGGAGGGGTCAAGGGAGCTTAAGCTCCTCTCTAGTTTGAAATTTTCCCCTCCCCTAAATCCAACCATAGGTTAAATAGTATATATATATATATATATATATTTATATATATATTATATATATATATATATATATATATTAATATATATATATATATATATATATATATACAGTAAGGGGCCAAGACCCCCTCTTAGATTTTATGATCACTGATAGTGTTATCGAAACAGCAAGTATTGACGGTAGCTGATTCTTTAAATTGATTATAAAACTTTATAATAAAATGAAAAACTAACATGCTTGTTAGCATACAGGGTGAACCAACAGTCTCCCCCCCCCCTTACATTTTGAACTGTTAATACACATATAAATGAAACTTGGAGTATTTTTTATGTAAAGAAAAGAAGAACACCTTTTTGGTGGTATTGTAAACTTCGGGTGTACTTAGCAACAACAACTTAAGTAAAAAAATAAAAAAATTGGAAGGCTCACTTTATTAAGTTATTGGTTTCTCAGAATGAATACAAGACATTTTGTGCATTTCATATTTTTGTCTAACGCTGGTATTTAGGTGGGAATAAGTGCCTGAAGTGTAAAAAATTTGACATTTTAAAATAAAATTAAACTTAAGTATTGAACTTAAATAGACTTTGCCAAGAGTAAAAATGTCTTTTTTGGCTTAAGACAACAAAACATTTATTATCTTACCCTCATATAAAGATATTATAAGAAAAAAATAGTAACCCTGATTATTTTTTAAGATTAAAAATGTAATGACTTTAGGTGGCAATGACTTAACCACCTCGTAAAATTATCTACTATTAAACAAGCATGACAGGTTTCCATTTTATAAACATCTGACTTCACCAAACAACATTACATACGTAAAAACAAGTCATCAGTCCATTCTTAAATTATTTTACAGTTCCATGTCAGTCTCTAATAACAAAAGAAAAAAAAATATAAAATTCGCACACCAATTTTTCATAAATTATAGTAGTAAGATTTAGAGCACTCGTCCTTTAAATGCCTCAAATATAATTTATGCATAAAAAATACACAAATGAATTAATAATATTTTTGTGAAGAGTTAATAAGTGTTTTTTTAAATAATTAATCAAGTTCAGGGTTCAGGTACTTAAGTAAGAATGCTGGACACAATAAATACTTATTTTCCTTAAGATCAGGTAAAGTAAGGTAACAACAATAATATTACAACTGCATTTTCATAATACTATAATGAGACAACCTTACCTGGGATTAGGTTATACCTTAAAATAATACCAATATAGAAGGAACACAGGACTGTAAACACAATGGAATTCCACTGATAACAAGAAAGCCGGTTTACTGGTGATCTTAAGTAGGGGCCCCACCCAAAAAATAAAAAATTATTTTATAAATGTTTCATACATATCCATTAATAAAGAGAGTTTATAAAAAACAAATACAATAACTTAAAAAAACCAATAATGCATTTAATGAAATTGGTCTTCGATACCAACAAGTATAGAGGTATTATTACTAGAGGATCCCTATAGGTTAAATTTTGAAACATCGAAAAAGTAACCTGACCACTTTGACTTAAAAATATAATCAAATAATCGGTACAAAATTACAGATAACTAAGATAGTATAACATTACAAATACAAATCAAAACACAAAAAAATTACGGGAAGCTGAAAACAATAATTTATAATAACCTTAACTCACTCTTGATGGAGGTTTCAATAAGGTTACACAGAGCTCCTGAGAGCCCCAAAATGATATTTCAGGCCTCGCAATGTATTGAGATAGGCTATGCTCCCTCTAGAATATATCCCTATGGCAAAAAGTTAATAGAGTACGAGAACCTACATTTAGTTGACAAGGAATTACTTTTAAAACATTTTTTTTTCTTTAAAATACAATTTAAAATGTTTAAAATATTATAATCATCCAATATTTATTTAGTTTATATTTTATATTCTTTTATGAATAATGGAGCATTAATGAATGATATAACTTAATAATCTATCAACTGGAGAAGTATTGCCAACTTAGCTACAAGAAAATTGTGTATTGTTAGAGTGGCATTACTTAAGACCACCAGTAAATTGGCTTTGCTGTAATACAAACTTAATTTGACTGTAGCCACTTACATAAGGAAATTACCATGGCAATTTCTTTACTGGTCCATGGCCAATTACTTTAAAATATTTTAAGGAAGTATTTCATAAAATGATATCAGTTAAAAGGAAGTTATTATACAAGGGTTTTGGTGGCAGGTTAGTGGCCTCACTCAAACTTTAGTATTGTTCTAAAATACTGCACTTAAGAGTTTTTTTTAAAATATTGGGTTAACTTTTTACATTACAATCAACCAAATTATTTAGATAAACAATAAAATCAGGTCAGAAACTGTCATACTGTATTAAATGTGTAGAAACACAAATCGTGTGAACCAAGAGATGGCGTTATAATCACTTCCCTATACTACCCATTATAAAACCTGGACCAGTTGGTTCGCAGTATTCCTGCCAATAACCCGTGGCGGGCTCATGTTTTAATTTATTTTATTCCTATCCAATAAAGAGAGGGGTATGTAAAAAGAGGGCCTGTTATTGTCCATTTTAAAAAGGATTTTAAAGGAGAAAAGTTTACTCATTAGGATATCAGAACAAGGAGCTCACATAGATTAACCCTACTGGCAAAATAAAACAAGAAATTACCAGGTTCTATTTTTATATAATTTAACACGAACACTTTATTCTGTGATGGGAAGCTTTTTTTTATTTCCATCTTTTAAAGTCATTTTGAGGGGGGTGAAAGTCTACTCACTCTATGAGGTTCCTGTGTAAATAAAATAGGACCTCGTATATTGTTTTAATTTTAAAAGGTGTGCTCACAGCTGTTATTATCTGTCAGAATTGCTGAATTTCATTCATTTTTAAGAAATAATAACAAAACATTAAATAATTTGTATATTATTTAACAAAAATTTGACAGAAAAAAGGCGTACTTGATGGTGTTTTGTTTGGCCTCGTGTTTTCTGAAATTGAATAGACTTCCTCTCCTCCTTCCACCCTCACCTTGTCAAAATGACTTTAGCATCTTTAAACACACTACTTATTACCAAATTGAAACTGATTCCATTGATTTATGTTCAGAAAATCATATCAGAATCAGTAAATGGTATAAAGTAGTATTCAAACTGTTTAAGTCCATTAAAGGTCAAAAGAGATAAAGTTTAAAAAATCCAGGATTGGGTAACATGGAAATTCTCCTCAATTCATCTTTTTTGCTATTCATTATATTGCACTCACTTTAAGACGCTTGCTCAACCTTACAATACAAAAATAGTCTAATTTATTTATCAATATGTCATTGGTTTTATAAAAATAAAATCGTCCAGGTAATTTAGAAATTAAACCAAAATTGTACCTACTTTGGATAACAAAGGTTTACATTGACCACAAATTTAGAGTACCACAATTGGTACTCATTTAATTCTTTAGATTAAATGACCCCTTCGTTTAATATTAATAAATCACAACATAATAATTGACACAATTAATAAATGACAAAGGTAAATAAACACAAAAACTAAAGGGTCACCTAAACAAAAGAAATGCTCCACAATTCTCTTAATTGATCACTAGGTTAGAGTACTAAAACTTTGAAGCCACTAGACTCATTTATCCCTAAACTAATAAATAAAATTCTTTTTTTATATAATTTCATTAAAATAAAAAAATTAAACTAAGGAAAATAAAGAATTAAAAAGAAAACAAATAATTAACAATAAAAATAATAAAAGATACAGATTGTCTGAGAAAATAACTGTCAAATCATCTACAACCCAATACAAATTATCGGTCCTCTAACTTTAAAAAAAGCTTTGTATACCCTTAAATAATCTTTAAAAAATGATAACAGATATATGTCGTTTATAAGTTGACATTAATATCCTAGACAGACATATCTTTTAACTTTACTGAGAAGACTAGAATAAAGAAATTAAATTATTTACATATATATCACATTTATAGGATAAAAATTCAAACAAAGCAAGTTCTGACATTAAATTAATGAATATTAAAACAATATATATATAATATATTATATTATATATATATATATATATATTATATATATATAAATTAGTTGTACCAGATTAGGTAAGAACAACCTGAATAGTGAAATTGCTAAGGAGCAAACAGTAATTAAACTAAGATTTATCATATTTTTATTTTTAACCGTAAACTCGTCAAAAACTGAAATTTTTGAAAAATTAACAAAGAGTAAAGTAGGCTTAATTTCGACTTTTTGATAAAAGTATTCTTCATAAAATTGTTTAATTGTCCCCTGAGAAAATTTCCCCAAAAAAATTCAAATTTACTCCCACTTCCAAATTTGAATATTTCAAAAGTTGTTCAATCTGGATAAATCCTACATCGCTTTAAAGATCTTGACTAGTGGAACAAAAATGTTGTAAACATCAATTTAAGTAACACTAACTGAGATATTTCAATAAAATGGGAAGTGAAGAAGGAAGGGGGTAGATTTTGAAAATATTAATTTTAATTTTTTGAGGAAAAATTTTCTTAAGGGGACAAGTAAAGAATCTTATGAAAAATATTTTTTTGAAAAGTCAAAATTAAGCTTACTTTTCTCTTTGTTTGTTTTTTGAGTCTACCGTTAAAAAATAAAAATATGTTAAATCTTAGTTTGAAAACATACAGGATCTATCAAGAATGACATTTTTTCAAAAAGTGAAATTTTTTGTCATTAACACATATTGTTAAGTCCATTTAGGGACACCCAGTAAATATGATTATTAATTTTACCAAATGGTGAACTGTATATATGATTTACCATTTAACAAATGGGTTTTTATCTCCTTAAAAGCAAAATTTTTCTAATTAGATTGTTTGTATGTTGTACCTTACCTATTAATAGCACTGACTACAGTAAAAACATAATATTTTAAAATCAAATTATTTACTATATTGACAATATAATTTATTTTGTTCTGATTATAATTATTTACAGTATTGTATTGAAACTAACTTATTATCTAATAATAAATGTTCTCTCCTTTATATAATTGAGGTATATTTATATAATTAATAACTTTTAATTTAATTTCACAAACAATAAAAATATATTTGTATTTATCTATGTACATTAAGAATAAATTACAAAATAAATAAAAAACAAATAATTTGTATTTCAGTGTTTAAATAAATATTTAAAAATAAAAACTAAAAATGCCCATGAGAAGTAGTTACTATAAAATAAATAAGTAATTAATAAATAAATAATTTCATTAATAGAATTTAAAGTAGCAATAGTTTTTATACTTTTCAAAAATAGGAGAGAAGTAATATAGAATTTATGGAGTATAAATTATGTTAGTACACAGAAGTTGCATTTCTTTGGGTCTATGTCAAAGAGACTTATATTATTAGAGGGAGGACTAGGGTTAAATAGCAGTGATAATATCTATTAGGTACCCTAACTGTGCTTACACCTACTGGAGTCTCCTTAGAGGGAGACTAGATACTCCCCACCCCTCTACATCTCTTATTGGCACCTCAAATTTATCTCAATTTTACATCTCAAATTTATAATGCACCCTACAAACGGCATGCATTTTTCAACGACGTCACATTAAATTACGCAGATTGAATCACATTTTACAGATAAATTATAATTACAAATCATTTTAAATTAATTTTACTTAATTCAAGACAAAATAGTTAAAAAATAATGTAATATTGATGTGATATTGAAATTACTATGAAAAATCAAAGAAAGATGCCACCAATGGACAGTTATGGTACCAAGCTACCCAGGCAAGGATAAGAGCCCTTGTATCCTCCCTCTAGTATAGTTTAAGTCTCCTCGGTTTACGTAAATACAAAAGATAGGTTAAAGAGTTTGTATTTTATCTAGAGAACACAATGTTAATACCCAAATCAGAAAGTGCAAGTAGTATTAATTATAGTTTAAAGACCACATACTTAATCTATAGTTCCCAATGTAACTTTTTTATTTTGCCTACTGGTAGATATTGTAGTATTATGATTGATAGGAGTTATTTTCATACCTAGAGAGCACAATTTTTGGTATTATATCTTGTCAAAAGATAGCACTAGAAGTAATAATCACAGTTAACACTGTATGAACTATTATTAACTACATCTAGTTCAATAATGAAATATTAATTATATCAGCATGTAGAGCAAGTGGTATTAATAATGATTGAAAGTGTATGCATTTCAACTAGAGAGCTCATTGGTAATATTTAATTAACACATTGTAGTTGTGTGGTACACGAGAGCTGAAGTGAACTAAGGTGTTATTAAATAGTAAACAGCGCCATCTTTATCTGAACAAAACATACATCACTTTAGACCACCGTTTCAGAATCTTTTTGGTCCGTGAAAATTTGATGGCATCCCCTCAACCCAACTCTTATACATTATAAATGTGCAAGTTTTGTGGAATTAGTATTTTGAATTATAATAAAATTAATTAACAAAACAGGTACTTACAGAGTACTGTATTACTAGAATAGTAAATTATTTGACACAATATTTGATATTATTTTCACAGTTCCTTATTTTGTTATAGCACGTTGCAAATCACAAATGGCGAGTGTAGTGAGCCCAACATTTCTGGAGTATTAAGTTTTTTTATATTTTTCTATACCGTATCATCTTAAGAAAAGCTTTTTCTGAAGCTTAGAGTATAAACAATTTAATACACCAAAAAAATGTGTGAGTAACAGAAATGAATTTATATAGAGCTGTATGTATCTAATTTAGAGCAAATACATACAGCTCTATATAGATTCATTTCTGTACATATTTTGTTGGTCTATTAAATTGTTTATACTCTAAGCTTCAGAAAAAGCTCGTCTTAAAAATAAGATTAGACGGTATAGAAAAATATAAAAAAAACTTAATACTCCAGAAATGTTGGGCTCACTACACTCGCCATTTGTGATTTGCAACGTGCTATAACAAAATATGGGACAAAATAATTTAAAGCGAATGGCAACTGTCATATACCTGGGGGACAATCGACCAAAGTTCTTATCAATATTTATACCACGTAAAATGAAAGTAATAACATGTTTTTATTCTATAATTTTTTTTTAAAGTATACCCCACACATTTTTTTAATTTTTATTTTTTTTATTTTTTATTACTTTAATTTTATTTTCCTATGACCCAAAAATAATTGTCTGTGAACTAATTTTGGTTTGTGAACAAAGGATTGAGAATTCCTACGCTAGATACAATACCCAATCTTATACCTACCTCGAACATTAAAGATATTCTTTTTATTACAATTAATTAGCTCATAAATTATAATACTTTTATGACAAGAAAAGGGCATTAAAGAAAAATATAAATTTTTTTAGACCCATGTTTTTTTTTTTAATTTTCAATGTTTACTTTTAAATTACGTTCAGTCCAAAAAATAAAACATTTTTCAATCCAAAAAATAGGCTTTTTACTAGGACAAAGCAATTGTAGGAAAAAAGCATTTCTTTCAAAATAAGATTTTAAAAACTGTATTGCCTGGTATTAAGTAAAGAAAATTAAAGAATTAGCATTTTTTAATTTTACATTTTCACATTCAGTACATTTTTTTTAGTGTAATAAGTCAATACATAAAAATAAATTTACATTTCAACATAAATTTCACAATAAATACCTTTAGTCATGCTATCTACTTTTTTCAAATAAATTATTAAGATAATCTCAAATTTGGAAATATATAAAGAATAAAAAAGTTATCTCAATCTTTGGTTTTTATTTGGTAACTTATTGATATATTAAGCCTCATTCGTAATATGTAGTAGATAGACGCTAAAATTCAGTAGGTAAAACTGATTTATTCCTATATTTTGTTATAATATAGGACAATATTATAATATAATAATATTTTTTTTAAATTTTTTATTAAAAATGCCAATTCCCACAGTTCGCAATTAAGTTTTAGATAAGACTAGACAATTTAGATAAAGTATGAACAAGCAATAAAGAAATAAAATAAAAACAAATCGGGTACAGGTCACCTCAAAACTTTACCTCATCATATTATTTGCTATTTACCTCATATATTATTTGCTATCATATTATTCATAGAATTTGCTAAGCTCATCTTTACTACATCGGATTTGCTTTTCTTGTCCTCAGAATATAGAATCACAAACTTTATATTGCGTTACGTCTTGAAACTTGCTTCGCTCGACTTCAGAGAAGAAAGCTCTGTTTTATTCCCACAGGTCACCCATCCAAGTACTGACCTTGCCCGATGCTGCTTAAGTTTTATTAAACTCGGTTAAGTATGTTAAATAGTGCTTTATAATTAATTTTCAAGCACGCTTGTTCTTACTTTGTCCATAGTAAAGTAATATATAAACCAAGTAGAGAAACTCTAATACTTACCCATGTCAAAAATTCAGACATGAAGTGATCAGCTGATACCTGGCTCAAAATATTATTTTATTTTACTATTAATTACCTTAGTTAAAAATTATTAGTGGTTAAAAATGTTGAGTTAAAAAATTTAGTTATCACTTTTTTTTTAAATAAATAAATAATTAATCCTCTATTTCACATATTATACAATTCTGTAAATTGTAAAAAGTCAAAAAAAAATCAGGCAAAGAGGTTATTGCCTTAAATATAATTTAAAATTACAATTACTACGACAATATTAAAAAACATTAGGTTTATTATTGTTACATTAACAATAAAAATGTTGTCAAAATATATTTTACACAAATTATAAACATTTTATACTAAAAAGTAAAAAAAACCAATGCATAACAAAAAATCATTTTAAGTGCTGTAAATAGTGGTTTGTTTACTTTAAGAAGGGTAAAACAAGATGGCTGCACCCATAGAAATATTTGAGGCAACTCTCTGGTTGACAAAATGTGAACTTACATGCCATGTGTGACAGAAATTGTGTTCCCTACTTGGTTTATATATTACTTAAGTCCTTAGTCAAGGATAAATACTTATGGCCAGGTTTTCAAAAAAAAAATTTTCCTTTTAACTGACCATTCCTTTTGATCTGTTTAATTTAAGAAATAAATCTTACCTTAAGAGTAAACTTGGATTAATATACAATTAATACCAAACAATAATTTAATTTAGTATAGCATTAAAATATGCTAAAAATTAATTTCAATTGCCATAAAATACTAATTTAAAATTAGTACATCACATTTTTTGGATTGAATGTAACAATAAAAAATATATAAGAAAAATAAATAAATAAGTTTCATTAGTTTAAAAAAATATGTAAATAAAAAAGCGCTTTTGTTTCGTACGAGCGCTGTGATTACGAGTATGACTAGGTATCGGGCAGCATATGTACAAAACTTATAGGGAACATACCCCGAATCTCTGGTTGTCGTTCTAACGCCCCCTCCATCCAGTTATCATCCTCTGTACAGGTGTTTGTCACGATGATTATATCTCCTTCTCTAAATGACAATTCATCTTCATTATCTGCGGAACAGTCGTAGAGAGCTTTACAGCGAGGGTACACTCCTTTCTCTTCGAAAAAGAAATAAGACTGTGAAACAAATTACAAACATTAGTTTTTCAGTTGACACACAAATTTATTTATTTATTTACATACTTGAGGTTACTCTATTACAAAGTTTCTCAATTGTCAAAATTTTACAATTAAAAGGCAAATAGATTATAAATTATTCAATAGACTGCATAAACATAGGCAGCATAACTTGAATAACAAACTTGATTAAAAAAAACAAAACAAAAAAAAGCATAACATTACACAAGAAACACTAAACATTTAAGGTGGGAATACTAAATTATCAGCTAAATATTCGTTAACATTATAGTAGGCTTTCTCGAGTAACAATGTTTTAATGCTTAATGGAAACATCATCTAACGAAATAAATTTCGATTTAGATTAAATATTGAAAAATACTGTTATTTTATATTTTATCTAAAATGGTATTTGATTTAAGGGAAAATGAAGGGAAAAATATGAAAATGTATTCTAAAGTTCACGTCTAATCTAAGCTGCACTAATTTCTAAAAATGCATACCTGAAAATAACTTTAAAAAAACAGTCATTATTTAATAAAATTGTTCTTAGATAACAAAAAGGTTAACTGTTATCAGTTATACCCCTATATAAATAGAATTATTCTAAGATATAAATTATGTATTTTTGAAAATTTCATCAGAAAATAAAGCTTGTGAGATTGTTCAGATAACCGAAGTCATGGGGGGTAGGGGGATCACATTCATCCACTATTATGACTCAGTAAAAATATATAAAAATCATAAAACTCGTAAAAATGTTTCAATTAATTTGAAAGTTGGCACGTGTGTACCCATGAATAAGATTAACATATGTGCCATGTTTCATTAAATTTGCAGCATTTGCTCAATTTATATCAAATGACTTGTGTATGTTTGTTTTTCTAAATCGGGAAATAATCTAATTTAGTTGATATTTGGTACAAGTGTTACCTTAACTTAATAAATAAGTACACTAAGTTTAGTTTTAACATGACAAGTATATCTATGGTATTTGCTGAATCATAAAAGTTTAGTAGTGTGGATGACGGCTGGAAATGAAACAAATGTATTTATTATCTGAGGACAAGCAAAGCAAGGTCCAAGATGTGTTGTGGTATAAATTTGCTGATTTTTATATTCTAAGGACGAGCAAAGCGAGTCTGAAGTAGGGAGGATTAGCATAGCAAATCCAATGTGATAAGGAAAAGTTCCAAGATGCCCTATACCAAATGTTTTTCTTAAATCTAACATATTTAAGAGATAGTAAGGGTGCATTCGCGACACCCAAGCACTCAGAGCGTTCTGAACAAGAAGTGTATTCTAGTTACCATGATTGTGCTCAGAGGCGTGGCCAGGGGGAGGAGCCAAAAGAAGCGGGAAGCCAGGATAGTAGTGGTGGGGCTAATCCTACTAACCGTGCTTTCGGCAGGTTCAGTTGATTCACTTCTCCCCACTCCTTTTCAATTGAATTCTTCTTAGCGGGAAATACAAAATTTTATCTCACCTTCATATTTACATGTACTAAATTCTGTGCTGTTTCTCTTGTGCTGTTTATACGTTTTACTTTTAATTAAAAAAAGACAAAAATAATAATTAAATAAAACACTGATTTATGATTGAATTTTTGAAAAAATGACAACAACAGTAACATAACCTAACAACTGTACACACAAGGCTGAATAAAACGCGTTCGGGAGTCCAAGTGTGGTCAGTACGATGGTGGAGAAATTTTTGTCCCCACCATCCCCCTTCACCACTGAACACACTTACCCGAGTGCTCTGAGCGGTCGAGCGTCGCGAATGCACCCTATGTAATATTACCTTCCTCGGAGGTGGATGAGGGTTATGAATTTCACTAGAATCACTCACTATAGATGTTATACTCTCTGTAGACTGACCATTAGATAGTCTGGGGGCTGGGGGCGGAGGATTACGAGGCCTTTGAACACCTAAACATAATTACACCAATTGTACTATTGTGATGAAATAAAATTATCACACCTACTTTTAAATTTTCAGTTTGAATTAAATGATCCGACCCTTTGTTCCCACCAAAATAATATATATTTTTTGTTTCCATTTTGGACAAACCTGCTTTATTGATATCACCTTTTATAACCTGTTTTTAAATTTTGTTTTAGTAACATGTAAAAAAGAATATGTTCTACTTTTTTAATAATACCTTACCTAGTCATTTAATTGATTTTTTTTAATGTTATCTTTTAAGTTTTTAATGTTGTTCTTATGATTTTGTTTATAATTGTGCTTTTTCTGTTCAACCATAGCCTCTGAAGAAGACATGGTTTCCTTGTCTAAAGCTTAGGTTTTGTATATTTAAATCAATCTTTCAGTCCGAAGTCTTTTATTTATTATACATAATTTAACTTTTACTTTCTAAAACCCTAACTAATAATGGCAGAACTTAGGCCTGTATTCAAAGACATCTTCCTAACATTCGCCTTGTTCCTTAAGGAGAATGTTAGGAAGATGTCTTTGAATACGGGCCTTAGACATGAATGAAACAAAGTTCAGAGTGCAAGTGAAATACTTTTAAATGGATCAGGAAACATGTGATCCTCCACCAAGAGGAGGGTGTTGTACTTGGGTTATCATGCGATCACCCAAATACCTGTAGCTATTTATTTTCGTTCAGAAGTTGGACGCCCTGCTTCTTCTATAAAAACAGCTATTTTTTCATGTGGAAATTTATAAATTAAGTAGTATAATTACTACTTCAAAATCTGCAGAAGGAAATGTTTAAAGGAGAAATTTAAAGTCCATAATGTTTCATTTCCACAGTTCAAAACATTTTTCAGGAGCAAAATACTTTTTTATATTTACTTGTAGCAAAACACAAGTTTTCAATCTCACAGTTTCAGAGTGAACATAGCTATGAATCAAGCTGTGAGGTAACACGTCAATTAATTTTGCCCTTAATGATATTTTCAACAATAGAAACCTCACCCCGGGAAAAATACATTGAAATGCTGACAAAGCAAAACAAACTGAGGCTCAATCACACAGTTTCAGAGTGAAAATAGCTATGAGTCGAACAATGAAGTAATACGGAGATTCATTTTCCCTTTCATGATATTTCCTAATCAGTGAGAACATGATTAAAAATTCCCCATATAAAATACCTGTTTTATCAATACCAGTGCTCTTGAGGACAGGAAACTCTCCAGGAGGTATTACTAGTTTAGCTCCAGCTAGAACAAACAATTTTATTACTTGATTTTCTTGAAGAATATATTTAAATCCCATTTATGTAAAGTGTAAAACTTTGTACACTTATTTTTTATGTAAAAGGTTGCAATTGTACTAAATTTCAAAAAAATTGGATACCTTCATGAATTTTTACAATTTTTTAACAATGTATACAAATCATTAGATAAAAATTAACTAAAGATTGAGCTGATAATGAGATGAAAGCACATTTGTTGGTCTTTTATGTGATTAAATGCAAGCTAAGTTTTAAATCTATCGCAACATTTTTCCGTGTTTTATAAAATTTAAAATTTTGTTATTGATGTCATTGTAACAAAATTCCTTTAGGAGAAATTTAGTTCATGTACCAGATTCGTAGAAGTATGATAAGAACGATAGGGTCTTATAGAATGATATCATTTCCAGTTATTTAGTTTAGAAACCATGTACTTCTTTCTCAGAAAGAAGATATCAAACACCTGCGGAAAAGTTACACTCTGATAAGAGTGATAAGGTCTCTTAGAATGATGCATTTCCTGTTATTTAGTGAATAGTACTTCTTATCGCACCAAACTTCCATGTACTAGTTTCCTAGAATATGATAAGAGTGATTACATTTTGGCCAGTCCCCTCCAAAGGAGGTGGTAAATAACCGTGGTATAAAAAGGTATGCATCTTATGGGAAGAGGAGAGACAGGTTCAAGTTCAGTTTTAAGCAAGTTAACCGTGCAGTTAGTTAAAAGTTATTCTCAACAGTCAGGTCGTGCAACCTCATGAAGTCCATCTCGTTAATATGGTTAGCCACCATCCGTAAGTACTAAATGTGATCTTTTACGTGTCATTAAATTAAAGCCATCAATTCCATGAACAATTCATTAGGAGTTAACTGATTCCCAAATATAGGTGCTTTGAGGCTAAGTAGAGAGGGGCTCACATACTAGGGTATAATAGTTCAACATTTAAACTAATGTAATGTTTAAGTTTATATTGTGCTGATTGTAAGTTATCCTTGTATCAATTAAAATTAACTGTTGATAAATCTGGGTTCTTTCTCTTTATTGGACCACCTAAGACTAAGAAATCTTTTAGGTTTCTTGTGGCTGTTGGGCCAGGAAGTAGTCAGCCTGGGGCACCTAACCATACCCAACGGTTACAGTCATACAATTATTTTCCGCATAGCACAAGTAGACCTAAAAATTGATTTTCTTACTATGTTTTAACTATTTAGCATAAACACACGGTGCTACAATGATAATAAACACACACATGCATACAGACAACTCTTTAAAAACTACTTAGGAGGTCTTTTCAAAATCGTCTTTAAAAACAGAGGATTCAGGTGAAATCCCTGTTTCAGATTTATTCACAAACACAATACTTGTCCTATATACCTATAATACAAATAAATAAAAGTAAAAAAGTCATTTATCCAGTAACATTTAATTATTGGAAGGTTTAAATTATTATCATTAAATGACAATTACTGACATAAAAAATTATGAGGTCGTTCATATGATGGAGGAAGGGATGTATGGGGGGATTGACTTTATGTGGAGTCAACTCATTGAACCGAGTGTTTTAAATAAGTCATAGTAGAATCTCACCTAAATGAGGAGGCCTAGAGTCAGTACTAGGAGATCTCTTATGATGTGAGGTTAGCGTGTGGTGAGGGTTTGGATCACTGGGACTTCTAGAGTGAACTCCACCTCCACTAACAGGTGTAACACTACCACATCTCTCTGATGGAGTAACACTGCCACTGCCGACACTGTAGCCCTGACCTGACTGGGGGCGGCCAGGGGGAGGCAAGGGGGCAGCACGCTTCTTGAGCAGTGATCCCGTGTTGGAACCTGGGTAAAATATTTCAAAAATTTCAAATATTAGCAAGAGCCTACAGCTAAAGCAACTCATAAATATAAATTATCTGTTAGTATTTAATATATTAAATTAATTTATTCAATTTTTAACTTTGTAACTTCATAAAAATATCCCTTAGGAGTTATGATTTCAGTTGTTCTTTCTATTTTTGCTAAACTGATCAATTATCAACTTAATAAACTTATTGTTTAATAAATAAACTGAAGATATACCTGGATAGTGAAGGGGTTTCTTAGCTATAGGAGGGTGAGGCCCCTGTAATCTCATACTGGCAGATTTAATGCTATCACTGGTACTCGATCTGGATCTCATGTTTATAGGAGACTCTGTGTAACTAGCGGGCCTAGAGTTTAGACTCTTCCTCTCTGGTGTAATACAACCGTTCTGCAACAACACACACATAGCTAATTACTCAAATAATAAAAATGTGTGTGTGTGTGTGTGTGTGTATTATGACTATGTGTATATATATATATATATATATAATATATATATATATATATTATATATATATATATATATATATATATATATATATATATATATATATATACATACATACATATATACATACATACATACATACATACATACATACATACATACATACATACATACATACATACATACATACATACATACATACATACATACATACATACATACATACATACATACATACATACATACATTACATACATACATACATACATACATACATACATACATACATAGAGTGGACCAAAAGTTTCCCCTGCCCCCTCTAAAATTTGTAAACCATTTGACACAAATTATTGAAACTTGGGGTACATTATAAGTTAAAATACTTCTTTATGGCAAAATAGTGAACTTTGGATGTCCTATGCAACGCCAGATTTTTCAAACAAAAATTGAAAAAATCATATTGGAAAGTAAACTTTTATTGGGCATTTTTGGTTCTAGGGATGAATAAAAGACACTTAGTCCCTTGCATATTTTTTTGTCTAAGATTGCTATTTTGGCAAGAATAAGTTAGTACAGTCAATGAAGCATAATACCTCCGATTTGCTTGCTATCAATGGAATGACTTGAAAAAATTGGAATTAGTCTTATCTCAACCTTAACTTGAAAGGTGACATTGACCCACAGGGTGCTTTTTTCCTGGGGGGTTTGCCACCCCATCTCGAGGGTGGAAATTTTTTTGGTCAAAATAACACCAGAAATCGATTAATTGACATATTTACAGAAAATAATGTAGTATGAAGTTTTTTAATAAAAGCAATACTTTCAGTGTTATTAGCGATTGAAAACTCCGAATTTTCCCGCATTTTTTAGAAAATTTTTCGGCAATATCTCAAGAATGAAGCATTTTAGCGATAATTTTATAAGGAACAAAATTGTAGTAGATAAAAAAACAAACAAATCCCTTTTTGCAAAAATACTTTAAGTGCAATAGTAAGCGAGGTATTGGAGGTAGAATCCGGTTTTTTTGTCGGTACTCATATCGGAGTATTCAAAGCCATTTAGCAGGCAACAGATGTATTTTACGAATATGTCTATAGAAAGGTTTTTTATAGTGCCTGAAAAGACCTTTAAAATGAGCACTGTTAAAAGTCTTTTGAATGCAAATTCGATGATTTGTCATAAAAACCAGGGACATTAAAATTTTTTAACAAAAAATGTATGAGTTTAGTAAGCACCATTTCTACCAAATTAAAACTTAATCGTATCCCGTCAGAAGATTACTTTAATGTGATGATATCAATGGGATCATAGTGGTTAAGCCGGTTTGGAATGCATAATTTTCTAAAAAATTAAGATTTGAAGAAATTTTTTTTTCAAATTTTTTAAAAAAATGCCTTTTTCTTGATATTTCAAAGAAACAATGAAAGATACGCAAAAAATTGTAGAGATAAAAAATATGGGTATTTTTTTAACAAAAATTTTGGTTTTTTAATTTTTTCTGTCAGTAAAAAATTGACGGAGATATGACTGTTCAAAGAGCATGCGGTAGTACAATGACAACCTATTTTTAGCCCTTTGACCATTCGCCATTTGAAAACGATGGGTTTTACACCATATGTTAATATAAACAATTTTGTAGCTCTTTTAATTAATTACCTTCAAAAATAGTTTTTGTAGACTGCGTTAGCTTAAAAATTGTAGGAGTTATGGTCAAAAAACAAAATGTTTTTTTTTAAATTTGGTAAAATTTAATTTTCGGAGCACAAACATTTCGGAGCAGGTGAAATAAACGTAAATTGTATGTATGTATACGTATATATATATATATATATATATATATATATATATATATATATATATATATATATATATATATATATATATATTATAATATATATATATATATATATATATATATATATATATATATATATATATATATATATATTATATATATATATATATATATATATATATATATATATATATATATATATATATATATATAGATATATATATATATTATATATATTACATTATATATATATATATATAACCCTCCAATTGACCAAGAAGATCACAACAGCGACTCCGATGCTGATAATGAACTTATGATTTTTGTAAAGTTGTATCCATTGATTTCTTGTACTAAAGTTATTTTTATGTTGCATTTAATAAATAATATATAATAAATTTATTATTTTCATTCAAAACCGATTAATATAAGTAATCGCATAAAATTAATTTTTTTAAAAAATACATTTTGCAAATTAGGGATGGTTTTGGGGGTTGAAACTTAAAACAATTTAAATTCAATTGTTTTGGCAATCAAATCGGAGGTAAGGCTCGATTTTCATCTTCATTGACAGTACTAAATGACCAAAGTGTAAAAATTTTAACTCAAAATTAAAGTTAACTTAAAATTAGAATGAATGTTCCAGGTACTGTTAATATCTGTTAGCAACTTGTGTGTGTGTGTGATGTACACACACATAAAAATGCCACAAAAATGAGAAAAAATAATGTAAAAATATAACCATTAATTTTTTGTAAATTATTATTAAAAATAAAAAATCGGGTACGGGGTACCTCGGAACTTTTCCTCATCACATCGGAACTAAGTTTATCCTCCCTGCTTCCAACTCACTTTGCTAGTCCTCAGAATATACAAGTAGTTAAATTTATACTGAAACATGTCTTCGGACTTTTTTAGCTCGTCCTTTCCCAGCAGTCACCCAGCCAGGCACTGACCACACTTGATGCTGCTTAACTTTTATGATCCAACAAAAATCATAGATATACTTGGATTTTATAGAAACTTGGTGTACTTATTTATTATGTAAAGGTAAAACTTGAACCAAATTTCAACTCTATTGCATTATTTTCCAATGTTTTACTGTTATTTAAAAATGTACACAAGTCATTCGTTAAAATTGAACTACTACTGATAATGAAATTAACCTTGGCACATATGTTAGTCTTATACATACCTACATGCGTGCTATATCTCAAATTGATCGCAACATTTTTCTGTGTTTTATGATTTTTCAAAACTTTGGTTGAGTCTCAATTGCGGGTTAATGACGCCATAAAACAATTATTTTCAGAAAAGCATAACTAAACCTACAGACTGATTTTTGTACAAAGTTCCAACTCTCTAGCATAAATACACTACAAGATACGATGATGAACAGACACACACACATACAGACAGGCAACTTTGTAAAAACCACTCATGAGGTCTTAAAAACACCTAAAATAGATAATTCCCGTGACTTCCCAGTTTTGTATTTTTTCGCAAACACAATACTTTTCCTATATACCTATGGTATAAATGAGGAAAAGTACAAGGAAATCATCATTCAGAGATCAACTTTTGTCTAAATATATTACAGAAACAAAGCATAAGTCTAAGGAAGAGCTGGGTTTAACTGTAGGGGTTTGGTCTCTACCATTTTTTAACATCTGAATGTTAAAAAAATCTAAGTCTGACAAAATAATTTTCGACGGAAGTCTCTTAAAGACGTGTGAAACATCACCACACCTGGGATTGGTTTCACCCCCTCCCCTGAAGTGTTGGCTGTCTACAGACCTGTGTGGATGATGTTTCAATATAAATGCTCTAGATAGTAATTAGGGAGAGGTGATAGACCACCTAGCAAGTAGGCCGCATTGTTGGCCTTATGTTCTGCCTAAAGTCCTAGTGCAGGCATTTTACGTCTAATCCACAGAAGAGCCGTGGCTTTACTCTAAGTTTCTATAGCTTCAACAAGAAACAAAACGTTCTCCACTGCCAGACTGACAATACATGCTTACCCTGTCCTCTATAATAGTGTCATCATCCGAGAAGTCAGTGCTTCCATCATCATGAGACAGGTTCCAGTCTGTGTTTATATGCTCAAACATAGATTTTTGCCGATCTAGTGCATGCCTCAGCTACAAAAATAAACAACAGCTATTAGTCAAGACACTATTTTCCCATGATTAAACCTTTTTAACAGAAATTTCTTTTTTTTCTTATTGTTTGTAACCAAGCTTGATGGAAATAAAATTTATTTATTTGAAATCTTTCTAAATTATTTCTAGTATTTCCAGACATATAAGTAGTTTTGCAGGTGGCATGCTGCCATAATAAATGGTACGTGTGTACTAAATTCTAGTCTGATTTTATTACTTCCTCAGGTTTAGTAAATTTGTAATTTTTCTTGCCATTTTGTAGGTTAATAACATCATAACCTACATACCTAAGTTAAATAATTTACCTATACATAGTTTTTATTTTATTAATAAGTTAATATTCTAATCAATTGTTATTCAGTTATTTATTCATTTGAAGTCCTCATAGTTATTTAGATTACTTTTTTTTTTAAATTTATTATATATATATATATATATATATATATATATATATATATATATATATATATATATATATATATATATATATATATCAATTTAATTGTTTATTTATAGTTAATCATAGTTTATGACGAGAATAAATAGTTTAATTTTTCCAATGAATATTTTACTCACAAGTTCTTCACAGGTGGAATGTCCCCTCTGCTGAGCTATATCTAATGGAGTTTTATCCTGAGCATTAGGTAGAGTAGGATCAGCACCGCTACGTAGTAATAGTTTCATACATTCAGTCTTATCATGGAGTGCACACAGGTGTAGAGCACTGTTACCACCACTACTAAAACAAACACAACCATTACAAAAGTCATGGAGTGTACACAGGTATAGAGCACTGTTACCACCACTACTAAAACAAACACAACCATTACAAAAGTCATGGAGTGTACACAGGTATTCGCGATTCAAAGAGATAGTTGTAAGGTTGGCAATACCAATGGCGGGAAAACGAAAGGGTGATCGAATTTTTTTTATCATAGGATTTGCATGGGAGCTGTTGAAAATTCTTCTTTTATTCCTTTATTGTTCGTTAATTTGTGATAAATGATCGGAGCTAAAAAAAATGGCCAATATTTCATAGATAAATACTTCGATTATTCCAGGATTTTAAAATAGAATCAGGCTCTTATCACTACAGACTTGGATTTGTCCGATTTAACCCAGAAATAATAAAACCTTAACGGATAATTTACACAAACATTTTACAAAAAGTGATTTAATGAGTTATTAATTATTTTAGTGAGTAAATAAAATTGATTAATAAATTAAAACACCATTACGGTGAAAATAAGCTTGTTATCAGTTAATTTAAATACCTGTTACAACTAATTTAAACAATTTAATGCAATGATAAGGTAATTTTGTGTGTTTGTGCAAACTGAAATTAATTAAAAGTAACATTAATTAACAATAAATCAAATAAAACACTATATTGTGATTTCCACCTTCTTATCACTCAATTTAAATACTTGTGACAACCTATTAAAACCCTATTTTTCAATGAAATAGTGATTCTACAGAGTTCATACGTCCTAAAATTAATTAAATTAAAGCACTTTGAGAAAAAATTTAAAGAAATAGTCGTCACAAATAAGAAAAACTAAAAAAAACCCATAAGGACTTTAACAACGATCACCCTTTTGTTATCAATTTCTTATCAGCGACGGTGGCGCTGCTACAGACTTTGAATCGCGAATAGAGCACTGTTACCACCACTACTAAAACAAACACAAACATTACAAAACACAGGTTTTGGAATTTTTAAATAAATTGCATTTTTTCTAGAAAAAAGAAATTTTTGTTGGACTTTTTAGGGTAATCTATTATAACCAGGATATTTGCTGAATCCCTACACAGGGATTATCTCAGCAGTTTGAGGACTAAATTGAGATGAACCAACCACAGGAATTAAGGAACTAACGTTTTAAATAAACTCACCCGTCTGGTTGAAGAGAAGTTTGCTTATCTAACTGATTAGTCGTCATATTTTGTACTAAAAAATCAACTATATGCAGTGAGTTTCCCATCTCTCTCGATACTGCAAGGTGTAGCGCTGTTTCACCACAATCCTAAAAACAACACAATAAAGGAACAGCACAATAAAACAGAACTTACTTTTTAGAACCTGATTTAAGAGTTTAAAAATGGAGGAATACCTCAACTCTAGCTTAGTTTACAATATTAACTCCAAGTAGTGAAAACAGATTACTGTGGAGTAACTAAAGGATACTCTGTTGTCACAACCTGTTTTCATTGGCGGGAACCAATCAGAGTTCACAGATCTCCTGCAATCTGAATTTCAAAAACCACTAGGATATAAAAATGAGTACTAATACTGATGTATACTTACAGAGGTAGGTAAAGGAGAACTAAGGTCAACCTTCTCAGCCCAGACTTGTAACAAATGGTAGAGATTCTTATTATTAACAGCATGTTCCAGATCACTCAACATCTCTGTATCATCTGAACACGTCACTATAGCAAACTTACGATCCACATACTTAGCTCTGATGAATTCATATCTCTCTTCCCTGAAAACAATAGTTACAAATACATACACTATTGGGGGAAAACAACCAGGATCGGATTATTAAAAGCTTAAACTTTAAACTGATCTAGAAATAGACCCTCTTAGTAGTTCACACCAATTAGGAAAAGTAGAGTGAAATAACCTGAATGAGGTAATAACTGGTAATAATTTAGCCAGGGTACCAGTAAATTGTTTAATAGTGAAGTAAGATGAGCGTTATAGGAGCTTATTTTGATAAATGACTCAATATCTGATCTCTAAGACTCATCTATCACTCTCATCTTTATTCAATGGCAAGCACTAATGATGGCCAATTGTTAGGCTGAAAGTGCTTTGCTATTAAAGATATATTTTCTTTGGAGAGACTTCTTCTCCTTTTATTTTGTTTAATTATTGTATTGACAAAGAAATATTCTGATTTATTAATCAGATCCATTCACAATTTTGTCAAGCAATCCACTGGGACCTTCAAATAAATTATTAACTAAGTAAATAAATATTTTTAATTTTTCCTTATTTATAATGTATTATTGTAAATGATGACAGGTAAAAAATGATATGTTCTACTTTATATGTCAACAGATAAGTTAATGGTTCTGCCTTCTGGTTTCAGAAAACCTGTTCTGGCAGTGTGGCACGTTTTGTTCCTAGTTGAAAGCTATAAAAACTTATAGTAAAGCTAGGGCTCTTCAGAGGATAAGATCCAAAATCCCTGCACTAGGACTCGTATAAGGTAGAAAATGATCTTCTATCTAAATGAGTTTCCAAAAATGGCCCAACACAGTGGCTTACATTCAATTAAGCCAAAATATTAAAATTATTTAATAGGTGATCCTCATCTTTCCCAAATCGCTATCCTTACTATCACTCACTACAGGTAAATAAGAAAAGTAATGTTTGGTCTAAAAATCTAAAACCAAGACTGTACTGTAGTGACGTATTATTTTAATTCTTTATTTAACTTTTGTATGATTTATTGATCATAATTGAAAATTTAAGGTGGAATAAAAAGCTGTGATAAAGATTTTAAAAGCTTTGAAAAAGAAAAAGATTTTAACTGAAAGATCAGTATTTGGTGTTTCTGAGACCTCCCGAGTTATTTCTACCATGCTGTCCGCCTGTGTGTGTCTGTTATCATTGTAGCTCATTGTGATTATGCTAGATAGTTACAACTAGGAAAAAATCAACTTTTATGTCAAGTTGAGCTATCTGTCAGATAATTTTTCCATGATGTCATTAATGGTAACTATTTCATGATGTCATTAATGACTCAAAAAATAATCACAAACAAACAAATGGTGTTGCAGTGTAAATTTGGTGTTTAATCTGAGGACAAGGAAAGCAAGTCCGAAGAGAAGGAGCACGGCTAATCTGATATGGCAAGGAAAAGTTCAGAGATACCCTGTATCTGATTTTTCCAATAAATATGCTATACATTTAAACAAATAATCAAATATCGCCTAAATATTTATTTATAAATACTTATAGACTGACATGGTACTAGAAGGGATAGGTTTATTAACAGCGTGTAGGGAAGCTTCCATGACATCATTAAAACCCTGATTAGTCATATGTCTAGCTAGTAGTAGTTGAGAGGTTCCTATGTGGTCCAGCGTTAGACTCTGGATACGAGATATGTGAACACCCAGGTCTCTATGGATACCCGAACACTCTATACACATCACTACACCAAAATTTATACACAGCCACGTGTTGTCTGAAACAAAGTACATAGATAGAGATAATAAGGAGAGGTAAGTAATAGTCATTAAGTAGATTTCCATAATTTGAAATAATGGGATAATTATTCAAGTTATTATAATTATGGGAAATTAATGCGAGGAGCCAATGATTAGGCTAACCCACAATTTCATATCAGGCCAACCTAATTGGTTCCTTAATAATATTTTCCTACGCTGTCATAACTTTGTCTACAACTTCAAAATATTTTAATATGAATAAAAATGTATTCTTTAAAGATTTCTATAATAGGAGGGGAAGGATTGTAATAAGAAAATATTTGACAACTATTTATAGAAGTTAGGGAACATTGTAATAATGAAATAAGGGCCTCTTAGCTGCTAGATTGTTATGGCTTTGTTATAGTTTGTTCTCTTAAGCCTATTGACCAAAAGTATGGTGAATATTCAAAGGAAAGCCGGCCTCACAGGCCCAATTAGCCCTCTTCACTTGCCACTTTCCACTTTTTTTGAAACTTTCCACTTTGTGGAAAGTTTCATTAGAATTGAATAAGCAGTTAGAGCTGTAGAATTTTTATAAGAAATGTTTGAATTCCTCCTAAAAGAAGGCTAAGCATTGCATAAACCAAAAATCCTACTCCCAGTGTTTTCATTAAATTTTGATGTTTCAGCACCTACAGATCCCCCAAAAAATGGTGACATGTATGAGTGTATGGATGTCCACATTTCTTGTAAACATGCTATAGCTCAAACAGCTCATCCGATTTGAATGACACTCGGCACAAAAATCAAGTCTTACAAGAGGAAGAACTGATTAGATCTTGGGGTTGTTCCAAAACTATTAATCAAAATAACACTTTCAACTCTTTAAAAAAATATAAACAATTTAGAAGAAAAGTGTTTTTACAACGTTTTAGAAGTTTTCTGAATACAAAGAAAACTCAGGATATATGAATAGATGTGCACATTCCTTTATAACAGCCTTCAGCTCAAATAAATCTAATTTCAATTAAACCTGGCACAAAAATTGAATTCTACAAAAGAGAGAATTAATTAGGTTATGGGCAATAACCAAAAAAATAAAAATCAATAAAAAAATAAAAAAAAAAAATAAAAATCATTAACGATAACGTACGTACGTATTAATCATTAACGTTCATTTACGTTATTATTATCGTTATCGTTAATCATTGCGTTATGTTTGTAAAATTGCATATTATCTTTTTTTAATATTTAATAAATAAATCAGATAAAATTTTATCCACGTTGAATGGAGAGATAATATAGTCCTAATTATGCATGGTTAAATAAATCAGTGAACAAACAAACAAACACTATTCTACAATGATGAAAAAAAGTAATAAGTTGACGAATACAAACAAAACCACACAAAATAAAAATATTTACCATTAGTTGAAGAGCAATCTACACATCTATCATTACTTGGTAATCTCTGAACTTGTCTTATGATAGCTTGGGATAACTCAAGGAGAGAGTTGAGACCAGAGCCTCTACCCCCGTCATCTAAAGCTTTCACCAATGCAGACTCTTTGCAGTTGACCAATACAGACATCCATGCGTGTTGGTCATTCTCATCTTCACCTTGCAAGTGATACGTCCTGTTATCTAAACAAACAGTAGACCAAAGAAAAATTAACAACTTTATTTAAATATTTTAATTTTATCCAAAAGCTTAAAGACCAACAAGTCAAAAGATTCGAAATTAAAAATATTAATAAGTAATGTAGCAAAGTAGTAGTAAAGTAATGTAGCAAAATTCCAGTGCCCAATATGAATTAAATAAACAGGTTGTGTACGGCAATAAAGTAAATACGTCACTGGAAGACTGAAGACTACCAGGTAATAAAATAAATACGTCATTGGAAGAATGAAGACTACCAGGTAATAAAGTAAATATGTCACTGACAGACTGAAGACTACCAGGTAATAAAGTAAATATGTCACTGACAGACTGAAGACTACCAGGTAAAAAGTAAATATGTCACTGAAGACTGAAGACTCCAGGTAATAAAGTAAAAACGTCACTGGAAGACTGAAGACTCCCAGGTAATGCTACCACAAATAAAAGATATAAATATAAATCAGCTCTTCTTTACTAGAAAGCACTGCATGCATTCTTATTTTTAGTTAATTTTATATATTTTTCAAATTTTTATTTTTTTGTTCATTTTTCTTTTCAAGAACTTGTGCTTTTTTTATTTGTATTTTCTACCTAGATTTTTTTTACTACTTTTATGCTATTTTGTTTTCTACTATAATCAAACTCATATCCTTATGTAATTAAAATCTATCATACCCCACATACAGGTTCATATGAACCTTGTGACATTGCCCATTGGTTTAGGTTCAACCCTATAATTAATACCTAATACTATCCTCCTACGTTTTACTTTTTCAGAAAACTAAGTACAGGGTACCTACTGAAACCATGGTTACTGCAAATAAATCACTTGTACAAAGTCAAATAAACAATGGCATACTCCTATGGGGCCATGTATATATCACAGATATTATGTTGCTTCAAAAAAATATTATATTTTTATTATTATTATTAAAAAATATTATATTATTTGTAGTTTGATATTATTAGGGATCATATCACTGTAGGATGATCACTGTAAGGATTACTTTAAAAATTTTCAAATAATGGCATCTATGAATGACATAAAACTGAATCTTAAGAACTAATATCATAGTTTTACATTCCTTTATCTAAATATTCTTTAACACTATAAAATATATTTTTGGTAAGCTTATCTTTAATATTTTTTTTATGCCTAAGTTAGAGTAGCCTGTCTCTGATTTACTTAACCTATGTTGATCTATTACTAAGTTATTTACACTTTTGGTCTGGTACTTATGACTAGGTTTCTTAAAGCTATTAATATTAGTTTTAACATAAATTAAATTATGTAAAATAAATAAATTTATCACAATAAACTGTGTAGGGTTCTTTGGTTATTGTCATGATAATTTAGGTCTTATGGTTTAGGATTTAGGTTCATCTACATTGACAGTTCAGTTTTGTAGAGCATTCTATGATGTCCTACATCCCTAAAGATGCCTCCCACAGTAGAAGCGAAACGTTGGATTCTTCATCAACATTGACCCGGTTACCACCGGAAGACCTAAATCTTCAAATTTATCACAGTCATTATTCCTAGTTTTTTTTTAAAATATTGGCTTACATGATTTCCTAGTATTAATATTTACAATAATTCTTATAATTTTTTTCTGTATAATTAAAATTTGTTCTACATTAGTGTGACCCCATAGAAGTATGCCGTAACATATTCTACTTTCCACTAGAGGTCTAGTGGAGCTGTAAGTAAAGAGCACTGTAAGTAATTCTTACAGTGATCATCCTACAGTGATATATGATCCCTAATAATATTTTTTTGAACCAACATAATATCTGTGGTATATACATGGCCCCATAGGAGTATGCCATAGTTTATTTGACTTTGTACAAGTGATTTATATGCAGTAACCATGGCTTCAGTAGGTACCCTGTACTTAGTTTTCTGAACAAGTAAACGTAGGAGGATAGTATTACGTAGGAAGTAAGTAATCAAAAGTTTTGACAAATAATTTTCAGTTTTCAAACATATATGTAAACATATATTACGTTTCAATTAATATTTATTATTACTTAAGTTTATTTTAATTTATTTAAATAAAATAATTTCATTTTATTTAATCTTAAAATAATAAAATAAAATTAAGCTAGCTATAATCATTATTGTTTAGGCCGCATCTATTTCTTTATTTTATCAATTATATTAGTACGTCTATGAGTAAGGTTAGCTAGGGCTTGTGAAATAATAAATAATCAGAATGGTCAGGTAATTTTAAATTAAGATAAGCTTTAGCGGGAGAAACAAAGCCTTGTAAGAAAGCATCTAAGCTAGAAGCTGTTTCCTTATGAGGCTGCTTAAACTGAAGTAGATTATCGACGTATGAAGATGCTAAGATACGAGGGTCTTCATATCGTTCTATTAAAGCTTCCCATATGACATAAAAATCTTCCTGAACTCCAGGTAGTTCGGTGATAAAACATTTCGCTTTATCTTTAAGAGCTTCTTTTAAAAAATAAATCTTTTGACTATCAAGTAAATTAGGATCATCACATATAACCGCTTTGAAAGTTTGATACCAAAGTGGCCATTCTTGTGGCTTCCCATTAAAAGTAGGTATAGGGAAGTCCGGAAGTTTAATTTTGGAAACAAGTCCTTTGTTATGATTATTAACGTTACTGCTATTAGAAATATTAGCAGAAAGATTAGCGGCATCTAATTCTGACAGTTTAGCTTTAACATGAGTGTATAAATCATCAAATGAGTTGATTGATTGATAATTAACAACATAAGCATCATTTAGATCTAAATTTAATGAATTAATATTCTCTACGACTTCATAAATTCTATCTCAGTGTCTGGGAGTCTGACACAGCTAGCACGAAACAACGGAATATTAGATTCGACGTTTAAACTTTGAATTAAATCAAAGGCGTTTTGCATACGCAAATATAAAGTCTCGCGTTTGGCTTCTAATAATTTGAGGCATTTTTTAGCACTCCTAGCCGAGCCAGGAGACAGTGGCTCTTCTTCACAAGGCATTATAAACAACTTCTAAAAATGAATAAGATTTATAACAAAGAAAAATTGCGAAAAAATAAAAATAGGCGAGTGACGTCTTGTTTTAAAGACTGATCGAACAGATTCGAATATAGCAAAAATAAAATTGTCGAAAAAGCTATACCTTAGCAAAAGCGTCGTAAAGAATTAGATAAATTCATTTAAGTATATAATAAGGAAGAAACTAGCGGTAATGTTGACATAAATCATATGACTTATCAAAACAAAGGCGAGATTAAATACATAACTAGAGGGAGTAGTATCGAGGAAAACTCTCCCCTCCCTGAGATACAGCGCAAGTAAAACAAGGATAGAAGGGTTTAATAAAATCTATAATTAGACTATATGACAATAATAATATTAGGCGCGTAAAGATTGTAATAACTGATAAGCGTGATACAAATATCCGGCTCGGAGGCCAAAATATGACGGGTGTAGATTACGCGGGGCCCTTCTGGATACTCGGTGGTTGTGGACTCGTGCGTCAGAGAGTTCATTCTTGTAATTTATGTTTTTGTGCTCGCCCTAAACCTATTTTTCCACTTATGGCCGATTACCTAAACCTAGAGTAACTCAATCTAACCTTTTCTACACACGGGTGTAGATTACGCGGGGCCCTTTCTAGTAACTCCTTATAGAAAGAGAGGTGTCAAAACACAGAAGGTCTATATTTGCTTATTTGTTTGCCTTTGTGTCAAGGCCATTCATATCGAAGTAGCTTCTGATCTATCAACCCAAACTTTTCTGAACGCATTTAAACGATTTTTATCTCGCCGGGGCCCAGTTGAGTGTATGTACTCGGATTGCGGCACTAATTTTATCGGTGCCCGAGCCTACCTGAATGAAATTTTTACTTTGACTAATAGTGACGAATATAATAATACGCTTGGCACAGCTCTGTCTAAGAGTCGTATTAAATGGATGTGTAACCCCCCGTCTGCTCCACATTTTGGAGGATTGTGGGAAAGCCAAGTTAAATGTGTCAAAACCCATTTGTTCAAGCTTATATCTAACTATGAAGGTTACAATACGTATCACAAAATCATATTAAGTATGGAAGAATTTTATACTGTTTTAACCCAAATAGAGGCTCTTTTAAACAGCCGCCCTTTAGGTTTGCTACGCTCTGACCCTAACGATCTTGCGCCTCTTACTCCTGCGCATTTTTTGCTTCAAATTCCACTGTCTGAATTACCTGCTACTGCAGTAGAACTCGAACCGATTAATCACTTATCTCGTTACCAATTATTGGATAACTTGGTTCAAAGATTTGGCGCCGTTGGCACGTAGAATATCTACATACTCTTCAAAGCAGAGAGAAGTGGAATACTGCTACTAATCCGATAAAGATAGGTACGGTAGTGGTTGTTCAGAAGGACGATTGTCCGCCTTTGCTGTGGCCTTTAGCCGTGATTGAAGAACTGCATCTGGGTTCCGACAATACTATTCGAGTTGCTATTATTCGTATAGGCGATTCCCTTTATCGTCGACCTGTAGTTAAATTGTGTCCTTTACCTTTCCAGTAGGACGCTTCAGCAGGAACTTTTTTTTTTCCTACTTTATTTTAGAAGATTAGTTTATTTTTTTTTATCGCAAGCTTAAGTTTTTTATGATTTACATCAACTGCAGATTTTGGAGTTTGCACTTTTATAATTTTTTTCAGATTTTTCCTTTCTCAAGAGTTTTTTTTTCCTTTCATTGCTCTAATTTTTTTTTTTATATGATTTTTTTTGCTTACTCATGCCCGGGGGAGTATGTTTAGGCCGCATCTATTTCTTTATTTTATCAATTATATTAGTACGTCTATGAGTAAGGTTAGCTAGGGCTTGTGAAACCTACACGCACTTGCCGCTTGTCGTTGTACTGTTGAACATCACCCGCTCTCGCAGATTTTAATTAGTATTCCGAAGTAGATTTTATTTTGAGTTTCGCTTATTTAAATGTGCCGTAAAAGTAAAAATATCCGTTTGAGTTCATCTTTATTTCACCCTCAAGAAACCAGGTTTCTTTTATAATAATTTATTTACACAGGCCTAAAACATATAACATTATATACATACTAATACACCCTACACTTTACACCCTTCTCTTCGCCGCCTCATCTTCCATTTGGCATTAATTACTTCGGTAAGCTGTACTTTCTTTTTATTATTTTCTTATATATTATGTATCATGTTTCCACACACAAAAAACGCCCGCAGTGCTTGAGGGCAAGTAAAGCGCTCACGCTAAATACAGTCCTTCGATAGCTCGCTAACCCAACAATTATAGTGCAACACACAGCTAAAATCAGTTGACAGAATGGGAAAATAATGCCAGGGAGCCAATGAGGTTATTCCTGGATGTTAAACCAAGCCCACCATTTCAAATTGGACCAACGTTATTGGTTCCTCAACACTATTTTCCCATACAGTCAACTGATTTTAACCATGAGTTAAACTGTAATACTACTCTAGTGAAAGTAGACCCCTCTACTTAGGAAGCAATATAGGATCCCTCCCACCCCTATTGAGCCCCTTAAGATTTAGGTTTGGGCCCTTTAAGGCCAAACCTCAGGCTTTTTTTTGGCTCAGTCCACCACTGTCAAACCAAACAGCTACTTGATTACACAGACTAGATTACTTAAAAGCAGTTTACTAGGACATTTGAATTCTTTCTATTCAAAAACCCTTACTATAATCTAAATTAATTCTATTCCCTTACTATTTGAAGTAAAGTCTTTGATGTTTTTTAGTATAATGTTTTGTAATTATCAATTGTCTTATTTGTTATTTTAAAAATAAATTTATATTATCATTATTATGTGATAAATATATAGTTTTCTGTGGACTGATTATCAAAATTTAAGTTGGACCAACAGTTGAGGAACACTGGTCTAGGGGGATTTTAGATCAGGTTATTTAGAGTATGACTTACATGATACTAAATCGAAAGATCTCTTATCATCCGGAACCATTTTAATTTGGCACGTGAGAAGTGATACTCGGGTAGGTGGTTTTGTTTCGTCAGCATGGCATATCTCGAGATATCCATCAGCCAACACTGTGCATTTCCGTTTCTGCCACACTCGCCTCATCTTGCCCTCAGATTTCTTGAGTAGGTATCCACTCCTAGTGAGTCCCACAGCCTTATCACCTTGTAACTGGTGCAGTGAGTAACCTCCCTTGTCTGCTGAGTTACCAGTACTCTGCAACTATCCGATAACAACAATTTAATATGCAATGGGAAAGTAAACAGAGGGTCTGGAGTCGATATTAGGCGTTGCGATCACTACAACAAGATATATAGGATTATTTTTCTTATTAAAGATGGTACACATCAATAAAACAACAACTATTTGCTCAAATTCCATGTAATAATTTCATGATGACTCAATGTCTGAATGCTTGGAATGATAGTTGCTCTGATTTAGATATAAATTTTGATTCATTGTACTCAGTTAGGAGTAAGATTGATTTTAAAAATGTTAATTCGCTGTTTTAGCTTTTATATTTTTGGTATTCTGTTTGTTTATTGTATTTGTCCTTGACTTAACTTTCTTTTTGTAAGTCCAATTTGATTGTATTGACTGTGAAATTTTTGGGCTTTTACGTCTGTTGTCACTAAATATAAGCACTTGAAAATTTATCACTGATATTTATTATGAGCACAAAACATTTTAAAACACAAAAAGTACCACTAATATTTCATTTTATCAATTTAAAATAGAGTTATAGAAAGAGTTATAAATTATTTAATATTGTTAAAATACAACGATAACTCATAAATTATTGTTATTACATGTGATGAGAGTGATTTCCCGCTAGAACTTTATTTTACCCTACTTTATTCAGTCTTTTTTGAGGAGTAAAAAGTGCAGTTTAGAGTAAGATTCTTCTTGCCCGAGATTCGTTACTAAACACCGAGTAGTACAGTTTGGAGTAGAATCGAGGACATGCCCAAAAATAGATCTTGTCCTAGGTTACTCTAGTGTGCGCTGGAGTAACGTGCCAAACAAACCTAATTACTTATTCACTCTGACAATTGCTCCTTATAAATTTAATTGTCAGTTAAACATAACAGTTTAATAGACAAGTTTGTACCTCTTTATCAAGTGCAGGTGAAGTCCTAAGTAACTGTCTAAGTTCAGTCAATTTCCTTCTCTCTTCGTCTTGTTTCTGACGAACTTTCTGAAGTTTAATACTTAAATCTGCAATATAACTACCAAAATGTTCTATTGTTTTTAACCCATCTTGAAAATAACTGCAACAATCAATCAAACAACTATTAATACAAGAAAATCCAATACATATTGGAGAACATAATGTTGATACAATACTTACAGTGTAAGCAGTATTGATCCTCGTTTAGGGGGAGGGGAGCTAAGAGGATTTGATATTATGAATTTACTTTTTTGCAGGTTTGTCGAAACATTACATTTTTTATGGTATCTTGACTATGTTCATCATAGAGATATTATTACTAGAGGGATCCTATAGGTTAAATTTTGAAACATTGAAACCTGAACACCTTCGCTAAGAAATAAAATAAAATAATCAGTAAAAAATTACAATAAATTATATAGTAAAACGTTAAAAATACAATTCAAAACACAATCAATGTGCGGCCAAAATCAATCTATTTATTATAACCTTTACTTACTTTTGAAGTAGGTTTCATTGAGGTTACATTGAGAGGCATTGTTATATCCTGCCCATTACTTAAGGGGCTCGATTAGAGATTTATAGATCTTTCTCTAATCCATACTCTTATTCTGTTGGCTAACCTGTTGGCCCTCCCGAGACGGCCCCACATCTTTTTGTTCACGTTTTCTTTTACCGTAGAAACGAGTATTATATTGTGTTTAATTTAAAGAAATATATAGTTTCTATTTCACAGTATTGTTTTAATTCTTTCAATATTTAATAGGCATGAATCATCATTTTGGGGCTCTCAGGGGCTCTTTGTAACCTTATTGAAACTTTTACCAAAAGTTAATTAAGATTAAAATAAATTAATTGTTTTCAGCTTTGGGGGCATGTTTTATTTTTAACGTTCTACAATATAACTGGAATTAAGTACTGATTATTTGATTATATTGATAATCAAAGGTGGCCAGGTTTTTTTTGCTGTTTCAAACTTCTTCTAATAGAGCTTCTCTAGTAATAATATCTCTATGAATAGGTTGATATTGTAAGGGAGTATGAAGAAGTGTCAAAAGGGGTTTCCTAGGCAGTGAGTGGACTTTCTTTTGATGAATCAATCAGACATTAGCTTGTAAAATTGAGGGAAGCCACAGAAAACCTCATTTAAGTTATTTGGACAAGCAGGTCCAGGGTGTAAAGATTATATTACTTTTTTTATGTAGGAGCGTTTAACTGCTGTTTGGCAGTTATGAAATAATTATTAACTTAAAAAGGGGGAAAAATAAGTTTTTTCTACCTTAGTAGTCAAATTAGTTCCTGAGGATAAAGCGGGAGGAACCATTTCATTTAAATCATGAAGCTTGCTGAGAGATTTAATTATTTGATTCCTGAGGCTTGCCAAAGGAACCATTTAATTAACTCACGAGGCGAGTAATTACTGCTTTGGAGCAACAACCTGTTTATCCCGTGGTAAGTTTAAGATTTTAAGTTCAGGAGGGAGAAAATAGTATAATAACAAACACAGAGTGTTCAAATTGTGGTAAGCTTTATAACAATAAATAATATCAATAAATAATATCCTTTATAGTTTGACTTCTCAATTAAATTGAAAAATTAATGTAAATGTTAACTTGTTTAAGAAAGCAATCAAACTTGTAAATGGTTCTGGCTTTCATGTTTAGGGTTGTACCCCCTTCAGTACACATATTATTTTAAGAGAAGAGTTATTTGTGAATGTATTTTTTTTCGAGGGTTTGTAAGGCTATTCACAACTAAGGTGGTTAAGCCCAGATTAGTTATTAATTTGATTTTGAACTCTTATTTTTTTAGCTTCAACATCTTTACTATTCAGGTTGTTGTTAACAAACCTAATAAAAGTTAACTAAAAACTAACTCACTTAGTTTGTGCATGGTAATACTCGACTAAATGCTGCAATAGTTCTATTCCTTTCTTGGTTTTAATTTCATTCACTTTTATCAGGTACTGAAATAAAAATATAAATAAATAAATTTGTATATATAGTCTAGTCAACAATCTTGTAAACAAATTTTCAGAAAAAAATTATCATCATCAGCATGAAAGATGAAACTGGGGAAGGGCTCAGATTGATTCAGATTGTCTACTTGATTTTCAGAAAAAAATATCACCATCAGCATAATACAAAGATATAGTGCGAGCAGTATAGGAAAGGAACACAGCTGTGCTAAGTTAAAATGAAATTGTCATCACAATTTATTTTTAAATTCGAGACTCAGTTTCCAAAAAAGACCTACTCCTATATAATTTTATTTTTATGATTAGCTTATATTATTTCACAAAAAGATAAACGTCTTTCATTTATTGTACGTCATTTAATTTCGTTCTGATAAGCCATTTAATTTAGGACCTGGTATGAAAGTGACAGCCATGATGATTTTGAGATTATTGAAAAATTGATATCAGACTTTCTCACCCGCTTCTATTGTTAATAATTATTATAGTTCTAGTTTTTCCAGTTAGAAGTTAAATAAATAATAATATAATTCAGATTGAGTATGCAAGGATCCTATGAAATAACAATATTAATAAAGGCACTGTTTAAAGTAAAATTAAATGATAAAAATCTAGTTAAAAAATAGAACATTTTAAATAGAAGAGGTAAGATAAGAAGCAATAGAGACAACAGGTGCCACGGGGTGAGTAAAATAACCCGACTTACCCCTACCTACACATCGCCCCCCTTGCAGCTGTAGGAACTTTTTTCTTTTACAAGCGTTGCATTTTCTCCGTTCCAGCTGATTTTTAGTCACATGACCATGTAGAAATATAAAACCCACAACAAAGAGTATAACACACAATGACACAGCAAAAAAAATATACCTTTAAAAAATTATTGTCTGATAGTGCTGAAATTTTATTCAAATATACTAATATTTATGGTTAACACATGTATGAAGTTTAAAAATTATGATCTGCATTAGTTCCGGTTTTATTGAATGACATACATAGCATATTTTAAACAAATCATGTTTTTTGAAATTTGAAAATTTGCTTATATCGTGGTAGTATTCCACTTATATAAACTAGTAATATGACAAACTAATATAAAACAAACTATGTGGCCACAAAATGGCCAAGAGCCTCTGTTTCTCTTTGTTTTTTTTTTTATTCAAAATCTAATTGATAATTTGTGTTCTTAACCAAAAAATTTTGAATTAAAATGTTCATTTTCGAAACTTTGAGCACTTGCCTCCAAAATTGTGGTCTTAGACAAAAAATATATAAGGGGCAAAATGTCTTGTATTGATTTTTAGATCACCAAGAAAAGTATACCTTTCAATTTACTTGTTCCATTTTTTTGTAAAAATCAGCGTTTTATGGAATAGTCAAAGTAAACTACACCTCTAAAAGAAGTTACCATTTCACAAAAATAAACACAATTTAATTCCACTGATAACACGAAAGCCGGTTGACTGGTGCACTTAAGTAATGCTGCCAACCTGACAACAAAACATTATTTTAAATATGTGTCATAAATATCTATTAATGAAGAAAGATCGCAAAGAACAAATATTATAACTTAAAACACCTGCTGAGTATTTAATAAAACCGGTCTTAGATGGCAAAAGGGTAGCGGAATACAAGAATCTACATTTAGTTGACGAGGACTACTTTTAATATAATTTTAATAAATACGTTAAACTACAATTTAAAATGCTTTAAATATTGTAATGCACCGATATTTATATTAGTATTTTATGACTAACCAATCATTAATTAATAATAGAACATAATAATTCAGCAACCGGAAGTATTGCCAACTTTTTTTTTTAGAAAATTGTATATTTTTAGGGTGGCAGCATTACTTAAGTGCACCAGTGAACCGCCTTTCGTGTTATCAGTAGTGCTCTTTCTATATATAGTATTATTCTAAGGGCTTTTGGTACACCATGTTTAAATAATATTCCTACAGAAACTTTAATCAAGTAGTCAGACTTGTGATTAAAATGCAATGACACTACCACTACTTTTGTATCATGTCAACTTCAAATAAATGAGGCCTACCTCACACATCTGCAACTGAAACAGCCTCCTCTCCTTCTCCATATCATCAGCAATCTCAGCTGATGTTATCTCACTCCTTATAAGTCCAGCTTCCTTAGCCTGCTGCTTCTTCTCTTTCTCTATCTTAGCGTACTTAGCTTCGTATTCTTTCCAAGCCCTGTCAAAGGGTCGTTTCAGATCACCTTTAACCCCTCGAAGATCACCTTTCAATAAACTCTCCAAAGGAAACATCACTATGTTGTTGATGTTCTGCATCTACAACAGATACACTGGGTTTATCAAATAATTTCAGGTATATGTAGTGATTATTACCAGGTTATATAGGAGTCTCTTTCTGTCATAGAGATATTATTACTAGAAGGGTTCTATCAGTTTAATTTTGAGACATCTAAAAAGTAAGTGATTTTCCGAATAGCACAACTAAAGCGATAGACTGATTTCAACTCTCTAGCATAAATACACTAAGAGCTACGATGATAACACACACACACACACAACACATACAGACAGACAACTTTGTGAAAACCCACTCAGGAGGTCTTAAAACATTTGAAATAGATAATTTCGGTGACATCCCGGTTTCGGACTTTTTGCAAACACAACACTTTTTCTATATAGCTACGGTATAAATAATGAAAAATTAAAAACTGTACAAAACTACAGTAACTTTTATAATACAAAACAAAAATTGTGAGAAAAACAGAAAACGGTTGATTTATTATAAGACACTCTTAGATAAGGTTTCAATTAGGTTACTCAGAGCCCATGAGAACCCCAAAAAAAGAGGTTTCAAGCTTCTCAATGTATTGAGAAATGGTATGCCCCCTCTAGTAATATATTTCTATGCTTCCTTTATATAATTTTGTTTTAAGCATAAATGAGTTTACTTAACAGGTGATTCTTTGACTTAAATGAAAAATTAGACATGATATAAACAGAAACAGGGTTATATCAAATTTGATCTAAGAGTAAAAGGATTTAGCAGAAGAAATAAGCCAAATTTAGCAGCAATATTGTAAGATATGGCAGGGAGGAGCCTGTGGACTAAGTTTTATGTTACCAAAATGTTGTTGCCTGCAGTGAATATAGCTAGTAGCTAACAGAAATCTAAAAACTAACCCCTTTTATTGATTTTTATTTATTTTTTATCACATGTTATTAATTTGTTTCATACACAAGATGGTTAAATCTAAAGGTAATTGTTGTGTGTAGTTGTTTGTTTACTCTCACAAATCCACCTATTAGCAAATTTCCAAAGGAATTTATATTTCAAAAATACCATACACAGACAAATACACCTCTGTGCTCACAATAATGCTACAAATAGACAAATACACCTCCGTAATCACAATAATGCTACAAGCAGACAAATACACCTCTGTGTTTACACTAATGCAACAAAAAAAGAAATACACCTTTATGATCACAATAATGATAAAACAGACAAATACACCTCTGTGATCACAATAATGCTACAAATAGACAAAATACGCCTCAGTGTTTACACTAATGCAACAAAAAAAGAAATACACCTTTATGATCACAATAATGATAAAACAGACAAATACACCTCTGTGATCACAATAACGCTACAAATAGACAAAATACGCCTCAGTGTTTACACTAATGCAACAAAAAAGAAATACACCTTATGACACAATAATGAAAAACAGACAAATACACCTCTGTGATCACAATAATGCTACAAATAGAAAAAATACGCCTCAGTGTTTACACTAATGCAAAAAAAGAAATACACCTTTATGAAT
>JACMZG010001914.1:18819446-18824446 GCA_018340805.1 Microvelia longipes
ACCTTTATGATACAATAATGCTAAACAGACAAATACACCTCTGTGATCACAATCCGCTACAAACAGGACAAACACACCTCCGTGATCAAATCAATACTAACCAACAAACAACACCTCCGTGATCATACTAATATTACAATAGACAACAGCACCTACGTGAATCACATCTTTAGGTAAGTGAACCAGTTAAAGACCCAAGTTGTACACGTGTTTATGGTGTGCAATAGTTCAAAATGTACCCAAAGCCAACAAATAAGAAAATCATAGTCATCCACCGTGGAAGTCGTCCTTAACTGTTGGGTTGCCTAATAAAACAATTATCTTACACACTAATCCTATAAACAGAAAACACACCTCCGTGATCACAATAATGATACAAACAGACAAACACACCTCCGTGATCAAATCAATACTAACAACAAACAACACCTCCGTGATCATACTAATATTACAAATAGACAACAACACCTACGTGATCACATCTTTAGGTAAGTGACACAGTTAAACCCAAGTTGTACAAGTGTTATGTGTGCAATAGTCCAAAATGTACCAAAGCCAACAAATAAGAAAATCATAGTCATCTACCGTGGAAGTCGTCCTTAACTGTTGGGTTGCCTAATAAAACAATTATCTTGGTTCATTTTTGCTAATAACAAACAGTTTGGGTGCCTACCAGCGTTTTCATGAGAGCGGATAATTCTTTGGTAACGACAGCAAACTTGAGGAAGGCAGCAGCTATATCTGGTTCCTGGTCTTTATTGAGAGCATTACCTCCCAGTCTCTCTAGTACTCGGCTGAAGTACATCTCATTGTTCACGTGAGCTGTAAAATGAAAGTCATTGACTGTTTAGATTAAACAGTTAAACAACAAAGAAAAATACATTATTTATTAATAAATATATTATTTACTAACAGTCCTATAGTTATAGGATGATTAGTTTTAAACCTGTAAGTTGAACTAAATTAAATTTAGTTTAAATTAAATTCTGAACTCGTTGATGTTATAGATAAGCATGAGTTATGAGCTAAATCTGACTAATAGAATTTCTTCACTGTATACAAAAAAAATAAAAAATTCTAGACAGTATAATGTAAAGTTTTATTGACTAGTTTTTAGGGAGTAAAAGATAACACTTTTCACTCCCAAGGGAGAAAAAGTGTTTCCTATAATTAGGAGTAGAGCCCTCAAATCTTGTAGCAGGGGATATTTATTCATTTTTAGGAGCAGTATCCTCTAAATTTATAAGGGGGCTGATCAATTTTTTAACACTTTCCTAGGGGTGCCACCCCAAAAATTTATGAAGGGCACCCGTCCAAATTTTTTTTTTTTTGTCTCATAATCAAAGCCAAAACATGTTTTTTAGAGAAATAAAAAAAATTCTGGAGGCGGCAGCTAAATTTATGAGGGGCATTTGATCAACAAAATTTATAATAAAATACAACAAAAAGAATGAAAATAAGAATATAAAAATATAAACGTATATAGTTTTATTGTCATAATTAAATGACGTCATAGTCTTGAGATAAAAATCTTGTATGCACCTTGGGAGCAAATAAAGTATGCTGAATGATTCATATCTTACTTAAGTGATTTTATCTCTACACTACAATAAGACTTTAATTTTAAATTAAAAGTTTTTATTACACTGTAAAGTACTTCCTACAGGAAGCTTTTACTCATAAGTTTTATATATATATATATATATATATATATATAATATATATATATCTTATATTATATATTATATATATATATATATAACACACATAATACATACATACATACATTTGTGTGAGTGTGTGTTTAATTGGTGTTACAAGGTAATAAAAATTTAGTAAGACTGCTATCTCAGGCAATAAATTTAATAAAAGAGAGAAGATAAAAAAATTGAAGAATCAGCTACCATTGAATAATAAAATCCCTTTTTCGGCTCTGTTTTCAGAAGGCAGAGCATAATTCAAACTCTCAATTAATAAAGTTATGATAGTCTTAATCAGCAAGACGAGCGCTCTAAATATAAGGAAGGGAGTAGTAGAAGGTTTATATAGGGAAGTGTTTACCCCTAAAAGTTAAAGTAAAAGTTAGAATCAGATTCTAACTTCGATAGAATATATATAAAATTATATCTAACTGATATAACTTTATTAGTTGCCCCGTCTGCTGACTTATAATGGATTTAATCTGGAACCAGTGCAGGAATATTCATATATAACACCAAGTATCGATGGTAGCTAATTCTTCAAATGCTTCTTTAACTAGCTGAAAATTTAAACTCTTTAAAGTTAAGACCAAACTTAAGATTTCTTACAATTGCCAGAGTTGTAGATGGCCTTAATAGCCTTCCTCATCTTGCTCAACCCATCTCTATCAAAATCAAGTGTCTAAAACAGAGACAAACTTATAATTAATCAAAGGTAAATAAATAAAATAATTAAAAGTCATTCCACTGGTTAGTCACTCCCTGTTTTATTCGCAGGGGTCACTTGTCCAGCTGACCTCACTCTATGCTGCTTCACTTTTATGATCCAACAAAACTGTAATCCAACAAAATGATAATCTTACAAAAAACGTATACAAATAATTTGATAAGAATTGAAATAAATGCTGATAATAGGTAAAACTTATATATATAATTTATAATATATATATATATATATATATATATATTATATATATATATATATATATATATATATATTATATATATATAAATTATATTGTAAAATGTACAATAATTTTTATTTATTTAACTTTTATTTAAACTTTAATTTAATTTTTTTTTTAATTTTAATTGTTTCCCCCTCACTCAATCATAAGATTTGTGGGATTTTTCATTGTTTCTTGTTTATTTATTTTTTTATTATATAAATTATTGCGATAAAATTGGTATCTAACCCCACTAAGTTGATCATTGGAACTCCAAATACCCAATTATTTATTTAGTAATGGTCTGGCATATATGATGGTAATCTCATTACCAAAATGTGTTTTTCTACGGTAACTTTAATCTTACTGGTACACTAGAGTTCATCACTTCTAATAAATTGTATGGGAAAATTAAAAGTTTGGGAAAAATTACCAGAATTCAGCGATATCAGTATCAAATTGTCGAGGATATGAAACAATTTTAGAAATTATTCAAATAATAAATGAATTCATGTAATGTATGCTCCAATTTATTTTTTTATTGTTACCGTAGAAAAACACATTTCGGTCATCAGACTATACCATAAATGCCAGACAATTAAAAAAAAATTAGGTATTTACACTCCCAGTGGTCCGCTTAGTGGGGGTGGTAGATACCAATTTTATACCTTTAGCTTGGTACAGGCTAAAGTAATATATAAACCAAGTAGAGAAACTCCTATACTGACACATGTAACAAAAATCAGACCTGCCTGAACAGCTGATAGCTGGCTCAAAAATAAAAATAGCAAAAATTAGAATAACTGCGCATGCGCCTTTTCGGATTCAGGTTTTTTATTTAATTTTATTGGCAACATTAGGTGATTTTTAAATTTTATCGTGTTTTCGTACTTTAATATGTAATAATTTAATGATTATGTTTTAAATTCTGTTAAATTTTAATTGTTAAAATAATTTAGGGTTAAAGAAAAAGAGAAACTATAGTAAAGGTAAACACTTGTTTTTATTAAGATTTTGAAGAAAATGCAGACAACAGAGTATTGCCTTAAAATTACGATTTCTTTTATTTACATTTAAAAAAACTAGGTTAAATTTGTTTAAATTTATTAATTATCAATTCAATCTTTGATGGGGAAAAAACAATACATTTGCAAAAATGTATTAAGTTAAGGTAGTGCACACGAAAAAAAAAGTTTAATTAGCTGTCGTTTAATAATTTTAAACAAAATAGTATTTTAAGATTCGCACTTAAACCACTTTGGATGTGGCAAAAAAAGTATTTCTTACACAAATTATTAACATTTTAAACTAAACTGTTCAAATAAATGCAATAAATAGTTTGTTTACATTTACTAGGGTAAAACAAAATGGCCGCGGCCATAAGCAAATTTGAGCCAACTCCCTAATGGACAAAATGTGAACTACATGCCAGGTCTGACAGAAATCGCGTTTGTTTCCCTACTTGGTTTATATATTACTTTAGCTAAAGCAAAAACTGGTATCTACCCCACTAAGTTGACCACTGGGATTTTGAATACCTAATTATTTTTTGTTAATTGTCTGGCATGTATGGTAATCTGATTACCATACCCATACATTGCATTAGAAGTGCTACATTCCATTTGAAGTTAATTATAGTGTACCAGTAAGCTTTAAACATATTTTTTACCATCATATACGCCACACCATTAATAAACAAATAATTGGGTATTTGAACTTCCAGTGGTCAACTTAGTGGGGTTAGATACCAATTTTGTCGCGATAAAAATGAATGTATACCAATTTTGTTGAAATGTATTTAAAATGAACAACCCGGTATACAAAACACATTTTAACATAAATCGTTAACAGTAGTGATTTCTTCAATTTTGAATAACAAATCTCATCAGTGATACATAATATACAACATTCAGTACCGCTGAAATTTGCTACATTTTGTATGCTTATTTATTTAGATAAATTATTTACGATAAATAAAATAAAATCAAATTTATACCTCATCATTTTCAGACCAGGGAGCAAAACTGGCAAACAATTCATCAATACACATCATTTCAAAAATATATTTAATGGCTTATAAAATAATTGATTTTGTTTGCACCAAAGTTATAAAAAGAGTTAAATAAGATTCATTATACCACATCTTGGCTCTGTTTTACAATTTCATTATTAGTTTATGTAGTTAAATAATTAGCAATAAATAATATTAAAATTAACTCACTCAATTTAGTTTAAGCAATTGAAAAATAAATTAAATGGACTCAAAACGCTACTAATAATAACATAAAAGTTTCAAATTTTACACAGTCCAAGCATAATATAAGATTTTAGACAATAATCGTTACAGAACTAA
>JACMZG010001914.1:18826946-18958892 GCA_018340805.1 Microvelia longipes
TACAATGATATAAGCAGACATATATTTTCTTTTAAAAAGTTTAAACTAATTTTGTTTTATTCAAATAATACACTGCTATATAAACACTAACATTATAGAGGCAGTAAATGCTTGGTAAGATAATAAGCCACTTGAACTGATAACAAAATAAAAGATAACAAGTGACATTGGAAAAACTTAAGCCATTCGTATCTTTTATTACAGACTAATTGTCAAATTAGATTAAAAAGTTTCCTTTATTATATGAAGAAAATTTTAAACGCACTATTTTAAATACCTGAACAATTATTGTTGCTTCAAAAATTAAAGGATAGTTTTGAAAAGTCAAAAAATTGGCAAGTAATACTTTACTATAATTATTGTACTATTGAAATCTTAAATTTAAATATTTAATTATTTGCACTAAATAATTATTATTAAAAGTTATACCCAGTTTGATTTTATATTGATAACCTAAAAAAAAACCAGAAGTTGACTTATTGGATACAAATTATTCTTTTATTAAGTTTCCATACAACAAAAAAAAATAACACCATACTTTTCCTATATACCTATGATAATGGTAAAGAAAACAAAAATCGGGTACCTTGGATATTTTCTACACTCATTCTCAACACATTATTGTATGACACATGGTTAAAATCAGTTGACAGCATGGGAAAATAGAGCTGAGCCAATGAGGTTGGTCTGATAATATATAAAATAAAATTATTTTATGATGTATCAGACCAAACTCATACAAATAAAATTGTGGGCATGGTTTAACATCCAGGACTAATTTCATTGGCTTCTTCACATTATTTTCCCACGCTGTCAACTGATTTTAACCCTGCCATACTATAGACTCGCTTGGCATGTCCTTAGAATATGGAGATCACCTACTTTATATAACAGTATGTCCTCAGACAGTTATAACAGCTGATTTAATCCCAGGGGTCACCCATCTAGGTACTGACTTCACTTGAAGATGTCTATAAACCGTAGATAAACTAGCCATATTGGAATGAAACTTCATATACATATTTATTACCTAAAGGAATACACTAGTACCCAATTTCAACTCAATTAATTTTATATTTTGATTTCAACAATTTTTTAATACCTATACTAAAGCTTAGGACAATTGTGCTTAGATAAGACAACATCCATGTCAAATTTAAAATTGATCCGAAAATTGTTCTGGGTTTAATGAATTTTCAATTTTTTGGCCGAGTCATTAATGATGATTCCACATCATGAAACATATTATCAGGAAAGCAAGAATAGACCTAAAGATTATATGTGGGCTTGGTTTCAACTTTTTAGCATAAAGGTGCTATCATAATATATGACACACACACTTAGAGACAACAATGTCTAAAAACACATGAAATGGATAATTCAGAAGGAATCCTGGTTTCGAAATTTCGCTATCACAATACATTTCCAGTATACATATAACATAAAGAAGGAAAAGTAAAAAAATTGGGTACGGAGTACCTCGGAACTTTTCCTTATCACATTGGATTAGCTCCGCTCATCCTACCTGCTTTGGACATGATCACTTGTCCTCAGCATCACTCTTGATGCTGCTTAACTTATATGATCTAACAAAAATCAGAGATATACTTGTCGTATTGAAATGAAACTTAGTGTACTTATTTATCACATGAAGGGTTATACTTTGTACCAAATTTCAACTCAATTGGATTATTTTCTGATTTTTTATGCATTTTTAAGAAAACATACCTGTCATTTGATAAAAATTGTACTAAGGCTGATAATGAGATGAAACTTGGCACATATGTTAGTCTTATACATAGCTACATGGGTGCTATATCTCAATTGAATGGCATCATTTTTTCGGGTTTTATGATTTTTCAAAATTTTTGCAGGTTAATGACATAAAAAATTATTTACCAAATAGCACACCTACATGTATAGATTGATTTTTGTACGTAGTTTCAACTCTCTAGCAAAAATACACTGGGAGCTACGGTGATAACAGACGCACACACATACAGACAGACAACTTGGCAAAAGCTATTCAGGATGCCTTTAAAACACCTAAAACGGATAATTCTGATTTTGGATTTTTTTGCAAACACAATGCTTTTCTTATATACCTATGGTATAAATAAGGAAAGTAAAAATGCCAGGAAAAAGAACTTTCACAACAATATGTTAGAAATTTACAAGGGGATTCAATTCTATGTAAACAAACCAAATGCATTCGGAGGTTATAACCCGTCATTGGAGGAATCGGTATAGGCACTCAGTTTTGAAAATTTACTATATTTTTCTGCAATGACATCAATTCCAGACTATAACCTAACATGTCAATTGAATCACCTTAAAAACTCTGTTTGCTTTCACAATTGATAATATTTAAAAATTAAAATTATCTCCAATGAATAGTAATATAATAATTTCTTAATGAAAATAATAATTAAAGTAGTACAATTGAATAAATAATTTTTTAGCAAAACTACGAGGTGCAAAGTATTAAATAATAGAAATAATTGTTTACCTAATGACTTTATGATAAGTTTAATATTTCAAACCAATTCAGTGATGGTTTCTATTCAGTTCATGGATACTATGAGAGGGGAACAGGATGAGTAATTAGTTTATTTAATATATCAAATAGTAAATGATGCAGTAAATACCAGAGGGTAATGACTCATACTGTCTATCTTACTCTCAGGACTAGATAATATTTAACTTTGACAAGCATTATAATATAGTTTCTTCAATTTAAATTAAGCATAAAAACCTTTATAAAAATTAGAAGCTGCCCAAGAAAAAAAAAAACAATTTTTTATTAATATATATTTTATTTTTAAATTAAAATATTAAAATCTCCTCAAGTACATGGATTGTGATGCATTTTTTGTTTATAACTATAACTCAATCAACATATTCTACTATGTATTTCGCTTGACATTCACTAAGAGAAATAATTGGGTGATTATTAACCTTGAAAGTTCTGAAATATCCTATGACAACTCATTATTTGATGCATAAATTCACTATGACAGTCCTAGTTATTTGATGTTCGATCAAAAGTCCAAACAGATTAATATTATTAGACTAGGGTACTTATTTTATGTCAAAACACTTATAGCACAACAACTTGTAAAACGATACACGGGACTCTTGGTTAAAATCAAGAACAAATCTAAACTGGTGTTAACTTTGAGGATGTATTGGGTTCCTGGCACAAAAACTATTCTTAACACCCTATTCTTTACAATGACTTTATTAATGAAAAATGATATTTAAGAATTTAATTCCTCTAAAATCAATATATAAGAATATAAAACCTTGCTGAATTATTTTAATAAAATATCGATTGTTCTAGACCCCCATGTATTTACTGTCTCTATAGTGGAATAGAATAACAAGTGAACCGACCCCCTAAAAAAGTAGTGCAAATTACAAAAAAAAATGTACGGCTGCCATTTCGATAATTTAACAACACATAAAAATAAAAGCTACTATCAGAATGATGGTAGCTTTTAAATAAAGTAGCCTTATCAGCCAAACATTTACTATATACACACCTTGCACTAAATTCACAGATCGTATTAAGTATGCTAGTTAAATATGCTGTATGTACATTAAATGGCAATCATATTTAACAGATAACCTTGATAATGAACTATTATTTAACTTAAATAATACCATTTTTCACCAAAAAACTTTTCAAATATATATATTTGTTGTAACTTTATTATTATTCATAGAAATCCCAATTAATTAGTTTTATTTTTTGTTTTTTAACTTCCTTTTAACCTAAGTGAACCTTCATATTAAAATACCTGATATTTTACAGGATCAGTTATGACATTATCTGACTTAATCAACTTAACATATACAGTCATGATACGGTGCAAGAACCGGATCATACTAAATGAGTATGGAATACCATCACCTATTAAATAAGATGTGTTTGCGTAATTAATTAATAATTCATTAATCAGTAAGTCTTTTATCAGCCCGAAATTCATGAGTAAAGTCACTTGTCAATTCTATTTCACTGTAATTGTTACACAAATATATTTAGTAAATTATAAATATTTTGCAAAACTTTGTGGCAAATGGTTTGAATGTCAGTTCTTTTGGAAAACAAGAGAGCCATAGCTAGCATTATCAACAATCAGGGCTGGCGACTTCAGGAAATAGCAAAGCTGTCAACTTTATCTTTACAGCCTAATTTAGATCCCATGAACTCTATGGTTGAGTAAGCTGCGAGTGGAAACAAACCATAACACAAAGGCATTAAATTGTTATTGTAACTATAACAATTTAACTGTTAAGGTTTAGTTAGAACCATAATATAAAGTATAAATTATAAATGGAATTAAACAAAACTTGAAAATACGACCTAGAGCCACTGGAGAAGTATTGACGTTCAACTCTTGTTAATACAAGCTATAAAATGATATGTCTGTCATATATTTAATGATTAAAGGAAAAGAATATCAAAATAAAGCTATTTAATTCATTACCTCTTCCAAATTAGTTATGGTTTGCCTACATTGGGGCATTCGAGAAACAAAGGTAGACGTAGTTGGAGAATTGTAATCCTCGCGAGTCTCCTCCACAAACTCATGAACATTTATTAAACCAGGCATTTTGCACACAATTTATATCAACTAACACTTGATTAATCTAAAACTACGACCTCACATTTTTGAAATTAAAAACAAAATAATTCTGGTCACTTTATCATCCATATTTTTTTGGAAATTGTTTTGTTGGGCGAATCTCATGAACGTTTTAATGAAATAGATAAAGCTAAAAGAATAGTTAACAAAATTTTAGAAAAAATATCACAGAACCTATGTCAATTATTACGTTAAATCTTCAAAGCAATACAAATATAAAACTTAATTAATTTTAGTTTCAAAGAACTGAATGCAATAAACGTTAGCTAAATAAAAGTTCTATTAATTTTTGTTAGGTACCTCTCTATTCAAACTCCTACTTCTACTTGATATATCTATTGTTGTTCAATTATTTCTTAAAAACTAAACATGGTGGACACTTTAATAAAATCAATATTTTAGATTTTTTTTTAATTCTCTCGTCATTATTTGATATTTGGAATTATGCCAGTTGTTCGATATCAATTATAACTCGCATTCAAATTGGCTCTGAAAAATATCACGACCTGGTTTATACTATTTTACCAAAGATTTTCTAAATTTGATTCTTCCTTCTGAACTTACAGCAATTCTTTTGTATAACTACGCATTAGGACATAATAATAGTATTATTATTGATTAGGAATTGTTTTTAGTGGATATCACTAGAAAACTATACTTGAGAGGTGTTTCATAAGGTAGACATTGTGATCGACTCCTTTTGCCTTTAGGTGGTTCAAACTACTACTTGTAGAGACCATTTTCACAATTATCTACAGATATTATTTTGATGCTCCTAACATATTCCACCTTGTATTGAGTACAATTATAAAAGCACAACATTAATTTCATCACTATTTGTTTAAAATTAGCCTTGGATCTGGTATATCTAAAATCAGCCATAGATCTGGTATATCTTCGAAGTAGAGTTCTGCTAATTAATAATGTAAATACAAGTTATAAAAGAACTCAATTATTCAATGTTAATAAAATATGTTAGGGCCTAGGGCAACACATTATATTATATATATATATATATATATATATATAATATATATATATTAAATATATTATATAATATATATATATATATATATATATTATATATATTATATATATATATATATATGCATGTAATGTATTGTGTTGTGTATGTATGTATATTATCAGTGAGTTTCTTTTGTAATAAAAATTAACTCTCCCCCTCTGTGGCACAATCACAATGGTTTATTTTTCCTCTGGAACTTTGCTAACTTTTAAATGCATTCTCTGATCAAAACACACTCTAGTGCTAAATTTGGACCAGAATACATTTTGGGATCTACAGGTGCTGGGATGTGGAAATTTAAAAAAAAATATATTTTCCTTATATTAAAGGAAAAAGTCCCTTCACCTACTAAAGGAAGTAGGTAAGCAAAAATAAAAAAGAAATGAATAAAATAATAAATTTGTAAAATATTTAATTTATTTTTAAATGAAGGAATAATTAACATTTTTAATTCACAACAATATTATATAAATACAGACATTTATTTAAAAAATTATAATTTTTGTTTCATTTCTTAAAATAATAAAATTGCAATTAATCTCAGATTAAAATACACAAAATAACAACTATAAACCAACAAATTTAGTGTAAAATGGTTTAATGTAAACCTAAATGAGTTATATTAAATTGATTTAAAAACTAATAAATTCATTTTCACAAATAGTTAAAAACAGAAACAATCTACCAATATAGAAGAAACCAAAATATACTAAGAAGTAAACTGTTGTTAAAAATGGTCAACAACTAAAAATTAATTAAAATATTTTTTCATCAATGATAATAAAACAAATACAACATATTAAAAAAATTTCAAATTATAAAAAACAATAAAAGGAGAAATTAAGTATAAAAAAATTAAGGTACAAACATCTTTTAATTCAATTTAACCCTGTTTCTTAAAAATTAAGATTTAAGTGAAAATGTTGATTATTCCTTTAGTTGCAATATATTTCATTATTAACTGAGAGAAATAAAATGTGATAAGATTTTTTTCTACCTTATTAGACAGAATAAATAATTATTGTACTAATCAAAGTTAGACAGCAGGAAAGTTTTAGTTTAAAGTAAGAATAGGCAAACAATTTAACTGCTGATATAAGCGGAGATCAAATTTACTATTTCACTGATCAGGGGAAGCCGAGTCTGAAAACCAACAAATTTATTGATTTTGTGACAGTTTTCTTCGATGCCTCGTAGCAAAATATTTATCATGTGATTTTGTTTTTACAACTAAAACTCTATTGAAACTTTTAAATTAAAACAAAGAAATGCATAATAATACAATAATCCTAAAATAGTCTAAAGTTTCTATATTTCACAGGCACACCCAGTGTGAGTGAGGTTCTTCTCATTTCACACTGCTATAGAATCACTGGTTACGCATCACTATTAAAAACTTTAGATTGGCTGACCAAGACATTAATTACCTTATTTATGACACAAAAAAGAAACAAGGTATTTTAAGAATATTTTGAGCATTATAATATATTTGAAAAACTCTTCACCTTAAAAATAATTTAAAAGCAGTAAAGAGTTCTTTAAAAGCACCATTACATTCAAACTTTTAACAATCATTATTTTATATAACTTCATTACAAAGAAACAGATTTTTATTTAAATGAAAAAATTGTTTTTGAAAATAACTTTTTTAAATCTTAAAATAAAAGAATATTATTTTGTAAATTATGTTTAATTACAAAAAATTATAGTAATAAGCAAAATAAAAGGGGACACTAATTTAGCTAGTCCTGGTACAGTATAGCCTATATAAAATATATACAACCATTAAACTGGATGGATCATATTGATAAAGGCACAATTAGAGCAAATGTTACAATTATAGAGGGATTATTGTTTTTTATTGTGTTATACAAAATGCAGCTAGATACTAAAGTAGTTAGATATTACTCTGTTTTATAGAATCCAACAGGTTGACTTTTAGAGACCAAAAATAATGAAATAAATCTTGGATAGAATTCGGCTCAATTTTGTATTAATTTTCTTATATTTCACTAAACAGTATTTACATTTATTCATAGATCTACATTAAATTGTATAAGCCTATTGTATCAAAGGCAGATTATATAACCTAAAGCTGTGAATTTTCTAAAATTTTACTGAAATTAAGTATATAAACATAAGTAGATAAGGCACTTAATACAAATAGTTTACAATATAGTGTAGAAAAGAAATAATTTAAAAAAAGTGTAATTTTCTATAAAAAAAACACTAAAATACCAAAATAAATTTAAAAATGTTTAAAAAATACTCAAATAAAAGTTAAAAATTAATCCTTCCAGTGAGCACAAGAAAATTTTAAATTAAAAAAAATATAACAATTAACTTCTAATGTTAACCTTTAGTCACAGAAGTTAACTAACAAGTTGTTTGTTTACATAATAATGAAACTCAAAGGGTGGATTTGGCTCCTATTTGATGATGTGCAACAGAAATAAACCAATAATTAGGCTTTCACTCTAAAAAAGTAGATAATAATTTCTATGAATGAAACTAACTCTGATTCTAAGCAAAATATCAAACATCCAACCACTGATAAGTTATACTATTTTACTCTATGCATCCAACATTTTAATTCTGTTCATTATAAACTCAAAATTTTTAGACCCTAAAATGGAGGGGTCATTTGGAAACACAATAAAAATTTTAGAGGTCAAAGATTGAATTTATTTTAGATTCTATAATATTAAAATGTGAAAAATGAAAAGAAAAATAAATAGCCAGATTTTTAATGTTTTGCTTAAAATCAAAAATATTTTCATTTCAACAGTTACTACCTCTTTTTTATAGGAGGATATAATATGAAGTCACACTCTAACATTATATAACAATAACTTTTTTAAACTTACGCTTCTTTCAAAATTAATAAGTAACATTTTAAATTAAAACATAAATTCTTGAAACTAATTCTTTTATGGCACCAAAAAAATCAGTTCAAAATACCAAATATGTATTTGTATATAAATTTAATTTGAGCAGAGGTTTTGCATAATACATTGTGCAGAGTTAAGTACATTTCAAATAAAATTGCTACTTCAAAAACTGATAAATATGTTATTTACCAGTGAGTGCAATATTTATAGTGCAACTTTTTAACTGTAAGTCAAATTAAGTTTAATTTTTCTTTTTTGAAATTTGTATTCAATAACAAACTATTCTTTCTTATTTTGGATTGATCAGATTTATAATTTTTATTTTAGTTATAACAGTTAATATTTGTATACAATGCATCAAAAGTAAAAGAATTATTGGTCATAATAACATATTTTGGGAGCCTTATAAGCAGCAGGCACCATTTAGATTTACAGGACCTTAGATTAGAGTAGAAAGCCACCAGTCAGGCATTTTATCACAGGTCTGGACAATGTGGTGACTCATCAACATTTTGAAAGTACCCCAACTTATTACTTATTACAAATATAAAAGTAAAAGTTGTAGTAAAAATTTAACAAAAACTTTTTGTACCAAAAAAAATCCTATAACATTTTTACCAAAATCATTTCATTTCAGATACATGGGATCTTGAAATTTCATCTTCACTCTCACTCTAAACTGCCTTTTACTTACACTCACAACATGTTTTTATAACTTTAACCCTGATACCTTAAGTTTTAAGCGATGTAGGTTAAAATTATTTTTTAAGGACTAAGAACTTCATACAAAACTTTTTTATATTTTTTAAATCCAAGTTTGTTCCTTCAGGAAGTATCGTAGGTTGGAAGTATTGTCTGGAACACCAATTGAAATCATCATATAAGGAGTACCACAATTAGGCTTCTCCTCCTCCATGTTTGTCCAAGACCTAAAGTATCTTGTTATAATTAAATAATTTAAAGTGTAACACACAAATGAAGAGAAAATATAAAAAAATAAATGAGTCACCATGCTGGCTAGACCTACACCTAACTTTTTATAACTAGGGCCCAAAAACTTTTTTGTTGGAATTAGAAAATGTCTAAGCCTCAGAAAGAGGCCCTCAAATATAGATGGTTTAAAACCACTGGTTCAAAGAATACAATAAATTCTAGCCAACACCAACTTTAAAAAAAATGATTTAAAAATTAAACAATAATTGACTTACAGAGGGTAAAGTTTTAAATCATTAAATATTATACTCTAAGTTATAATATTAATCTTTATTTACCCTTATTTAATTTATCATGTATCAGAATTCATAAACATTAAATCCAAAAATAAATATTTAATAAAGAAATTTTGCAATAAAAGATTGCAAAGAATAAGGCAGCAACAAAGTCAATTAACAGAAATAAAATTGAAAAAAAAATCATGGCATAAAATAATGCAAAGCAAACATTGCAAAGATAATAAAATAAATTAAAATCAAAGTAGATTGTATAAATCAACTTCTAAAAATAATAATTAAATAACAACAAAATAAGTAGCTTAAAGAAAATTTAAAGAATAAATATAAATAATTGACAAGAAATATAATATACTAATTAATTAAAATATAAGTAGTTTAAAAAAAATATAAAACAAAATATTGACAACAAGGCACTGAATATGATCACAATGTCAATTAAAATAAATAATAATAAATAGTCAACATAATGACTAATCAAAAAATTGCTCTTTCGAGGTTTATATAAATTCATATTTTTTTAAAATTATATCTCTCTCTTTATATTTACAGATATCTTATATTTTATTGATAATTTTAATAAGTAGATCGACATTCCAAGATTTGTGAGTTATCACCAAAAGGTACTGATGTATTACGTCTTTTCCAATACACATACTTAAAGTATTGCTAACCTCAGAAATTCAGCCGCATAGAATCTCTCTACAGTTCAGAAGAGTTGAATTAACAATCAAACATCTATTAAGTAAATTTAAAAATAATTTAAAATGTTTAGAATGTGAATAGGTTTTTACAATAAAACACCTAACATTAATCTCCTTTAAATATTTTAAAGTATTAACAAACTACATAAAAAGGATTTCATTTTTATTGTTTTTGGAGCAACTACTTCGCATGCAAAATCTACCATGTGAATAATCTTTACCCAATATAACAAATACTTAAGAAATATCTTAAGTATTTGTTATATTGGGTAAAGATTAACTAGCACGTAATAGGGTGCTAGCGTAATTTCATAAGAGTCCTATTAAAATGTCATTCATATGTTTGATAATTTTTAAATTGTTTTATACAAAAAAAATCCCTTAATACAATACCAAACATCTCCTAATTTACCAGGGGTTCTCAAAGTACTTCTGGTGGTACATGAAAAAATTTAATACCTTTTGCAAAAAAACAAAAAAAATTAAAAGTAATTTTAAGTGAATTTTTATTTGGAAAGATGAATAATTTGGGTACCTTTCTTTATAATATTTCTCATTATTCTAAAACTAATTATCTATTAGAATTATTGGCAATTACATCTTATTTATATTAGTGACAAGAACCCCTGCTCTACAGCATTATCATAGATTTAAACTTTTTAGAACAAGGTTTTTTTCCAACAATATTTTAAGAATGTGCATTACATTCAGTATTTTATATTCTTTGCTAAATCGCATCAATTCTACAAAAATAATTTCTACTTTCAATGAAATCAAGGATTGTCATAATATTTTGTTCTACATTGTCTATAGCTCTTACAAAATTACAATGTAAAAATATACATTTTAAAATTGTCATAACAATTAAATTTCATAGTTATTATATTCAGTCTTTAGCCTGGTTTAATAAGATTTAAAAAAATTAAGGTTTGATTTAATTTGATGAACTCCAAAAAAAAGTTTGTAAAATTGTTATGGTTTAATAAGTGGTAAGTATAGTTTAATTTAATTAATTTATTCATATTTTAATTAGAACCTTAGAACCAAAAAAATGATATTTCTCCTCTTGACGAAGATAACTTTTAATATTAAAAATACTTAATTTTACATATTTAGTAAAAATAAGCAAATGATCTATGGCTTACCAAACCAGGCTTTCAACAACTTGATAGAGAAATTATGCCTGAGTAATCTTACGACCAGGAAAATGATTACTTTTTATTAATTTAGAAATCAATTTAGAATAATCCAGTGAAATAGATATTAAAAAATTATATTATTACCTTCAATTTAAAGAATTTTATTTATTAATTTCAGTAACAGTTAAAAATCAAAATTCAGTAAATATGATTGATAATTATTATCCTCACTAATTAAAATTAATTAACAGTTATTAAGTCAATAATAATTTTTCCACCATCAGATGGCGCTAGTGGTACTATAATATATTAAAACAGTAGTCACTGAACCCATTTACTGTAATAGTTTGTACAATGGCCAGTTTACAGCCAAGGAAAATTAGTGAGAAAAATAGTTCTATGAGTGGAATTAGTGGAACTAACGGTATAATGCTCCTTCCAAAGTGTAACATCTGAATGAACCTAGAAAACCCCTTCCCTCTCTGATTTTTAGGGAGATGTCAACAGACCTAAATTATAACTATTTGTGTAAGCAGTTCAAAATCCGTTCTCTTAAACTAGAATATTTACTTATACATAAATAAAAAATTGTAGTCAGTTAAGGTAAATTTGAGTAGTACATTGTTGCAAGCCGTCTACAAGTCGAGAAATATAAAATTTGTCAAATAAGTTTATCAAATTTAGTTCCTGTTATCAATAGTTAAGCAGTCATAGTCAATGTATTTTTCTAAAACGACTCTTCCATCATTTGTTTACGTTTTGGTTGAGTGTAATTAATAGTTTATAATGACTATTAATAAGGTTTTAGTTAATTAATAAATTTTCAACTATGGTTTTTATTTAATGTAATATTTGAAGTATTTACTAATTAATAAATCATGAAGATATTGACAAGTGTCACTATTTTAGATAAATAATTCACATAATTTGTGGACAGTAAAGTATTGCCAACTATAAGAATAACAGCTAAAATAATATCTGTATTTATCTAAAACTAGGATCAAATAAAAATGTTATAATTATTCCATTTAAAAATTAAAATCAATTTGAAATAAATAATTGATCAAACCAAAGTAATATTAAATTCAAAAGTATGCATTTAATAATCATAACAATCTAATTATTTTATTATTTTTTGTATTTTTTAAATAATATATTTAATTGTAATAAATTTTAATGTAAAATAAAATTAAAACCTTAACTAACTAAAACCTTACCAAATTAACAATCAAATAAAACTAATAAATACAATAATACCAAACCAATTTTTTTAAAAATAATGACAATTGAAATATTTAAAAATGAAATTAATTAGTAATAATTAAAATGGTATAGAAAATAAAAGATTAAGGATGATATTATGGATATTATTGAAGTTTGTTTAAGTCAATTCAGCTTAAAAGGGGGGTATAATACTTAAATGTAAATATATCTGTGTTCTAAGCAAAATATTAAAAATCTAAGACAACACTTCTTTCCAAATTTTAACTGTGTACATTTTGATCTTTGCTTAAATTTTAAATGTTAATGATTTTGTTTTTTTTATATTATTTTTTTTTTGTTCTTTTTTCTTCTGTTTTATTGTTCTTCCTGAAATATTAAATTTATGTTTCCCTTACACTCAGCAAAAGTTTATATCCAGTCCCAGCAATATCCCATTGCTTCGTCTTATTTTGTATTTAAAAAAAATCTGTTAGAAATTTTTAATTGAATTATAAGAACTAGCATTTGGAACAAACTTATAAAATTTTGATTCTATTTTAGGCTTGAAAAGGTTAAAAGAGGATTTAAATTGGACAGAAATATAATTAACATAAGAGGGCTATCTTAGATGTTTTATATTTTGTTAAGAACTAGAGATAATAACATTTTAGTTAATGTATAAGAAGAGTTGTACGTCAACAAACTAACAAAAACAGTAATGTTGGAGAAAAACCACCCCTAGTGTTTTATTTATATTTTTATAAATAAAACTTGTCGTAATCTAGAAAAGTTTAAAAAATAATTAACATTCCCTTTAATTCAATACCATTAAAATACCTTAACCATTTTTTTTTATAATATAAGTTAATAATAATTTTCATACAAAGAAACATCAAATTGATTAAAACCAAATTTATCTTGGTGCAATCAATATAAGTTAAAGAAGAACTAAACATCTAAAAAATCTAAATTTAGCCATTACTCAGAACATAAATTCATCTATCTAAGTTTTATTACCCTTAAATACTAAAAAGATTAATTATAAATGTATTTACAAAAAGTAAAAAATAATCATAAATTAAACTTTAAGTAAAACCAAATGTATGGTAATGTTAACATAAAACTAAAAAATAATTTCAAATAATTCTTCTTTTTAGATTACTGGATTGTTTTATTAAAGTGATTATGTCTCAGAAAAACATCTAGATACAAAATCTCAAAACGCACACAAATAATATATATATATATATATATATATATATATATATATATATATTATATACATACATACATATATATATACATATATATATAATATATATATATATATATATATATATATATATATATATATATATATATATATATATATATATATATATATATATATATATATATATACATTAAAACAGTAGACACTAATTTAATTTTAAAAACTTCGCATTACCATAACTTTGTAAACTAATTTATTCATTAAAATTTTATATTACATATTAAGTAAAACAATAAAATATATACATTTAAATCAATTTGAAATAAACCTCACCATCAAACTTCAACTTTTTAAGTTTAACTATAATTTAAACTTTTAAATCAAATATCTTTAATAAATTTTATCTTTAAAAACTAATTAAAATTAATACAAATATATTTCATTAAATTGCTATTTCTTTTTTTTGTGAAATATACAAATAACCTTATTGTTTAATAAAGGCACTTTAGTTCATAAAAGGAAGACATTAACATTTATATAGAGTAAATAAATGAGTTTAAACTACAGTTATTTGTAGAAAGACTATATATAGATAGAGACATGGATGATTTAAATTACATTTAGAATATTAAACTTTGCTATTGCTCCTATTTTGAATTCTTAAAATAAAAGTTTTATATTTTATTTTAGCAAAGAAATGAGTATAATTTAACTTTAGTTAAATTAATCCATTTTGGCAAATAATTGTTTGTTAACAATTGATTTTAAGTAATTTATTAACAGTGGTAGGAGGGTGATGTTGAGCCATGATGAGCTGGCATAACAGTCCGTGTTACGCCATATAATGGCATATTTGAGCTGTAGTAACATCATATTTTACAACCATGTTAAACTACTCCCAGGTTTATTAGAATTTATCAAGGCTTGGACATCGTCTAATATGTCAAATTCTTCACCAAGCTGAAAAAATAAACAAATTAGTGAAGTTTCTAAAATAAATAACGTTTAGCCGTTGATTATTAAATACAGATAGTCGAATCAGGTAAGAGAAGAACAACCTGATTATAAAAAATGTAGAGTAAAATTTTAAAATTAAATAATACAATAAGAAAGAATATACATTACTTATTTTAAAAGAGAAAATATGAATGCATAAATTGCATTGTAGGGGAGGAGGGAGTAGTACAATTGCATCTTAGTCTTAAAATAGAAGAAGGCAATAAATCTAAAAATTTCGAGATTCTTATGATTTTTTTCAACACAAGTCAAGTCAGTAAACTGCTTGCCTTTGTATCTGAAGAGCCATAGTTCAACATCAAAATCAAAGAAATTGTTGCTCAAAGAGAGCAAACAATTATCTTTATCTACTCCTTGTATTGTAAGTTCTACATACAGTCTTGTTATCTCACACTGTAAATGTACTTTTACTCCCTAGGGAGGAAAAGTGAAAGTGTTGACAACTTGACAGAATTTTTTAGTAAAATTTTTAGGAATTTTAGGAAATTTTTAGGATTTTTTTCGGTGTTATGTTAGTACTATGGGTAGAATATACAATATACACACGCTAATGTTTAAATTACAAATATAGTATTACACATTATTCTATTGACAGCTTACAATAAAATAATGTGAAGATAGTGGCTTTATTCTCTCTTCATCAGAGTAATTGACATGGTAAGAATAAACTTAAACTAACACAATAACAATTAAGGACCTGAAGAATATATTAATTAATGAATAGTTGTTAGTATTAGTTCTCTAGTAGTAGATAAAATTCAATAGCAACAAGGGATGAAAGTTTTCAGCTCTCGTATTATCTCCCACGTCAAGCCTCGGGAGCCAAAATGTTAGTTAACTCCCTCGGCAAGCCACAGGAGCTAACTAGTTTATCTCCCTCGGCCTACCGGCCTCGTGAGCTAATGAAGTTTCTTCCTTCGGCGCTGCCTTAGAAAGAAACTTTAACTTGAGCTGTAAAACTTACTTTCATCCCTTGTTGCATAAATAACTATACTATCACAATTTGGCTTGTGATTGAACCAAATGGTTTCCTTGGCTATGCCTCAGGAACCAACACATTGAATTCTTAGCAACCCACCTGAGTTTAAAATATTAATTTTCTTGGTTATCCCTCAGTAACCAACTCAATAAAATTAAGCAGACTAAGAATTAAAAAAAAAGTAATAGTTCACAATTAAAGTATTTCAAGTTATTATATTTGAAATACTTATCAGAAATAATTCCAAAATAATTATCGGAGTTAACCCTCACTCAGGTGTTATGGCAAAGCCAACCATCAATATAATAAACTGAAAGCATAATCTGTGAAGAGAACCCCAGACTTCTGAGTGTCATATATCAGAATCATCATACAAAGACAAATATTTAAACCATTTTTAACTCAGGAGGCAACAGTTTACTAATTCAGTAAGATAAGGGACAATACCTGTAGGGAAGGGACGAGATCATCGGTGGAATCAATATTATGACTCAGCGTTAAATCATGTGAATCTGCCAAGTCACCGGCTGTCTCAGAAACACCATCCATATTATCATCTATATTTGATAAGAAATCAGGCGTATGGGGAAGTGAATAAGAATTCATTCCTACTCCGCTATCAGCTGATTCTTGTCTAGAGTGATCCGTTAAGCCAGATAAAAACGGATCTAAACCTGTGTTTATACTTTCTGAACCAAGACCAGTGTTTGTAGTAGCACGTAACAATAATTCTTGCTGCTGCAAAAAATAAATAAAAAATAAGTTAACTAGCATAGTGGTAAACTAAAAACTAAAAAAATATATATACACAAACATAATATATATGTATACATACATACATATATATATATATATATATATATATATATATATATATATATATATATTATATATATATATATATAATATATATATATATATATATATATATATATATATATATATATATATATATATATATATATATATATATATATATATATATATATATATATATATAAAACATCAAAGAAAGAGACAAAACTTTCAGACTGCTTCTCGATATCGTTAGTTTCGAGAAAGATATAAAGGGACTTTCGAGTGAAACACCCTGTATATTTTGTGGAATAGAATCTACAGGCCCTGAAATGAGTAATCTGTTTTGCACATGGGGGCCCTATATTATGCAATTAATTAATAACAAATAATTAAGTACCTGTCTCTTAATTTCCTCTTGCCTGAGCCGTAATCTTTCTCTCTCCATCTGTAACGATTGTAATCTTAGTTTTTGTTGTTGGGTTGCCTGAACTGATTGAGTCTGTTGGAGCCAAGCAGCAGAAGTTTGCTGCAAAAGAGCCACAGCAGCTGTTGTGGGAGCTCGTTGCAAATGAACCGCTGAAATAGCACAAAGTAAAGCAGATTAATTAAAAATCTTTATAAATCCATTTTTGAATGGATTGAAATAAGTGATTATTTGCTTCTTGTTGAAAATAAGTATAGAGGAAATTAATGCGTAAATCTACTCAAGGTAAAAAGTAATAATTTTTAAACTTAATTATGCTATGGAACCTTTAGTGATGGATAGCATACAAAACCATCTACTTGTGATTAGCTTTGTGTATAAGGATATTCTTAGACAACTGTTGTATCTAAGAACAACAGTCCGCCAGTGAAGTGAAGTGGCCTATGAACAGATATTGCTTAGGCCTTGGATCAATTGCAATAGAAAAGAGTTTCATCTTACTGAAAGGAAAAACCCTAATTGTCCAGGAGCTAGACCTGAAAAAACATGATTCATTTGGTACTGCTCCAAACTAAATTAGAAATAAAATATACCTTTAATGGTAAAGAAAATACATAGTCTGCTAACCCTGAGTGAAGAGCTTTGTATGATAGTGCACGCTCTAAATTTTATAAAAGCACACAAATTTCAGTTTTCTTGAAATAAGTGGTTCCCTGTGGGTCGCGAGCAACTCATGAAGTGAACATTTTTTAGAGGTGATAAAATTTTCTGATTAAACGAGTGTTTAATCATCAAAATAGGATGACTGCAACTAACGTTTGGCAGCAAAAAATGGTCAATTCATGCTGTCAGCAAATTTCTAAGGAAAAATGTTGACTTTTTGTGCATTTTTTTGGCCATTAAACAAATGTCATTACATAAGTTGTATTTATCCGATTTTACAAAAAAACAGTCGATTTAGAAGAAATTTTATCAGCTTTAATGAAAGTTTTCTTCATATTTTGCACACAACCAACCACTAGGAACTACTTTTAACAAGAAAACTAGAATTTGTGCGATTTTCTAATGTATTGAGAGAGGCATTCATATGAAGGGCTCCACATGCTGTTCTTTCATAATTCAAGGTATATTTTCAGAAAAATTTGGTTTGAAGTAATACAAAATTACTCACATTTTTTAGGCCTGGCTTTTGGACTATAGGTAAATCTAGGGTATTTAAAGCCCCTATTTATTATACCTCGATCTTAAAGGTTCCTATTAATTTTACCTGGACCTTGAAGATTTGGCCTTCCATATGGAAGGCCAAAAGGCCTTAACATACTTAGTAAGAGCCCTAGAGCTTGATGTTTTATTTTATTTAAATTTGAATAAACATTAAATTAAGCTTGCTCTAATTATTAAAACTTGGAAAAATAATATAGGATCCCCCCCCCATAGAGCCTCTTGAGACGTAGGTTGGGCTGATCCCTTCCTACTCATTCCTTTTTGGCTCAGTCCACCACTGGTTGGAGGGACACTTAACAGTGAGTTTATGTTTAGATCCTACGTTATAATCATACGTAATATAAACTGTAAAAAAGATGGAGTGACTTACGTATTCTGGGGTCAAACCAAGAAGTGGTTTTGGTTTGATGATTAATAAAATAGACTTCTCCTTCGGCAGTAGTTGCTTGTTCCCATCCATCAGGTAGAGGCCCTAGGTTAGCAGTACTAGCAGCAGTAGTACCAGTCGTTACACTTGTATTCTTGGCTGCAAATATAAACAAACTCTTAAAAAACCTGGTAACAAGGCAATCTCTAAAAGGCTAAAATGGCTGTAATCTTACATACATATGGAGTTGGCAAAAAGGATACAAGAGAAATAACCACTCCAAGAAGAGGTGATGATCCACTCGCTCAATCATCAAACAAGTGATTCTCATCTTTCTCTTCCCTATACAGTTATCAATTTACCTTTTTTACTATTATTATTATGTTTAGGTTTTAGTTCTCACACAAAAAGTGGTTGATTGTAAAGCGGGCACCACTATGTTTCAAGTTTATACAATTTTGTCTTTATTATTTATTTTACATTTATCTCAACACAATAATTGCTCTCTGTTGAGTTGTATGAATGTTACCTGGTTGTATAAAAATAAATGCTATTATTATTATTATTTTTCTTGTTTGTCGATATTATTTGTCACATTGCTTTCTCAGTATTTTAACTGGTTTAAGGAAAGTACAGACTAAGTATCTATTTGGAGGCTTATGAAGTTGTGTAGATTCAGAAATTGAGAAGGGAGTAGGGAGATCTATTCAGTTTGGATGCTGATGCTGACACCAAAAATATTTGTCCAAAAAATGTATGTGTGTGTTTATATATATGTATATGTATATGTATATATATATATATATATATATATATATATATATATATATATATATATATATATATATATATATATATATATATATATATATATATATATATATATATATATATATACATACATACATACATACATACATACATACATACATACATACATACATACATACATACAGGCACTCTTCCAGATTAGGTGTCCCCTTAGGGGTCATCTAAACTAGCTTTGGTGTCATATGGTAAATAGATAGTTTAGGTGTCACTTGTGTTTATTTACTTTTAAAACATTAATTAATTATAAAATGGATATATTTTCCATTAATTTGCAATCATACGGGACAGATGGGAACCAGGGGGTTTATGGGTGGGGGATAATACATTGGGAAAAGGATACATTTTTCTTTCATTTGCAATCTTTCGGGACTGATGGGAACCAGGGGGTTTATGGGTGGGGGATAATACACTGGGAAATGGATACATTTTCCTTTCATTAGCAATCTTTCGGGACCGATGGGAACCAGGGGGTTTATGGGTGGGGAATAATACACTGAAAAATGGATATATTAACCTTCAAAAAATCATTTTCCAGTCTAAGTGACCCCACAATGTTTCAATAGCTTAAAGGTGTCACTTAATCTGGAAAAGAGGCTATAGGGATCCTTTTCCAGTTTAGGTGACCCCACAATGTTTCGATAGCTTAAAAGGTGTCAACTAATCTGGAAAAGAGGCTATAGGGATCCTTTTCCAGTTTAGGTGTCTCCTCAATGTTATAATAGATTGAAACGTGTCATCTAATCTAGAAAAGAGGCTATAGGGATCCTTTTCCAGTTTAGGTGTCCCCTCAATGTTATAATAGATTGAAAGGTGTCATCTAATCTAGAAAGAGGCTATAGAGATCCTTTTCAGTTTAGATGTCCCCTCAATGTTATAATAGATTGAAACGTGTCATCTAATCTAGAAAAGAGGCTATAGGGATCCTTTTTCCAGTTTAGGTGTCCCTCAATGTTATAATAGATTGAAGGTGTCATCTAATCTAGAAAAGAGGCTATAGGGATCCTTTTCCAGTTTAGGTGTCTCCTCAATGTTATAATAGATTGAAGCGTGTCATCTAATCTAGAAAAGAGGCTATAGGGATCCTTTTCAGTTTAGGTGTCCCCTCAATGTTAATAGATTGAAAGGTGTCATCTAATCTAGAAAGAGGCTATAGGGATCCTTTTCCAGTTTAGGTGTCCCTCAATGTTATAATAGATGAAAGGTGTCATCTAATCTGGAAAAGAGGCTATAGGGATCTTTTCCAGTTTAGGTGTCCCCTCAATGTTAAATAGATTGAAAGGTGTCATCTAATCTGGAAAAGAGGCTATAAGAGTTTAGGTGGTCAATGTTATAATAGAATTGGTGATCTGGAAAAGAGGCCTTTTCCAGTTTAGGCGTCCCCTCAATGTTATAATAGATTAAAAGGTGTCATCTAGTCTGGAAAAAAGGTTATGGGGATTCTTCTTCAGTTTAATTGTTCTCTAATAAACTAATATAGATATTTTTTTAAAACGGAAAGTGTATCCATTGGTTTTGTCATATCCCTCGGGTTTAGCAGCATCGAAAATTGCCACTAGATGAACCTTTGGGACTGTTGCAGTTTTTTCATAAAGATTAAATAGAGAGCGAATTGAGTGCCAATATGTGTGAACTTAAGCATAGGGAAATAATTACAGACAAAAGGCTCTGAGGTATCCCGGTTTCGATCATTTTATTTCTTTCTCTTTCTTGTACTCTAATTTTAAGCGTTACAATGACTTTATGAAAGTTCTTTATTTATATTAATACATAAATATGTCAATAAAGCTTTTTGACATTTCTATTTTACATGACACTTCACTTTTCATTAATATTTTTCCAAAGTTTTTCTTTTTTTTTCTTATTTATTGAAATAGATTTATTAAAATGAATCAGTTAAAAGGAACCGCACTTTTTGAATACTCTCAATAAATCAGACGGGAACTTCAATCTATGGTTATAAGGTAAGTGTTTCCTTCTCTTTTATTAATTATTATACTAAATATAATTAGTTTATTTTAGTAGTTTTCCTAATCTATTAAATCTGGAAATATTTGGTTATAATTTAGTTTGCCTATTTATAAATATTTGTATCACTGTTTTTTTGACATTTGTTAAAATTGTTCAGTACTAAGATAAATGCTTTTATAGAACTTCACGTTTTTCCTGCATCTTGAATATATTATAATAAACTAAATATATTCAAATAATTAGAATGTATATAATAATTATAATACATTTTCATCTTAAAAGATATTACAATTTATGATATTATTTTATTATAAATTTTTGTTTTTGACTTTTCAGGTTAATGAACAGAGATTTCATCAAACCAGTAGCTAGGAGATGCTACCCGCTGATGCACGTCATTCAAACTTTGGCGTCAATTTCCAAGAGGATCTCCTATTCCATCTACGGAATGAAGAGCTGGAAGCTGGTGAAATGGACTGAACTTGTTTGTATTAATTAATTAAATGTATATTCCTTTTTTTTACATAAATATATTTAACCTCTAAAAGGTGACTTATGGAACAGTTATATTCATCCATTTTGTAGAGTATTTTCCCCTCCTATTAACCCCCTAGTTCCCATTGGTCGCATTTTTATTTTTTTGGCCTTTAAAATAGGGGACACCTAATCTGGAAAAGTACATACATACATACATACATACATACATACATACATACATACATACATACATACATACATACATACATACATACATACATACATACACACACACTACATACATACATACATACATACATACATACATACATACATAACATACATACATACATACATACATACATATACATACATACCATACATACATCATACTACATACACATACATACATACATCATACATACATACAAACATACATATACATACATAAACATACATACATACATACATACATACATACATACATTAATACATACATACATACATACACACATACACACCACACACATACATACATACATACATACATACATACATACATTCTTATACATATGTATACGTCTGTATTAATGACCTCTACGATATCTGTTGGGTTCACTGACTGACTCATGCAGCTCATGATTGTTTTAGACACTTTAAGTGGCAAAAGATTAGACACTGCAAGTACTTATACCACCGAAAATTTAGAATATGTCCTAAAAATTATGATACTTAAAAATAGTGACTTAAGGTTTTAATTACCAGGGGGTGATAAGGGTGCGGTGACAGGGGGCTGTGTGGTCTGTGGTTGAGGCGATGATAGCAGTTCCCTGGCATTACCAACTAAACCACACTTCCTAGGATCCTCCCACTGTGTCGTCTGCGTTATGTGGCTGCAACAATAAATAAAAAGGTTACAGACTGCAGACCTAAGGAAAGCGTTAATGTATATTTATACACAATACACACAAATATATTTATAGCAAAGGGCTTTCAACCTAACAAGAGACCATCATTAGTGCTAGCTTAACAAACAATCTAATACAATAAATCAGACAGAGTTGCGTTAATGGCGCCTTTGAAGTAAGTCAACAAATTTATCGCTCCGCGTTAATTACGTTTTTTTATGGTTTCAAAAATCTCAAATGCTATAAATTGTGTACAAACTTTTTTCCTATAGTCTTATAGTTGTAGTCTTATAGTTATTAGTGAGTTTGTTAATAAGTTAATTGTTATAAAGTGAAATTAAATTTCCATAAATAGGTAAAATTTTCCGACATTTTTACTTTTCTTGATTAGATTCAGCTAGCTAGTTGGCGTATAATTCATTAATGCGCATGTCTCAGACAAAAGTGGGGAAGTTCATTAATAAATTGCGCTTCTGAAGGGAGTATTCCATTCATAAACTACGCCACTGCGTGTCTGCGCATATCCCCTCTTTAAAGAAAGACCTTATACAGTCGCGAGACTAGAAGCCTGGTGTCAGCTGACTACCTTTGATTTCAAATGAAATTATCGCCTTTGACACTGAATCAAAACAAAGATATTGATAACAGTCTGAATAAAAATATCAATAATAAAGATAGAACAAAAAGAGAGTTGTCAAAATCGCCTTCTACGCCTAAGAGTGATAGTAAAAAATCTAAAATAATGATTTCGTATGAAGATTTTGAAAAACTCTTGGATTCAAAACTGGATTCAACTTTAGATGCTAAACTGGCTAATATAGCCACAAAGTCAGATGTTGCGGATATAAATTCAAAAATTGTTGAATTAAAACAAGAAAATAGTCATCTTAAAATTAAAGTTGAGCATCTAGAAAAAAATGAGAGAGAAATATAAAAAAAGAATTGGAAGATTAGAAAGACAAAACAACTTAATATTTAGAGGTCTTAATCATGCTAAAAATAAAATAGAGGCGATTAATATCGTTGCTCAGTTCTGCAAAGATATCCTTAAAATTCAAGACAAAATATGGATAAACAGGGCTGATAATAATATTTCTCAAAAACAAATTATAATCGTCAATTTGCCAAGAGATAGTGATATACATATAATTTTAAGCAGCTGCTATGTCTTGAAAAACACTAACTATAGCGTACAGAGAGACTTTCCTCCTAACGTCGTATCTAAGCGAATGATTTTATTCGAAATTAGGAAAGAAATAAGATTAATAAATAAGGATATAAAAATTTCAATTGTTGAGGACCACATGTACATTTAAAAACAGTCTGTTTTATTTGGATGATGCGTATGAACTCTTACATAAAACTAGACCAGGTTTACCAACATTAAATGATTTATGCGGTATACATTTCACTGAGGAATCAATGAAGAAATTAGTGGACAATAAGTTTAAGAAAAAAGTCGAGAGTAAAGATGATTGACTAGAAGTTAATCTATGCAACAACACCACAATTTCTAATAAAATTTCATCTACTTCATCTGTTATCTTTTGGAATTGCAGCGGTTACAATAGCTTTATAGATATGAGCCATGAGTTCACTAATTTTCCTATCATATGTCTAAGTGAAACTTGGAAGATGGAAGACATCACTGGCTTGCCTTCTACGCTACCTGATTATAATATTTTTACATCTGTTGCAATTCGAGAGAAGAGTAAAGGACGAGCTAGCGGTGGTCTTGCATGCTTTGTTTCAAATATTTATACTGCACAGGTACTTGATAAGAATGAATATTGGCTTTTTCTAAGAATTACATCTAAAGTTACTAATTTCTTTTTAATTCTTGGCCTTATTTACTTTAAGCCTAATATAGACTTAGAATTTATTTTGGAATACTTTAGTGAAACTTTAAATTCAATAATAACTAGCTTTCCCGATGAAATGTTTTTAGTGGGTGGTGATTTTAATGCAAGGGTAGGCGATTAATAACTGTTTACCTTTCGAAGAAAATCACACGAATTTGTTTAGATATAGACTTGCCATGGATTCAAAAATAGACAAACGCGGCAAGACAATTGTGGAGCTATTTGAATCATTCAGCTTTATTTTAATTAATGGAAGATCTAAATCAGATCACCCAGGTAGCTTTACCAATATCATCTTCTCAGGTACCAGTTCGGTTGACCTAGTATGGTGCAGATTGCCTCAAATAGAAAGAATTGTTGACCTTGAAGTATTATCATCGATCTCTTTAATTAATCACTTACCTTTGTTAGTTAAAATAGAAATGCCCTACTATTATAAAGTATTGCCTAATAATGAGATCACTCATATTACTAAAATTATTTGGAATGAAAATTTGGCTGAACAGTTCAAATATTTAATGATTATATCTAATAAGTCTACAGAATATAATAAACTTTCTGTTAGTAATTTATACAGCGAATTTAAAGATGTTGTAAATTCAGTATCGAACCAACTAGCTTGATAAAAACATTTTCAGTTAGTTCTATACCTCGCTCAGTTAATTTTAAAAAGCCGTGGTTCGATAATGAATGTTATAAATCTCAAAAATCGTTACGAAAACAACTTAAAAAATGTAAAAGGAAAAAATTTTCTGAGCCTTATAAAAGTAATTATTATAATATTACAAACAACAAAAAAAGATAATAAAAAAAAGAATATCTAATTTTACTAAAATGGAAACGCTTAACAATGTAAAAAATTCAAAAGAATTTTGGAAATGCATAAAACGGTTCAAGAAAAAACCCTTTTTAGGTTCGATTAATATCAATATTACAACTTGGGAAGCTTACTATAAGAATTTATTGAATGATGATGGCCCGAAAATTAGTGAGATTAATATTGATCACACTGACCCGATTTAGACTCTCCTATATCTGATCATGAAATAAGGAATGCTATAGCTAACGCTAAAATTCATCGCCTGGAATCGACGGAGTAGATTATAATGTTTTAAAGAATTTGCCACCTAACTGGATTTTGCACTTAAATATTCTATTTAATAAAATTTTAGATACAGGTGAAATACCATCAGATTGGTCCGAAATCTTAACTACCCTTCTTTTTAAGAAGGGCGATAAAGAAGATTTAAATAACTACCGCGGCATCTCATTAATTAACTGTACGGCTAAAATATTTACATCTATCATAAATAATAGATTAAGTCAGTGGGCTGAAAAGCGTAAGCTTGTTCCAGATATACAGGCCGGGTTCAGAAAGGGTAAAAGTTGCCTTGACAACATTTTTATTTTAAATACAGTCATACAAAACCATCTAAGGCTCTCGAAAAGGAAAATAGTAGCGTGTTTTATCGATTTCAAAAAGGCTTTTGACAAGATACTTCATTATGTTTTATTTAAAAAACTCAAAGATCTTAAAGTTAGTGATAAAATTTCAGAGCAATTATGAACTTATACAAACAAGCCTGTACTAAATTAGGTTTAATAACAAGACCTCTAACCCTATTAATATCCTAAGAGGCCTATTACAGGGCGAAATATTATCACCACTTTTATTTAATCTCCTGATTTGCGACTTAGAAGACTTTTTTAGAGCTAGAGGAACTCAAGGAGTTAATATTGACGGGCTCAGAGATGTTATTATTCTTTTGTACTGCGACGATTTAATAATATTTGCTTTTTCTGAGGTGGATATGAACAATAAACTTAAGATATTACAAGAATATTGTAAACTTTATGGTTTAGAAGTTAACTTAAGTAAAACTAAAGTTGTAATTTTTAGTAAAGGTGGTTTATCCAAGAACAGAAAAAGATATTTATGATGGTCAGTTAATCGAAGAAATTAACAAATTTAACTACTTAGGGTATGTTTTTCCAGAAAGGGGGTTTTTGAGCAAGCTTCTAAGCAGGCGATAAGCCGATGTCGTACAGCGTCTGGTTCACTCAGAGCTACCCTAGTTGCAGCTAAAAATAGTTCATTTAATGCCGTCTTAAAAACTTTTTCCGCATGTGTAATTTCCACTTTAACTTACGGTGCCCCAGTGTGGGCTTTGCGTTATCTCCCGCAACTAGAAGCTGCTCAGACCTTTTTCTTCAAAAAATACTTCTCTCTACAAAGTAACGTACCTCATTATATTATTAGGGCTGAATTTAACCTTACTCATGTATCAGTATCTGTTTTGAGACAAACTTTAAATTATATCAGTCATATTCAGTATCTAGATTCAGACAAACTAGTCAAAGTATGTTTTGAAAGGCTTAGATTTTTAGATTCAACTCCTAATAATAATATTAAGCTTAAACTGGTTTACGCAAGTTAAATCTATAGTTAATAGTATAGATGGGTTAGATTTAGACAGTATGTTAACTAGAGCTATTGATAAAAAATTAATTAATTAAATTATAACCAAATATGAAAGTAAATTAATACATGAAGATTTAAAAAAATTAACGACTCGTCATACAGTAGTTTTTACAAAACAGTTCACAGCTCATATAACCCAAATATTAACTATTTATTCATGGGTCTGCCTTTTATTATGCAAAAGCTGCTAGCGCAAGTTCGAACTTCAGGTTTCAACATATTAAAGATCATTTAATGGTATTCTGTATAAAGTCAACACTGATGCTATTTGTCTTCTTTGTAATTGTGATCAAAAGAAACCCTGTTCCATATTGTTTCAATGCCCTAAGTATGACCTCCTAAGAACCAGTACTTGCCTATAAACCTTTTTGACCTAAATTTATTTAGTGATAACACCAATATTTCATCCGTACTAAATATTTTTGAAAAGGCCACTGGAAAAAATATTTTTCTATTTTTCAAAAATGCTCTTATGATAAGAAGTTTTATTATTCATGAGTGATAATCTTACAGCAGGAAAGTAAAACTCGTCATGACTATTATTTAATTATTTAGCTTATAAATTTCAAGTTAATCATGTTTAGATTTTATTTATTTTAATTTTATTTTTACAGATGTTTTTTTTCTTATTTTAATAATCCTATATCATTAAGTTATTTTAAGAATACATAAATACTTAAAAATTGTATTTATTATTTTATACTAGCATGCATCTCAATAATAAGGCTTTTTGTTTTTATTTACTTATCTTATAAGTCACTGTGTATAAATATTAGCACAGAAATAAAATTTTATTTATTTATAGGCACAATTCTTATTGTTTGATTCTTTATCTAAAAAATAATATTTTTATTTAAAAATTAGCATTACTTTCACTTGATAACTTTAAATCTGAAACATATAATGCATGTACTAATTTGTAATTTTAAATAATGTATAGGAAACAAGTTTTTATTTTAATGTTTAGCAACTCTATTTGTAACAAGTATAAACTTAAGCAAATAAAAATCTTTATCTTTATCTTTATCAATAAATCAGACAAATAAAAGATGGATTCAATTATTTATATTTATTAGTTTTGTTTATAATAAAGTTGTTGGATTAAACAGTTGTCATAGTTACGTGAGTGTTAAAAAAAATTAGTCTAATGTCAAACTTTGTTATAAACTTAATGTGTTTCTTAATTAAGTAATAAGTTTAAGCAGACATTTAAGAGATAAATAAGAAAAATAAAAAAAAAACAAGTAAAAATATTAAAAACCTGTAAAACACGAGTCAAAAAATAAAATAAATCAATAAAAAATTAAAATAAATAAATAACACTAATAAATAAAATAAATGAGTCTTACAGATCAGATATCAAAGATAGACTCTAGATATCAAAATGTCTATCTTTGATATCTGATCTGTAAAACTCATTAATCACCCTCTTCTTTATTCAATGACTGTACTGATGATGGCCTCTTGTTACGTTGAAAGCGCGCTTTGCTATAAAGCAACATATTTTTGTCGAGAGACTTCTCCTTCTTTTGTTAACGCTCCTTAGTTCTTTCATCTACTTAATGTTCACTACTGAATGTCAGAGAATTTAAAATTATTAATAACAATAAAAATTAGCAACTGTCTATCGTTTAGTTTAAAAATCTTGACAGGTCAGTTTTAGACACCACTGATTCTTAAGAAAAAAATCCCTGCAAGAAAGGGAGCGGGAAAAACTATGTAAACAAATCAGGTTATTTTACCCGTATTTCTTGCGATGTTTTTTTACATTTCTTTTGTGTTTTATTTTAAAATATCATTTTTAAGATTAATTTGAAAGTAGTTTTCAAAACGATGTAATCAAAAGAAGAGCCACAAACAAAGTGAACGATTGCGGGGAAGAAGGTTTTTTCCCTACAGCGGTTATTGTGGTAGGGATATTTTTTCTCTTTTTAAGTGAGAGGTTGGCAGCGGCTTCTCTGATTGGTCAATCCCCAAAATACTTATGACCTTGGGGATTTTTAAACTAAACGATAGACTGTATTACTCCATACCGCCAGGAGATAGGTCTGCAAAACATGAAAATTACTTAAATCTTAGCTAGAATTTGGCCTAATTTCTGATCGAGAGGAGAGACAGGTCTCGAGGTATACTCCACACCCTTCCAGTAAATGCACACACATCCAGTGGGAAACATAAATACACAAACCAATTTTTTCGGAATTTGTTTATGCTGATATGTGAAATAAAAAGAAGAAGTGCTCTTTACAATCAACAACAGTTTACGATATAATTCATCGAACTTATTTGGAGGAACAAAAAGGAAAATACTAAGGTTTCAAAAAACCAATTCGTCAAGGCAGTTTTTTATTTCTTTTTGTTTTATACACTTTCAAATTTAGACTTCTTCTTTACGTTTTAGTCGAATTCGTTTAAACAAAAACATTTTTTTTTGGATCCATCGAAGCAATTTGGTATTTGGTAAGCAAATTCGAACCAAATACCAATTTGGTATTTGGTGAATAAACGGAGAAGTATACCCTACCTTAGAAGGCATGGAAGCAAACGCAAATCAGGTCCATTGTCATCAGTTTTGACGTCAATGTACTCATACCAGCATTGTCATGATGATATTAAACGTTTCAATGTTTAATAATCACAATGTAAACAAACCTCACAGTTTATTTATAGGATTATATCACAATGTAAACAATCCATAACACGCTATTGCAAACAATAGAAACCACCTGTATCTACCTCTACGATTATTATTACAATTATACATTAGAATCATTATACACCTAATATACACCTGTACTACACAAACATTGTACTTCAAGATTTTTATTTTTAATTATTTATTGTTATTGCTTGTTTTTTTGTAATACTCTTATTTATAATTCTGTTTTTTTCTTTTATTTAAATATTTTGTAACTTTCCTTTTAAAATGTAATTTTTTGTATGGTCTTAGACTGTAAAATTAATAAAAAATAAAAAAAAAAAACATATGAATATATAAAAATCTCTATTAAATATGCAGAAAATCTAAGTGATGAAAATGTTGGAAAAATCGGGTACAGGGTACCTCGGAACTTTTCCTCACCACATCAGATTCGCTACACTCATCATTATACTGCAACACGTATTCGGACTCGCTGCGCTCGTCCTTAGGTAGTAAATAAATCCGTTTTATATCCAGCGGTCACCCAACCAGGCACCAACCTCGCTCGATGCTGCTCACCATCTATGAGCCACCAAAAACCGTAAATTAATCGTCATATTGAAACAAAACTTAATACGGATTAATTTATTACATTAAGGGATAATATTGAGTTGCAATTGCGCACACAGATATATATATATTATATATATATATATATATATATATATATATATATATATATATTATATTATATGTATTATTATTGTAATATATTAATATATATTATATATATATATATATATATTATATATATATATATATATATTCATACATACATATATATATATACACGCAAAAAATCAAATTTACTTTTGTATCAGAATAGAATACACGTAAAATTTAAACCTAAAGACTGGGTCCCTCTAGAACTATATTTTTTAATTTTTATTTTTTTTAAACTTAGTTCCTTATCATTATCATAATAATGATAATGAAAATATGAGAAAAAGTAATTCTTTTTAAAAAAGAAAATCCTGTACACAATGTGAGGTCTTAAAATCAAATGAGGATAGAGCAGTTGAGAAGACATAGCGTTAATACATTAATAACATAATACATAGATTAACCATTAATCTGTGGGTGGAGAACTATTGCTGAGTAAATGAAGAGAGCAAGGTGTTGATAATACCCCTAGTAAGTCAGAGTTGCTAGTCACTGTAGTAGGACGATGAACCCCCAGGGTACCTCTATTCAGTACATTGTACCTCTTCATCTCTCCGTGTGTGAAAATATTGACCAGGTAACCAACTATTAGATCAGATGCTTGGTATCAAGCAGAATAAACAGATGCTTGATATCAAGCATAATAAACAGATACTTGGTATCAAGCAGAATAAACAGATGCTTGCATAATAAACAGATACTTGGTATCAAGCAGAATAAAGATACTTGGTATCAAGCATAATAAACAGATACTTGGTATCAAGCAGAATAAACAGATACTTGGTATCAAGCATATAAACAGATACTTGGTATCAAGCAAATAAACAGGGAGGAAGATATTACAAAGGATTATCACATTAAATTTTACCATCTACAACTACAATTAATTCAAAAACGTACGTTTCAAGAAAAAGTTTGAAAAAACTGCTGTTTCAAATTGGTGAACCTGATGTAAGAATTAACGCAGTTTTTAAAGCTAATGAACACGACACGCGCAATTTCTTCGGAAATTCACAAATTATACAATAATCATATAATAATTAATAATATAAATAATATAATAATAAATACTAATTTAAATAATAATTTTTCAATTAGACAATTGCTCGTCTAATTTTTCAATTAGACGTGCACCGTAACATACGGTGTCCTTTTCAATGTTGTTTGTAGAGGCGAATCGAAAAAAACCGGACCGGAGTCGATGCGAAGTACTCAAAGCACGGATTCCCAGATTGGAATCTTGCTAACAACGATAATTTTAACATATTTACACAATATAATTTTATAACAACAAAACGCCCGTAAGACGGGCGATTTTTTTTCTCAGTGCGTTTATATCATAACCTGACCAATTGCTGTAAAAACTGGTTCATATTTTTTCCGGAGTTTTCTGTGCTGAATAATTTAAAAAATAGCATAAACTGAGGCACAGCAGAAACATATGGGCACAAATAATTTTTTTTAAGAATTTTTATTTTTAGAAATATACAATTATTAATCTACATACGTTATATTAGCCATAATGTGCACCGTCCATTTTCTAATGATGATAGTTTTGTATAACCTGTAGAATGCAATGTTCAACAAGTAGGACTGCTACTGCTCAGGTAATAAGATATAACAGCAATGGATTTAACAAGAAATGCGATTGTTGAACAAGAAAGCACGCAATATAAGAAAATTCGCTTTTTGGCGGACCTCAACGCTATTAATTACTTCGTACACATGTGGGGTTTGGTCGCGGGTTTAACCCTAACTGTTATTTAACTCATTTTTCGCCTTGAAAAATGAGTTTTAGGGTTGAACCCCGTGTTCAATCCCGCATAAAAGACTCGTTCAATCCCGCATAAAAGACTCGTTCAATCCCGTAAATCATCTTTCGCCCGGGTTCAATCCCCTAACTACATTTTCAATCCCGAAACTCATTTTTCGCCGTGAAAAATGAGTTTCAGGGTTGAACGAGTTAGTTACGGGATTGAACACGGGTTCAAAGTAAATATGTCTCCTAGACGAGAACCCACAGCCAAACTCCGCATGTAAACATAAAAGTAGTTTAACTCATGTAAACATAAAATCTACTTATTAAGGGTTCAACTAACATTACTTATTTTAACAAGGCAATGCTAAGAATACGAAATTTCCAACTCATTCATAAAATAAGCAATTTAGTCAGAGTAATTCTCGATCGTAAAACAGATAATTATCAATACGAGTACTTTCAACACCTCTATCAATTCTTATTATCCACTCCAACTAGATAAAAATAATCAAATATAAACAAACAATCAACAAAAACAATAACTGATAAGAAAAAGTGATAAAATGATTATCAATAAAAAATTATCAGTAATAATAAAAATTACGTTTTTCACGAAACTCAAAACAAAGGATGTGTGACCTCGAATTGACTAAACAATGGCAATTCAACTTGTTTTGCAGTTTATAAACAAAACCCAGTTTTAGTTTGTTTAATTTAAAAACATGAAATTTTTGAAGCAATGTCCAGGTTGAGTCGTAGAATAAAAATAGGATATGCTAAAATGTTAACCAAATCATTATATGGATTAAAACGTGTTAAAAGTAACGTTAGCTAACGAGAAGAAATAAAATAGTTATTTACCTCAAGTAGGGGGAAAAAGTGTTCTTTTCTTCCTCTAGATAGAGAGAAAAGTGACACAGGACTCCTGGCCTATATCTAAAGGGAGAAAAGAAACTAGAAAGGAATACTACAACTAGTTAATTATTATTATATTATCACTTACTTATTAATATTATTACTATTATTTGTTGGTCAATAATAATTACTAAGGTAATTATAATTGATAAATTATTTTATTATTTTTATTTATACATGGAAAAATAATAAGAGAGTTAGAGAGAGGCTGTTATCCACAGCACAAGGCATGCCTTAATAATGTTCATGATTTTTCATTGTATTTGTAACTTTTATAAGAATCTGTTAATTTTGTTATAAAAATAAAGGATATTTTATTTAAAATATATTATCCATATTTATAATTATATTAATCAATATAAAGGCGTGAAAACAGCTTTAATATACATAAAAGACTAAACTGAAAGAGAGACTGGAACCAGAGATGCGCATAGACGCGACTAACAAGAAGCTAGCAGACAAGGTGCTAATGGATCCGAGATCTTCAAGAAAAGAAGGGCTTAGGGCTGGCATAAAAAGACTGACCTCTAAAAGACCCAGGTCGGAACCTCTCTTTGGGAGACCTTCTCCAAGAGGGCAAAAGAGCAGGGTGAGTCTATCTAGTAAGAGAGAGTATATCTAGTAAGAAAGGGGAAGGTCTATCATAGTAAAAAAGCCAGGAGGAAATGGAGGTCCCTCTAAAGAGTCCTTGGAACCTCCCTCATCCAAGAAGCAGATCCTCAATCTCCTCCTACACCACAGGAACCTATACCAGCGTCCTTTAGTAAGGCTGTGGAAGGCAAAAAGGATATGCATGGATCTGGATCTGTTATGGCAGAAAGACAATGAAGAAGAGAGTTACCTCTGAAGAAGGCTTTTGGCTGAGATAGCACTTAAGGTAGGTTCCTTTCGAGCAGATGGGTGACATGAGTAAGGCATTTCTCAGAGGAGTGAGCAGGCCGGAGTTGTTAACGTGGGATGGATTCTTGTCATCTTTTTTGATAAGAAAACTAGAGACTGGAGCTTTTAGCATCGGATAACTCCCTAGTCCTGATGCTCCATGGCTTACAAGGGTCGGAATCTTTATCAGGGAGGATAAGAAGGCTGATCTTAGTGAGATCTGCTTCGAACTGCATCATCGCAGTAGAATGCCGAGTGTCACTAAGGGAAAGCCACTGGCACTTTATTGTACCCACAAATGCTCGGTAGAAGCTCTGTGCAAAGCGAAGTAGCAGGTACTTGGAATGATAACCACATCAGTCCATAAATTTGGGAAGATAAGATCCAAAGGTTATAATGAGGAGACCGAAGAGGAGAATGGTTCAGAAATCAGTTCTCTGAGAGCAGGAACTGCCTCTGTACACAACTAAATCATTATTTAGGTAAAACACGTTAATCTACAACATATCAAGACGCTGTCACTGAGTTACAGAGAGTCATTAGTATAAATAGTATTGTGTCAGAAGACCTTCAAATAACTCCTATGGCACAAATAGGAACTTGTGACGCCAGTGCCAGTTCCAGCGCTCCTGGAAATACGGTATGTGGCATTGTATTTACGAACTGATTAAGGTAGTCAGATACTCAGAGGTGGCAGGAATCACAGTGATAATTGGATGTAATACTGACTCTGATTAGCCTGAATCTTGACGTAGCCCATTTACAGAGACCTCCAAGAAAAACCAACTGGGTTTACAATATACAATCGGTCTACTTAAGCCTCTCTTGAACTTAACAGAAAGAAAAATAAACCACCAAAGGATTCTAGAAGCAGAAGCTAGGATATTGGTAAAAAGGTAGTGGAGTCCTAGAGATCCTTACATGGAAGATTCGACACAATCATAATATTGATAAATAATTTCAATTTTCATTACTATATTAATCAACATCAGGACTTTAAAATAGATTCATTATATAAAATACTTTTTGTATTCATTAACATATAAATCGGATTTGGATCCTATTAAATTTACTAGTTTGAAGGCGATACATAAAGCTAAAATTTTAAGAGAGGAGCAATTGCTTCTTGATATCTAGTGTCCGAAACCGAAAAATAACAATTTTAAATTTAATAACCCAAGTTTTAAACAAACATAGACAGTGTATAATAGTGTTTTACTAAACTAGCATCAATTAGACCGATGTTTAAAAGAAAAGCAAAGAAAACTATATGGATGTATTTGTTGTGTTTAATTATGGAATCAAGCCAATGAGGTTTGATAATACAGGGCAACATGTTGGACGAGACTGACGCCACTCTACGCAGCCAACTTTGAGTCTGTGTAGCAGTCCAACACTCCGATATCCACAAATAGAACTTAAATAAAGAATGAAAACAGAGCGAGCTAGTCATCATCAATAACATAATGTACACGCCTTAAGGTTTTATCCACCAAATTGGATTTGTGAAATTAAGATAGAATTTCTTTCTAATATTTATATTTATATTAATATATATATATATTATATATATTATATATATATATATATATATTTGTATGTGAAGTGTTTTGTTCCTCGATGTTTCTGTGGGACACGATAACTTTTAAACGCTTTATCGTATTAAAATGAGACTTAATACAAAAATCTACCAATATATTGTTTAGAATCCTATGTAAATGAAATGTGTGATGTCATTAACACAAAGCCACAATGATAATGACGAAAAAACTTCTGCATTCGTAATAAATAAGTTGAACTGTGGAGTCAACCAATAAACGAAATTGAAAAAAACCGTTTCTCCTCTGATTTAAATAATAATGTATAGACAGAGCTAGCTTTCAGTTTTAACAAACCATCAAAGTACAACCAAATATATTAAAAACAACCAAAAGCAATATCTACTACAGAAAAACAATAAAATCAACTAACGCTCATATGTCTGCCCCCTCTCAAAATTGTTCGGCCTATTTTTTGCTAACATGACCACTATCCCTAGCGCCGGCGCTGAGGAGCGAGCAAAAGACCAAAGCCCTATTGGTTTACAAACAATAGTCTTCGTGACCACCTTGACATCTCGCCATAAGTTTGGTTTCAATTTTTAATTCAACTTCTTACTTCTTTAAATGACTATAATTCGCCTGACCCCAGGCATACTCATGTCTACAAACCTTTGGAAACTGTTGCTCGCATTTCCCTTGAGGCACCTGTTTAAGGACCTTAGTTAGTTTCAATTTGAGAAAGCCTTCAAAGAGAGTTAGTGCGCTATTTTTTTAATCTAATAGAAATCGTCGTTTCCAAGATTATTTTGATTTTCATAGACACAGCCTTCCTGATTTTCATAAGGAAGAGTATTCTGTATAAACAATAAATAAAATAATTCTGTCGCGGTGGTCCGCATGTCGGAGAAATTCCTTTAAAAATGCCCCGCATTTTTAAGGAAATTCATCCGACAAAATAATTCACCACGCCAGAATTATTTTGTAGTTATAAACTTATATAATAGTTATAACTTATATAAAAAAACGATAAAAAATTATTAGCCTTAACAGGATTTGAACCCAGGTACTCTGGACTTCGAGTGCTCTCATCGACTTCGGACCACTCTCATTCAACTCACAGGCTTAAAAAACATCGACGAATCCCACTTGAAATATGTTGTTTACTGGCCGTATTTTATGTTTTCCGGGAATTGACTACCGTTTTTTCGATTTTTTTGTCACTTAGAGTGGTCATGTCGACTTTGGATCGGCATGACATGATGCTATCACCAATGTAAAATAAGTATAAGAACCTTTGAAAGAAACCCTATTAGTATGCATTATCGATGTTGACCATGTATTTTTAGCAAATTTCCTTTTGCTAAAAATAAAAAAACTGATCAGTTAGGCGTCATAGCGGGAGTCAAACTTTGGGCTACGACACAAATCCGTTTCAGAGGTCCCGCAAAACTTAGTATGTATATGTATTTATTTCTAGACATTTTCTTGTAAACTCGCTATATCTCGAACGAATAAATTTTTTTTAATGAAACTTGGTACGAAAATCAACCTTGGGGAGGACACGAACCCTATTGGAAACCAGGCTGTTGTAATGTCATTAACCTAGTTACTGAGTCAGCAAAATTTTCAAGAAATCGGTAAAATTGAAGGTTATTATTTTTCGCCTCTAAAAAAGTCTTTGTTTATTAGGACTCTGAATCAAATGAAACCGGTCCGATCAAAATTTTACCGGAAATTAAAATTACGGTCACTGAAAATTAAATTTCGAGTAGGATGTCGTTTTTATGTATTTTTAATAAAAATACATCTACTTTATTAAATATACTTGTTTCACATGCCTTCAACATACATAATTATACCTTTATAATTATAATGTTTTTGTAGCAATAATGAATTTGATTTGATTGAATAACCTGCCCTCCTAGGAGTAAGAGGCCATATTTCTTCTTTTATCTAGAAAAGGAAGTGTTAGAATAGATGGGAGGAAATAATATTATACACAATTCCAAGATAAAATACACAAGTAATGAAAACCCATCAGGTGATTGTATGATCGCCCACGTTTTGAGTAAAAATACAGTTTTCCTTGATTTTCCCCCAGACTTTTAGATTCCATCTGCCATTGTGTATTTCTACTCTCGAATGTATTGTGTGCCAAAAACTAACACACTAACGAGCTCTGTTACAAAGACAATAACCAACACACTAGAACCAAACATCACACAAAAGCACCAACAAAGAAACTAAAAACAGATTTGCCTGGTTTAAAGGCTCAATAACAGAATCACAGGAAGTTAAATCATCTTATTTATACTTAAAATAAACAAAAATAAATCTTGTAAAAGCAATATTTAAATTTTTATAAAAAAACGTATTTTAAATAGAAGCAAATGGTTAAAAAAGTGGGGTAAATAATAAAAAAGTGAGCTTTGCGGTGGATAAAATGATAAAATTATAACAGGATCAAGCTGATAACTTTTATCATCAAACGTCTGTAGTCCCCAATCCAGCCCAATTTCTTGACCAAAATCTAGGCCAGCCATGAGCCTGGATCTAGAGTTTTTTTAATAGCATATTGTCTCTAGTGGCAAATATAGTACGGATGAGGAAATTTAAGCTTTAAAAATCTTCTAGTTGAGACAGTGCGGATGAGGAAGTTAAAGCTTTTAAAATCTTCTAGTTGAGACAGTGCGGATGACGAAGTTAAAGTTTTAAAAATCTTTTAGTTGAGACAGTGCGGATGAGGAAGTTAAAGCTTTAAAACTTCTAGTTGAGACAGTGCGGATGAGAAGTTAAAGCTTTAAAAATCTTCTAGTTGAGACAGTGCGGATGAGGAAGTTAAAGCTTTAACAATCTTCTAGTTGAGACAATGCGGACGAGTAAGTTAAAGCTTTAAAAATATTCTAGTTGAGACAGTGCGGATGAGAAAGTTTAAGTTTTAAAAATCTTCTGGTGCAGACGGTGTGGATGAGGAAGTTAAAGCTTTAAAAATCTTCTGGTGGAGACGGTGTGGATGAGGAACTTGAGCGATTGGTGGGGACTGTATAAATGGAGAAGTTTAAGCCTTAAAAATCTGCTTGTCGGAAACAGTATGGATAAGGAACTTACAGCTTTAAAATCTTCTAGTGGAGACAGCAAGGATGAGAAAATTAAAGCTTTAAAATCTACTGGTGGAGACAGCAAGGATGAGAAAATTAAAGCTTTAAAATCTTCTGGTGGAGACAGCAAGGATGAGAAAATTGAAGCTTTAAATCTTCTGGGAAGACACAAGGATGAGAAATAGCATCTTCTGGTGAGGAAAAATTGAAGCTTTAAAATCTTCTGGTGAAGACAGCAAGGATGAGGAAATTGAAGCTTTAAAATCTCTGGTTGAGATATTGAAGGTGGAGACAGTGCGGGATAGGAGGTTGAAGCATAAAATAAGCGTAATGTTTCATGATGAAATTTGGCTAAAATCTAGTGGAGACAGTGCGGATGAGGTAATTTCACCCTATCCTTTTTATGACCTCTTATAACTTATGTCTTAGGAGGGTATCAATTTAATACAAAGTGAGAACGCACTACACCTTTCAAACATTTTTAGTAGAGGAAATAAAACATCGGTACCTTGATATCCATAAAGCCAGAAGAATTAATACTGCTTATTATGATTTTTTCTTACAGAAACAAAATTTGGTTCTTGGAAGATCCAAATATTAAGGAGGGTCAAAGCCGCCTTAAATATAAATATAATACAAAACTATTTAAGAACTAGTGACTAAAGTAGTGATTCACGAATGCTCTTTAAGTTTCGACAAAAGGAACTGTAACGCAAGATAATTAATTACACATATAAGCCTGTGCAATACTTGCCAAATTGGCATGCATCTTTGTTATTCCAAGAACCACCCCAACTAAAATCAATTTGAATTTTATCTCTAAGACGTCTTAATAAAATCAATAGAATTAATTTTTAAACATAAATGACCAACAATACAGTACAAAGTATTCAAATAACCATCAAATATAGATAAAGAAAAATATTTATATAAATATTAACACTTTAATTTTGAGGATTTCATAGACTGTTTTTAGTGGGCATTGCTATTAGTTAATGAAAAAAATCGGGGACGGGGTATCTCGGAACTTTTCCTCATTGCATTAGATCCGCTACGCTCATCTTCCCAGCTTCCAACTCGCTTCGCTCGTCCTCAGAATATTCAAGTCGTTAATTTATACTGCAAAACGTCTTCGGACTCGCTTTGCGTCCTCATATGGTAAATATTTTTTTTTTCATTCCCAGCGATCACCCATACACCCCCCTCAATGCTGCTTAACTTTTATGATCCCCTAAAAATCATGGATAACTTGTTATATTCACTCGAAACTAAGTGTGCTTATTTATTACATAAAGGTAAATACTTGAACAAAATTTCAACTCAATTGGATTTTTGGTTTATTCTACAAGTCTAAAAATCTACAAGTCATTTGATAAAAATTGAAGTAATCCTGATAATGAGATGAGACTAGACACATATGTTAGTCTTATACATAGCTACATGCGCACTAAATCTCAATCAAATCGCATCACTTTTCCGCGTTTTATGATTAATTTTTGAAATTTTTCTGCGTCATTATTGCAGGTTAATGACGCCATAAAAAATTATTTTCCGATTACAACTTTGCAAAAAGCCTTTAAAACGCCTGAAACGGATAATTCCTGAGACATCCCGGTTTCGGATTTTTGCAAACACAATACTTTTCCTCATATATACCTACGGTATATATGAGGAAAAGTAAAAATTATTAATCTAAAACTGACAAATTTTAACAATAAATTTTTTATTAGTGCATAAATAAACATTACTATATTCATACAATATATTCAAAGCAGAGCAATTAGTTGTCTGCCTCAAAAAATCATTTATGTTTCTCTGTCCATGCACTTTGATTTTTAAAATACCCAAAAGAATAAAGAATCTTCAATTTTATCCCCGAAGGAAGCTAAAAAAAATAATTAACGAGAGCAAGAGTATTAAAATAATTAAGCAAGAGTAAAATTAAGCAAGAGTAAAAGCGATTAACTCTTGCGATGCATACAAATGTTTATCTAAAAGTAAACTGTTCCTTCCTGCACCCTTAAAGTAACAGGAGAAGGTAAAAATTAAATCTTCAGTATTTTACTTGACAAAAATTAAGCTATCGCCTAAAAATAAATTTTCTTTTTTTTTGAAATATTATTATGTACTATTTCATTGGATTTTCAAGAGGTCATTGGTATTGAGAAATGAAATTTAATAAAATGAAATAAATTAATTTAAATAATGAAAAATTAGGATTATATATAAATAGAGCAATTTTGTTTAATATACTAGGTTGACAAAGTGTACACGACGTTTAGTGCCAAGAAATATACATCCCTTGGCATAAAACATAAAAAATTTGGCATAAGTTGGCTAAAGTAGGATGGGGCGGCGCCGCAAGTCGTCTGGCTGGTCGAGTTCCAACGCACCAAGGTCTAAATCTAAGGTCTAGTTAGGTCTAGTCTGCCCATTTAAACAAATAATCATTAATTTAATAAATACGAGTAACAATTAGTTAAATGGGGTTTAATAGAGGAGAAGAACATTACTTTGACGACGTAATTTATAGTGTTTAGTCAATGAAATTAAACACAGCGAATATTGCATTACCCTCTATACATAGTTTTCATGATTTTAACCTTACTTGATTTTTTATTTCTATTGGAAGAGTATTTACGATAATTTTTTCGATTGCACGTAGCAGTCACTGTATATGTTAAATATTAAATCACTTGTTACCAGGGGTAAGAAAATAGAGAGGGGCCGCCATCCCTTCCTTAAAACCGTTATAGACACTTATATGTACTTTTTATATACTTAAATGACTTAACTTCCTATTCGCGATTCAAAGTCCGTAGCAGCGCCACCGTCGCTGATAAGAAATTGATAACGAAAGGGTAATCGTTGTTTTCCTGTGGTTTTTCTTATTTGTGATGATTATTTATTTAAATTTTGGCAAATCTTCGGTATACGATGCACCCTGTTATCAATACTATATATCGATATAGTTTTAGTTACGCGACACGTAAACGAGAACTGAGCACTTAAAAGATAAGCAGCGTCGTTAAATTATTAATTATAACATTAAAAAAAACCATACAACAAATAAATGAAAACATTAACAACAAATAAATGAAAACATTAACAACAAATAATGAAACATTAACAACAAAAAATATATAATAAAAAACCTGAAAATAACAAACACAAAAATACGTAAAAATACGCGTAACATAAAATTAGATGTGGTGTATCATCGATTATTTTATGAAAACATAGTTAAAACATTATAAAAACATAAAAAATATGAAAATAGGTATAAACCATTGTACAAAAAATAAAAAAAAAACACAAAAAAAAAACATTTTAAAAAATAATAAAATATGTTCATAAACGTAAAAGAAAAGGCATATATCGATTATTCCTACGTCACATCTCTAAACTAAAAATATATCGATATATAGTATTGATAACAGGGTGCACCGTATACCGAAGTTCAGCCTAAATTTTTTCTCAAAGTGCTTTAATTTAATTAATTTTAGGGTGCATGAACTCAGTAGAATCATTATTTCATTGAAAAATAGGGGTTTAATGGGTTGTCACGAGAATTTAAATTGAGTGATAAAAGGTGAAAATCACAATATAGTGTTTTATTTTAGTTATTGTTAAATAATGTTACTTTTGAATAATTAAAGTTTGCACGAAAACACAAAATTACCTTTTTTATTGCATAAAAAAAATAAATGCCCGCTTTAGGGCCTTTCGGCCCATAAGGGTATTCACCCTGCGGGAACCACCTCAGGTGGGTAGCATCTACTACACTCTAAGAATTAATTAAAGTTGGCGAAATCTTTTTAATACAAATACTATTCATAAAATCTTAGAGCATAGCCCGGGCTGCGAACCCCGGACCTCCGGTGCCGAAATCGAACACCTTTACGATCACGGCCATGGAGGCAGATTTTTATTGCATTAAATTGTTTAAATTAGTTTTAACATGTATTTAAATTAACAGATAACAGGCTGATTTTCACCGTAATGGTGTTATAATTTATTAATCAATTTTATTTACACACTAAAATAATTAATAACTCAATAAATTCATTTTTTTGTAAAATGTTTGTTTAAATTATCCGTAAAGGTTTCATTATTTCTGGGTTAAATCGGAAAAATCCAAGTCTGTACTGAAATGATCCTGATTCTATATTTAAAATCCTGGAATAATCGAAGTATTTAACCATGAAATATTGGCAATTTTTTTAGGACCGATGGTCGTTCTATTAATTTTTACCTCATTAATCATCAATTAACGAACAATACAAGAATAAAAGAAGAATTTTTATCGGCTCCCATGCTAATCCTATGATAAATTTTTTTTATGCTAATCCTAGTTTGATTACCAACCTTACAACTATCTCTTTGAATCGCGAATAGGTATACAGGGAAAGAATTGTGTTTGCAAAAAAATCCAAAATCAGGATTTCACTTGAATTATAAGTTTCAGGTGTTTTTAAGACCTCTTGAGAGGTAGGTTTTCTCAAAGTTGTCTGTCTGTATGTGCGTGTGTGTGTCTGTTATAATCGCATCTCCCAGTGCATATGTCTGGGTACACAAATTAATCTTTAGGTCTAGTTGAGCTATGCGGAAAATAATGTTTTTATGTTGTCATTATCAGCATTAGTTCAATTGTTATCAAATTACTTGTAAACGTTTAAAAAAACTAAATATAATCTAATTGAGTAGACATTTGGTACAAATATATTTCCCCTTTATTAAGTATAACAAGTATATTAAGTATATTTCCCCTTTAATAAGAATAAAAAGTATATTAATAAATAAGTATAACAAGTACATTAAGTATATTTCCCCTTTAATAAGAATAAAAAGTATATTAATAAATAAGTATAACAAGTAATATTAAGTATATTTCCCTTAATAAGAATAAAAAGTATATTAATAAATAAGTATAACAAGGTATATTAAGGGATCCCGCAAAGAGTGGGGGTAAAAAATCATTAAAACAATATATCTCTGGTTCTAAAGCAAAATATCAAAATTCTAAGACGGTACTTCACTTCTAATTTTTATTCTGCACATTTTAAGACTCATTTCAACCTTCTGGAGCAAAAAACAGTGGTGCAATTTGAGAACTCCAATTTTTAAAGTAGTTCTCAAATTGCACCACTGTTTTTTGCTCCAGAAGGTTGAAATGAGTCTTAAAATGTGCAGAATAAAAATTAGAAGTGAAGTACCGTCTTAGAATTTTGATATTTTGCCGAGAACCGGAGATATTTCCATTTAAGTGATTTTACCCCCCCTCTTTGCAGGATCGCCTTAGTATATTTCCCTTTAATAAGAATAAAAGTATATTAATAATAAGTATAACAAGTATATTAATAAATAAGTATAACAAGTATATTAATAAATAAGTATAACAAGTTTCGATTTAATACGCCAAGTATATCTATGGTTTTTATTCCATCATAAAAGTTTAGTAGATAAAATCTATTTTTGTAGATAAAATTATGATTTTTAGAGAGGGATAATCGTAGGAGCCGCTATTTAAGAATATAAAATCGTAGGCATAAGCTTCGTGACTCGTATGCAAAAGCTAATAATCATTTTGCTTAATATTAACACGAAAAAAAAACAAATTAGTTTGCCTAAAAGACATTAGTTTGCCTTAATTACCTTACCAAAGTATTATCACCTTTTTACCTGAATTTCCAATTTATTTTAACTCACCTGCAACAAAAGAAAAAACAAGATTATGATTAGCAATTTATATTTAAGAAGTAAAAGAAAAATAATAAATTAACAAACATTGTAAGTAAAGTATTATACAATCAAAGACATTATAGTAATAGAGTGTCAGGAGAGTAATTGTATTTTTATAAAAAAGCAAAGTAAATTTATCGGGACTTTAGGATGTTCGTCCTATAGTACGACACACGGCTAAAATCAGTCGACAGCGTGGGAAAATAGTGTCGAGAAACCAATAAGATTGGCCTGATTTTAAATTGAAGGCGTGGTTTAACATTTAGGAATAACCTCATTGGGTCCCTCGCATTATTTTCCCACGCTGTCAACTGATAAGTTCATTTAACCCATGAACGATTTTTCCCCAAAAGAAGTTCAGCCAAGGAACGATGACTACCAAAAAAACCGTTTATTCAGCCTAAAAATCATTTTTGGAATCAACTAAGGAACGATTTACATAAAAAAGTTTTTATCCTAAATTTTTTTCTCCAAAAGAAGTTGATTCAGCCTACGAAAGATTTTATTCCAAAGGAAGTTTCTTAGCGTTTTAACATCATTATTCTTCTTGATTATCAATAAAATTAGTAATTATAAAATAGAGACTTCTTTTAAATATAACTAATAAACATACCATTAAACATTCTTTTAAGAAAGTAATTTACTGTTTCATATTAAGAGTATATTAGCAGTTTTAAGAGAAACATTTTAATACTCAACTGTCTATTTAATATCCAGCGTTTAACCAGATTTTAGGAATTCCTTTGGAAAAATATCGCTAATGAGATAGGCGAAGTATGAGGTTTCACAAAGCCTCAAAAAGACGTTTAATGTATCAAGATAGGTAAACCTCCTCTAGTAAAATATCTCTATGGTGTAGACCATATTGATCTACACAGATTATCATATCGGATTTTTTATGTAAATTACTTTTGCTGACTATAGTCAGCAAGTACTATATTTAAAAAGAATCGTGATCACATTAAAAAGATTTTGTATAATAAAAGTAAAATTATAAGACAGAAGATGTTGAAGGACTCTTTGAATGTCATCTAAGAACAATCTAAAACAAATTGTAAGTTAGAGAGAAGATGTAACAGGTAAGTAAGTGTCCTTGGAGTAAGTCAGCAAAGCAACGGTACTTACTACCTCGTCTTTCTAAGTGACAGTATTGTCAACAGAAACGGACAATAAGACTTACACTGTCTCAGTATATTATATTACGAATAGAAAACATTAAGTTTTTTTTATTAACAGAAAACTGAGCAGTGGAGTAAACACAGCTAACAAAAAACAACACCAAAATCTCTCCACAAAACCTTTATTAAAACCAGAGCCGGCTTTCGACCTCACGATCATCATCAGTGCCTATCCAACAAATATTAAAGAAATGAATGAACTAAAAATACATAATATAATAAAGTCAAAATATAAAAACTACGTAATAATAAAGATAAACTTAAAAATAAAAAATACATTTTTAATACTTTTAACTTTTAATTTTTTGACACCTCTAAAAATTTATTTTTTATTTTTATTTTTAAGTTTATTTTTATTATTACGTAGTTTTTATATTTTTACTATTAATTAATAGAGATTTATACCTATAAAATGTTTGGTTACTAAAACTAAATTCTTGTTTAAGGAAAAAAGTGTCCCCCCAAAAATATTGTGTGCTGATAAAATATTAGAAGCAATATTACTTCAATCCGTCTAGTCTTAAATTTGGACTCTCAGATACCTCAGACCTGCAACAGTTTGTTCTGATATCAGCATAGTTTTAGATAAGAAAAACCTTAAAATTATTTATAAGAATAATTGTATATTCCATACCACCTGGTGATGCAAAATAACTGTACGGACCCCTCATCAAAGGGTTAAATCAGTCAAACTTAAAGTTTAACACCTGATGAAGGGTAAAAATAAACAGCACTTTTAAGACCCCAAGGTGATGTATTAGAATAACTGTGCGATCCACTCTACACAGAGTTAGATCAGAACAAAGTAAACAAACAAAAGATCATATCTCACGATGATGGGTCAGAATAAGTAGATAGAAACAACTTTAAAAACAACAACTCAAGACCCCATGGAGATGGCTTAGAATAACTGTGCGATCCACTCCAGACATATTAGATCAGAACAACAAGTTCAACACTTCACGATTATAGGTCCGAATAATTAGATGGAAACAACTTAAAGAACAACAACTCAGAAATACAATTCAAGAACCCAAATGGATTATAATAACTGTACGATCCCTCTACATGGTGTTAGATGGGACCAACTTAAAGTTGTTCCAACATATCATAATTTTGTACGTTTTAAGGCAGACTCATTCATATTAGATACTTATATAGAGTTATCGATTATATTTAAAAAACTATTAAATCTAAAAAGGACAAACTAATAAATAATTGATTAATATAGACAATGTCAAATTTAGTATATTTCTTGAGTTTTAGAATTTATTCCTAACTATCTCCTTATTTTTTTACGGTAAAGCTTTTTAGTATCTTTTAGTGTATCTAAGAATTATTCAGCCAACACTATCTGCAGTAGGACTTCAGTACATCTCGATTCAGAAAGTAATTGTCATCGACTCTTAAACGTGGTGGTCCTTCGAGCCGAATTTAAGCATTTAAAAGTTCATTACATAGGCTTGTATTCTTAAATGTTGGAAGGATACAGAGGTGTAAACCATCTTCTATACTATCATCGTCGCTTTAAAGGATATCATCATCTTTCATACCATTTTCTACACCATAACCGTCATCTTTTATACCATCGTCGTCTTCAATACCATCATAGTCTCTTCAAATGATACCGTTATTTTCAATACCATACCATCTTTTAAACCATCGTGATCTTAAACACCATCTTCTATATCTATACCATAACCGTCACCTTCTATACCATAACCGTCACCTTCTATAACCGTCACCTTCTATCACCTTCTACCATAACCGTTATCTTCTATACCATAACCGTCATCTTTTATACCATCGTCGCCTTCAATACTATAATCGTCTCTTTAAATGATACCGTCATTTTCTATTAATATAGAAATATGAATCTGTAACAAGCCGATAATAATTAAGAAATATGCGCGTTTTGAAAATACAGGCACTTGCTTCGGTTAGTAGTAAAGTAAATTATAATTCATACATGCAAAAGATACTCTATAAAAAATATAATTTAATTAAGGTAAACAAGTCTATAATAATTTCTTAAATAAATAACAGATTCAATTTTGAATTTATAAATAAATAAAATTACACAAAAATAATAAATATTTTAACTTGTTTCTCAATAATAATTAATGAAACTTTACTTTATTGATCTAAAAGTCAAAATTATAATTAATTTTAAAAAGTAATTATATTGTTATCATTCTAATTTAAACAGCTGTTAAAATTATTATATCAAATGACATATAAAATGTTTAGATCAGCTGATAAAATGTTATGAAGTTTCAAAAGTGTAAGCAGGAAGTCTTGCGAACATGTCTGTTTAGATAGAGGTCGTATTCTTGATCTCACCTTATTACTGTCTGTCTTCCTTAGTATTGTGTATATACACAATACAAGAAATCTATTTATCTATAGATAGATAGATAGCATCAGTCTCTCCACAAAATATATATTTAAATTATTTTGTGGAGAGACTAAAGCTATCTATCTCTCTCTCTCCCTCCCTCTCTCTCTCTCTCTCTCTCTCTCTCTCTCTCTCTCTCTATATATAATATATATATATATATATATATATATAATATATATATATATATATATATTATATATATATATATATTTACACGCACACACAAATAAATAATAGGCCGCCTTATATACTATATTTAGGCCTTTATAAAGGGAAGCCTTCCCCATTCAGGTTAAACTTGTTTATCTATTTATACCAATTATAAATAAGTTTATTATAATTTATTTGTAAATTATAAACAACTATGTTGAGAATGTTATAGTTTACGCGCCCTCAGCTGTATTGCAGTAAGAAATCTAAGCAGATAATTTACCTTACTGGAATCATGCTAGCCTTGGATCGTTCAGTTAAGTATGATATATCCATACATAATGTATTTACATAACAACACTTGTATTTAACAGTTATACATGCATTATGTCATTTATGAATATATAATTAATGTAATAATACCTTTGTCTTTTTTTTTTATTTTTAAATATGTTACATCCATATTTTCTATCTAAATAAGAATTTAAACTTTCATGGAATTAGTTTGTTTAATTTATAAGAATAATAATGCTATTAAAAGTAAATAACATCAGTAATGATAAAATCACCGAGAAAAATTATAGTACAACACACGGCTAAAATCAGTTGACAGCGCGGGAAAATAATGCGAGGGAGCCAATGAGGTTAGTCTAGGCATTTAAACACGCCTTTAATTTTAAATCAGGCCAACCTTATTGGTTCTTAACACTATTTTTCCACGCTTTCAACATATTTTAGCCGTGTGGCGTACTATAATCAAATACAGTAATATCAATATCAATAATGCATGTGTGATTTTCGTACCTAAGATAAAGCCTGGACTTAATAAAATACGGTTAAGGATAAAGTAACGGAATAAGATAAAAGAAAACACAACAGGAAGAGGCAAACAGAAGTAAAAACAATCAACAACAAGAAAACTGTAATTGATATCTAAACAGGATTTCACTTTAAGTAAAAGTTTCCTTCTTACTTGAAACTTTACTTACTTAACTGCCAATAAATAACTTTGATGAATAAAAACAAAGATAGTTTCCAAGTTAAATAAAATGCAATAAACAAAAACTCATTTCTTAAAAGCAATCTAGTAAAACAATTTAAATAACAGAAAAACTCGGGTACGGGGTACCTCGGTACTTTTCCTCATTACATCGGATTCGCTACGCTCATCCTCCCTGCTTCGTACTCGCTTCGCTCGTCCTCAGAATATAAAAATCGTTAAATTTACACAGCAACACGTCTTTGGACTTGCTTCGCTCGTCCCTAAATAGGAAATATATCCGTTTCATTCCCAGCGGTCACCCATTAAGGAACTGACAACGCTCGATGCTGCTGAATTTTTATTATCCGACATGAATCATGGATATATTCGTATTGAAAAGAAAATTTGTTTTCTTATATTTGTTTATTGCGCAATATTATAAACTTGTACCAAATTTTAACTTAATTGTATAATTTTCCGATTTTTTTAAAAAACGAACAAAAGTCATTTCATAAAAATTGAACTAATGCTGATAATGAAATGAAACTAGACACATATGTTAGTCTTATACATGTCTACATGCGCGCTAAATCTCAAATTGATAACAAAATGTCTCAGCGTTTTATCATTTTACTAAGTTATTATTGCGAGTTAATGATGTCATAAAAAATTGTTTTCCTGATAGCACAGCTACACTTATAGACCGATTTTTGTACAAAGTTTTAACTCTCAAGCATAAATACACAGGGAGCTACCATATGATAACAGACACACACAGACAACTTTGTGAAAAATACTTAGAAGGAAAATACACCAGGAACGGATAATGCGGGTGACATACCGATTTAGGATTTTTCGGCACACACAATACTTTTCCTATACACCTACGGTATGAAAGAGGAAAAGTAAAAATATAAAAATACTGAAGTGTGAAGACTGAGAGTGAAAAGAAAAGACTTTTCACACCAACAGAACATTAGACAAACATATGTCAGCAATTCATTAAAATTGTTGTTTTAGCAAAAGTTACCAGACTTGTTTTTCCGAGCCAAAGGTGAGTATAGGCTGAACAAATTTAGCGCTGAGGCGAAACTGAGGTTAGAAATTTAATATTTAAAACACGGAACGAAGCTGACTCAGGCAAAAGTTACCTGAGAAGGTTAGTTTTAAGTTACAGCGAATCAAGCAGAAATATTTGCTGTGTGAATCATCAAGAATAATCAATTTGAACTTAAAAGGGAATAACCAAGCAAAATACTACGTTGGCTTCTTGTTGTTTACGTTGCTATGTTTGGAGTTTTACTAGACCACAATGTGGGGAGCATTGAGCCTTCTGAGTCAGTATTATGGATCCATAAATGTTAAATGATAAATGGGGAATAGTATGATCAAAAGGTTGCCACGTGAGATATTAATCCCCAACAATTCTATCTTGCATTTCACACATAATAATAATAATAGAATCTTCCCAATTACTTTAATTCAATTCTAAAACCGACGCAAATTGTGTCTCGAAAATGCAGTGAAAAAGTATCATACGCATTATCTATCTTACATCTTACGCATTTTGTGTAAAATAGCCGTGAAAAAGCGAGTCGTACACAAGGTCTCATAAATTGTTATAATTTTGGAATATTTAGTAGTGTAAGAATCAAAGATCAGATTCGGGGTACCTCTGAACTATTACACAACACATCGGATTCGCAACCCCCCATGTTTGCTAGTTCGGACTCGCTTCGCTTGTCTTCAGAATATACAAACCACCAAATCCACTGCAGCACATCTACGGACTCGCTTCGATCGTCCTCAGACAGTAATTGCATTGGTTTTATTCCCAGGAATCACCCATCCAGGCATTGACCTCGCTTGTTGCTGCTCAACTTTAATGATTCAACAAAAAGCATAGATACTTGCTGTATTGAAACGAAATTTAGTACATTTATTCTTTACGTAAATTAAAAAACTTGAACTAATATTCAACTCAATAAGATTATTTCTCATTTTTTTTTAAACGTATACTAGATAAAAATTTAACTAATGCTCATAATTAAATGTAATTTAACACATATGTTAGTCTTTAAATCACTACATGCGTGCCAAAGCTTAAACTGAACAAATTGTTCCGCGTTTTCTGAATTTTCTAAATTTTTGAGTAAATTGGTGAGTCAGTCTTTGCAGTAAATTGAGGTTATAAGAACTTATTTTCCGAATAGCTCAACTAGACTAAAGATTGATTTTTGTACCAAGTTTCAACTCTAGCATAAATACGCTGGGAGCTACGATGATAAAACGTACACACATATGCAGAAAGCTTTGTGAAAACCCTTTGGCCTTAAAAACACCTGAAACGGATACATCCTATGTGAAATCACGGTTTCTGATTTTTTACAAACACAATTCTTTTACTTAAATAACTATGGTATAAATGAGGAAAAGAAAAAAGTTTAACTCGGAATAATTGCTCTGCTGGACTCAGAACTAGTTTTGACTGGGAATATTTGCTCTGCTGGACTCAGAATGTCTCAGAACTAGTTTTGACTAGGAATATTTGCTCTGCTAGACTCAGAACTAGTGACAAGGAATATTGCTCTAGACTCAGAATAGTTTTGACTAGAATATTTGCTCTGCTGGACTCAGAATGTCTCAGAACTAGTTTTGACTAGGAATATTTGCTCTACTAGACTCAGAACTAGTTTTGACTAGGAATATTTGCTCTGTTGGACTAATAACGTGTTTTTAATTAGATTATTTGCTAGTGTAGAACTCAGAACTGATTTTAATAAGGAATATTTGCACTGTTTGACTCAGAAGTTTTTTTAATTCGGAATATTTGCACTGTTGGACTCAGAAATTGTTTTAATTTGGAAAATATGCTCGTGTGGACTAAGAAGTTGTTTTCGAAATATTTGCTTGTGTTCTACTTGCAACTTATTATAATTCGGTTAATTTGCTAGAGTTGGACTAAGAAGTTGTTTAACTCGAAATATTTACTTGTTTTGGACTCAGAGTAAGTGTTCACTGTCAGAGTAAGACCTCAATCTATAATCTTCAACGTACCGCAAGTACAACAAAAACAGCTACAGCTCAAAGTAAAACGGGCAAGCAAACGATCATACTTGTCAGATCTATAAAGAGTACACTAGACACTGTAGCTCCCGAGTCTATAAGAACCAATCTAGTTATCATACTCAGCCAACCGTACTATAATTATATCTGTCTGCAAACAATCCAGTAAGTCCAACCATTTCCACTAAACATGTCAAACGTTAAAACTTAAAATAAAGCTCGAAACAAACGCTTTATCATCAACAACAATCAATAATTCTTTACTTTAATAAAAAAGTTTTAAAAACTGAAATAATAATGATACTAAAATAATATCCCTGCACTCACAAACACGTAGTTTCTATTCGAGCTAATTTAATTATTACCTATTTATACACATAAACACACGACGACACATATTAACACACACTAAGAGTTGGATGTATAAATGAAATTTCACATACGAGCAGGTCACCTGCACAGCGATTGGATTTCCAATCAGAATTGGTGTAACGTAATTCTTTTAATTGGTGTCTTATTAGTTATTTTTATAAGTAATTGATTTCTAACTAATAAGACAGTAAATTGAGAAATTACATCTAGTTACAGGGATAAGTGAGGTTTCATATAGAATTACAATAATGCAACGCGACCAATATTAATTGCACAGATTTATATATATATATATATATATATATATATATAATATATATATATATATATATATATATATATATATATAATTTCTACTTCTAATTTTAAGTAGAAAACACATAGAAAAGACTTACATAAAATTTGGTAACGTTTCAAACTAAGTTCTTCGTCTGACAAAGAGGGACTCATACTATATATATATATATATTATATTATATATATATATATATATATATATATATATAATATATATATATTATATATGTATATGTATATATATATATATATATATTATATATGTATGTATATGTATGTATATATATATATATATATATATATATATATATATATATATATATATATATATATATATATATATATATAGTATGAGTCCCTCTTTGTCAGACGAAGAACTTAGTTTGAAACGTTACCAAATTTCATGTAAGTCTTTTCTATGTGTTTCTACTTAAAATTAGAAGTAGAAATTATATATAATATATATATATATATATATATATATATATATATATATATATAATATATATATATCTGTGCAATTAATATTCAAAGAGGACAAAGAGGACTCAATACTATATATATATATATATATAATTAATATATATATAATATATATATATATATATATATATATATATATATAGTTTTTTTAATTATTTATTTAAGTGTGTGTTCCACTTTAGTACTACACACACTTTTAAGCATTAGATATAAAGAAGGATAATTCAATGATCATTATCATTTTTCAACTATTACTTCTTTCCGATTATTTAAATATTTGAAATCTATATAATCTTTAGTTGAAAAATTATGATTTTCCCCCACCAAATTTTATATAATAAGAGAAATGAACGATACAAACTTATATTTTATCTAAGAAGTCTTAGATGAAATAAAAGCAACAAGATAACTCTTACCGTATAAACCAAAAGCATAGGAATAACTTCCTATGCTTTTGGTTTATACGGTAATATACCTCAATCTTTGAGGTATCTTTTGATTTCAAAAGATCAAAAAATCATTTAAATGTTAGGAATATATTATTTTATATTTTTATCATTAATATTATATTGAATAAAAGATAAGGAATCTTAGTTTAAAAGTTGGCAATAGGCTTTATTTGGCATCAATGTATAGGATATTGTTGTTTATCTGGGAAAGACCTGAGTTAGATATGCACGTATAAACTTCACAATATTCTATAAATAAATTCATACATTGGGGTTTCCAACCCCCCCCCCCCACCCTCCCACCACTCCTCCAGAGAAAACTTTAATCTTATAAAAATCAACTATTTTAGAATAAGAAGCTGAAGAATCGGAAGAATGGTAAAAAGTAATAATTTTTTTACCAAATTTATGCTATAGGTATATAGGAAAAGTATTGTGTTCGCAAAAAAATAAAACATATTATTTGAATTTAGGTGTTTTAAGGCCTCCAAAGTGGTGTAAACTAAGTTTTCTGTGTGTGTGTGCGCGTGCGAGTCTATTACCATCATAGCTCCCAGCGTATTAGTGCTAGAAAAGTTGAAACTTGATACAAAAATCAATCTTTAGGTGTAGTTGTGTTATCCGGAAAAAGTGGCATACTACCGCTTGTGTAAACGTATGTGAATTTTCAAATTCAGAACTAATGCTGATAGTAAAATGTTCCTTTTTACATTAGTTATCCTTGCATATAAGTAGATGTGAATAAAATTTAAACATCCAGACATAAATACTTGTAAGTTTTCCTGAGCCAGTTGGTGATTTTTTGACATTTTTACTGAGTCATAATTATGGGTTAATGACATTCCACATATATCATAAACAATAGGGTTCAGTAAATTAAAAAGGTTAATTTTTGTACAAGTTTCATTTCGGTCCGGAAAAAACGATATATATATATATATATATATATATATATATATATATATATATATATATATATATATAATATTATATATATATATAATAATATATATATATATATATATATTATATATATATATATATATATATATATATATATATATATATATATATATATATATATATATATATATATATATATATTAAATATTATATATACAGGGTGTTTCATATAAAGTGTCCACCAGAAAAGGAGGTGATAGTACTTCTCAAAAGGAACAAAAAATGTCCTATAATATAAACCCCGATCTCCAACCGTTTTCCCACAAGGTCAAATTTAATATTTTAAAAAAATATTTGACCTCTTATCATAAAATTGTTAATAGAGATTTAACTATTCAAGCTAGAAAGGCGGAATTGGTCTCATTAGAAAGCTGAGTAAATTTCCTAAAGGACAAACTACTAACTATGTCAAATATTTTGGAACTACTGCCCAAAATTTTGCATGAAACATGATTTTTTTAAAAAAATGAATTTTATGGAATTTTTGTAGTAGGGCATTAGAGGAAATAAGAGATGAGCAAAAGTTCAGCCAAGAACGGAAAAAACTTCTCTTATGACTGCCCTTCAAGAAAATGTAAATTTTTTATACATTCAATAGTCAAAAATGAAAGCTATTGTTGCTAGAAGTTGCAAAAACTGATCATTTTGTCGTATAAAAGTGAAAAATAATGTGTTATTTTAACAAATATTTTATTTTCGAAAGTAATTTAATAATACGATTTTTAGACTCTAGAAGGTAAAATAAACCTATTTATTCTCACAATTTTTCTCTAAAACCACTCTTTTCCCTTGCTTTAGAGATTTTTAATTATTTTATGTACCATGCAATTAACATTGTAGACATATGCAAAATGCCAAAAAAATATCAGTTTTTCCAACTTCTAGGAAGAATGGCTTAAAATTTGACTATTGAATGTATAAAACTATTTAACTTTTCTTAAAGGGCAATCATAAGAGAAGTTTTTTCCGTTCTTGGCTGAACTTTTGCTCATCTCTTACTTCCTCTAATGCCCTACTACGAAAATTCCATAAAATTCATTTTTTAAAAAAAAACATGTTTCATGCAAAACTTTGGGCAGTAGTTCCAAAATATTTGACATAGTTAGTAGTTTGTCCTTTAGGAAATTTACTCAGCTTTCTAATGAGACCAATTCCGCCTTTCTAGCTTGAATAGTTAAATCCCTATTAACAATTTTATGATGTGAGGTCAAATATTTTTTTAAAATATTAAATTTGACCTTGTGGGAAAACGGTTGGAGATCGGGGTTTATATTATAGGACAGTTTTTGTTCCTTTTGAGAAGTACTATCACCTCCTTTTCTGGTGGACACTTTATATGAAACACCCTGTATATATATCATCAAGAATATATACCTTCTTCACCAGCCTTCCAAAAATAACTACCCTCATCCCTCTCCTCCATGATTCTAACCTCATAAGCTCACTTGTTTCTGAAAATTCGCTAACATTGTAAGTGAGACAGGGACTAATATTATACCATACAGTTACTCAGCACTTTAAAAAGATAAAATTAGAACACTGAAACGGATTATTTGAGTGAAGGGACGGTAGAAAGTTCTAACAAAAGCCCTCGAAACAACCTTAGGGTTTTTACCACGGGAAAATCAATCGCATTGAATACAAGACAGCGTTATATCAAGGTTGTTTGGCTATTGACCCTTGTCGGCTATAAGCAGGTTATTTGAAAACGAGGGTTCTTTCATAGTACCTTCGTCAGGTACTTTTAGGTCAAGGTTGGTACTTCTAGGAAACAGGCAAGCATGAAATTTTAACTTAAAAGACTTTTGTGGTTATTGGATCGAATTTCACCTATAGGTATTATTAATACTACAATCCTACACGGTCTGTTGTGGCAAGCAGCAAAAATTAATACTAAAGTTGTGTTTACAAAATTTCAGCAATTGATAAATCTAATCGATTCGAATATGGGATGTATCAATTGATTTTTTTGATCAATGAAAACATTTGCTTCGAACCCTTAAATCAATACATTAAGAACCTACGGCTCCTTTAAGGAACCTTCCAGAAGAAAAATCTTTAGATCATAATTTGATTCTAATAAAAATTAAGGGCTTAACTTCGGCTGCGAAATCTGGCACGATTTTTACTTTTTACATTATACTTACATTACATTAATACTTTTGGGAAAAAGTACAAAACATACATGTTTACAAAAAATAAAGCCACAGAAAAAATAACTCTTTAGGCCTTTTTTGCCACTTCCCTAGACGAAAATTAAGAAATTGTACTTCGTAATTGTTAGTCATCAAATTTAGCATTGACCGCAATCAAACATCTTCTTTCACACGGTTTTCCGCCGTGTCGATTGTATTCTTCAGCCGCGCCTGTAATAATCCCTCTCGATTTTCTTCCAAAACATCTCTCGACCGTAAATCCTGTTTATTAATAGATTTTTATACCTTTTTATTTTTTTTAAAAAAAAGCGAAAAATAATTAATATATACCACATAATTAACATACATACATAGTCATAAGTATAATAGACAAACACTCTAATATTTAATATCATAATATAAATTATATATGTTGACCAATAAATTCTCTCCAATGGTGTCTTAAGAATAAGCTGAGGGCTTGGTAATATTTATATGAGTTTGTTTATGCCCCGGTATCTTATATGTAAGAAACGATTTATTTAATTTGTTAAGCTTTGAATTTTAAGTTCAGTCTTAATGTTGGTATAGTTGGGTGGAAGTTTGTAATCAGACTTGATGCACACCCTTGCAAATATAACTTGAGAAAGGTGTAATTTAGAAAAATTCTCACAGATTTTCGACTTTTTCCCACCTTATACCCCTCACTCTTTATAGAAATATAAAATGGTTTCAGTAGTGATTAAATGCGCTGATGATTTTTTATAAGTTATAAAAATTTATAAGGAGTGGACAGGGAATTCACAGAATCTATCTATCCCTCACAGTATTCATGCTAGAGAGTTGCTAACAAAAACTTGGCAGAAAAATCAATCTTTAAATCTAGTTGTGCTACCCAGAAAATTTTAAGACGTCATTAACCCACAATAATGAATCAACAAAATTTGAGATTTAGCAAGTATGTAATCATAAGTTTCACCAACAAATGAGCTAAGGTTCATCTCATTATCAGCATTAGTTCAATTTTTATCGAATGACTTATTTTAAAAATCTAAAAATTATCTAATTGAGTTGAATTCGGTAGTATATCTCTTTAAATAATAAACTTTGTGTACATTTTTTTAAAAAAATTGTAAACATTTGGAAAACAATTCAATTGAATTGAAATTTCGTACGAGTATTTACCTTTACGTAATAAATAAGCACACCAAGTTTCGTTTTAATACGACAAGTATATCCATGATTTTTCATGGATAAAAAATTTAAGCAGCATTGAGCGCGGTCATCTATATAGTGACCGCTGAGAATAAAACCGATGTATGCAATATCTGAGGACGAGCGAAGCGAATCCGAAGTCATGGTGCAGTAAAAAGTTGGTGAATTGTATACCCTGAGGACGAGCGAAGCGTGTCCAAAGCAGGGAGGATGAGCGTAGCGAATCCGATGTGATGAGGAAAAGTTACGAAGTACCCCGTACCCGACTTTTTATTCTATAGCATACCAAGGTGAAGTGAAAAACGAAGTACGTTTGAGGAAAGTTTTAATGCTATATCGATGATTTTAACAAGTAAAGCGCAACAAATAAAACAAGTATTTTACCGATAATGATTACGAAATAATAAAAAAACTATTGAATTCATAAGTAAAATATTTGTAGTGCTGCTAATTTAAAAAAAAATATAACCATTGGATGATAAACCTTCAGGTAACAGGTAGGTAAATAAGGAAACCCTAATAATATAATTGATTATAGGTTATAATAAAAAAAAACAGGTTGAAGCCCTTACTCAGGTTACTTCACAGGTTTAGAAATTGACACGCCCATCCAACCTCACAAAGTTGCTCATAGAAAATGTCTATTTTGGTAACAATAGCCCTAACAATAACCTTTTATTGTTAAAAGCCATTAATAATACTATGGTAACATAGATTTGATTTTAAGGGGTGTAAATAGACAAGTGTACTAATATACAGAAGTTGGCAGCCAAAACTGATAAGGCCGGTTACTTCTTAACACTTTATATACACTAGAATTACATTTACTTTAGTATGTAAATTAAATTTGGGCGTTCGGCTTCATATTTAAGTCCAAAGAAGGGTAGGATTGCCAACACAGGGATGTTGGCGATTATTCATTGTTAAACTCGTAAAAAAATTGTTAAAATTATTAGGCTGTGCTACGATATTCCGAGATTTATGCACTCTTAGTGGCATTAAATAAAAAAAATGTTTGTTTTATTTTCAAAAAAATGAATAATCCCTTAGAATATAATTGTGTGAGACGGCTAGGAATCTAACAAGCAAAAAGCTATGCCACATTTGGAAACTCCTAGGTCCTAGGTGGCTTTCGCACATGGAAATGAATGAAATGAAATGAAATTATATCTCTATGTCTATCTTTGTCTCTATCTGTATGTCAACCATAGAGATATAATACTAGAGGAGGCATAACATTAGATTAAGAGACCTAAAACGTGTTTTTGGGGGCTATTAGGGGCCCTGTGTAACCTCATTGCATCCTACTCCAGTAGTCTGTGTGTTAAGGTTGTAATAAATCAATTGTCGTCTGATTTTCACACATTATTTGTGTTTCTTTTGAAGTATAAACGTTTTATTATGCAAGTCACTGTAATTTTGTACTGCAGATTATAAATAGTCGAAAGGAGTTCAGGTTACTTTTTCGATGTTTCAAAATTCAACCGATATGCTCCCTTTAGTAATATATCTCTATGGTGTCAACATTTCATAATTAGAAAAAAATAGGTAGTGTCAAACGATACAAACAGCTTAAAAGAATCTAAAATAATGTGTAATGACTAATTTCACCTGTGGAAGGTAACGCATCATATCAGTTATAACTCCATGTTTGTAGCAGAGCGTTCCCGTTACGATTAATTGGCGGGATCAGGAACTCTGCGAGCCAATCAACAGCCCTGAGATCTCTAGTAATCCTGACGCCAAAAACTATTAATTATACCATAAATAAATTTAGACAAGTCATTAAATTTTCCCAAACTAGCAATGTAATAGACTCAATAAAATAGTTAATGGTAATGTGCTAGCTAATGTACTGTGTATACTCACGAAATATTATCACATTTAAATAAAAGTCTTTTTTTCTAATCTATATCTGAATACATACCTGTAACAAAGGAATAATCACAAATATTAGATCATCGGCAAATACAAGTGTAGATCATGATATACAATTAATATAGAAAATTGTCTCTATCGAAAAAAAATGCTCTGAATTTTAAAAAGTAGCAAAGCATAGATTAACTTCAAAGCTTATAGCGATAACTTTAAGTATCCGTAAAATTAGTAACAGATAACCAATGAAAACAGCTCTAATTGCGGCCTGTTTTCTAAATAAATTTATGTAATTATATCATTTTTACAAGAGAATAGATTTCTGTTGATGTGTGTCATGTCATTCTGGGTCATGACATTGTATTTTTATTTAATTTGTAATTTGTCTTGTATAAAATATACTAGTGCGTTATCTATTATAAAACACAATAATTTCGACCAAGATAAAACAAAAAGAGAAAAATTATATATATGAACTAAAATTAAAATATGAAAATAACCAAATTTATATTGCAGTTCGTCTTCGGATTCGCTTTGCTCGTGTACTCATACAAATAACATCCGCTTTATACCCAGCGGTCACCCATCCAGGTACTGACCTCGCTCGTAATGGGTATAACATTAGTGATCCAACAAAAACCATAAATATAATCACCATATTTAAATGAAACTTAGTATGCCTAGTCATTGGACAAATGGACACACTCGTGCTAAATTTTTATGTTTTTAAAAATTGTTTAAAAACGCATAGATGTCGATAAATGAAAATTGAACTAATGCTGATAATGAAATAAAACTTGTTACATTTGTAGGTCTTATATAGGAGTACATGCGTCCTAAATTTCAAATCGATTGTAACATGATTCCGCTTTTTATAAATTTTTAAATATTTGCTGAGTCGTTATACCCGGTAAATAACGTCATAACAACTAGTCCTGAAAAAATATTTTTGTACTAAATTTTAACAATCTAGCCTGACACACAGGGACCTACAATGATAACAAACACACACATACTGACAGACAAATTGGAAAAAACTACCCAGGAGGTCTTAAACAACACTAAAATTAACAATTCAAGTAAAATTCCTGTTTTGGTATTAAAGTGCAAGCGCAATACTCTTTCTATGAACCCACGGTATAAATTAGGAAAAGTAAAAATTAAAGTGCAGTCAAAATCAATTAATGAAAATTAAAATCAACTGATATAGTTCCAAATCTCACCGCCATGACCTGTAACAGCGCTAGCTAACAATGCCCTTGTACTCATCAAAACCAAGGTTAACTTAACATCTAGCAAGTATATCATTAATAAACCTAAATATGTCAACGAATAAAACCCACAAGAACACAAAATAATCGACAAAAAACTCCACAATACGTAGAATAATACAGCTTAATAATAACTTTTTTAATAGTTAATAAATAATTATTGCCACAAAAAATGTGAGTGTCATATGAAAAGACATTAAGATGAAGAAAATAAACCAGGAGGCTATTAGTTTCCCACGATTGGTCTCATTCTCTTATAAGTTCAATTTTTATAACTGTATCAACAGATTTATATATGTCATTCGATAATTTTTATGAAAATAGTTTTGAGTTAATTAAAATTAATCAAAGTAGCTGCGATAGATTGAAACTTCATATTATAAGTTAGTTTGATTCGGTTTGGAATTTAGTTTGTTTTTAAAGGGAATTAGGATTAATTAGGATTGGGTTTTTAAATATTCACTGAACTGATTATGATACTTATGTACTTAGTTAGCAAGATGGCAGTTTGTTCAAAAATATTTTTCAAACATAAATATATGAAGTTTTTTTATAATTGAAACGTTATAAGTATTTTATTCGTTTTTATATAGCTTAGTATCCAATGTAATTATTTGCATAAGTGACTAACATAGTTATTGATTAAATAAATAAACTTCATAAGGTTGGATAGAGTTTCTTAACCTGCAATACAGGTACCAAGAACTCGCACTAAATCTTACCTTTTTTAACATTGTTTTCTATAACAACTCTGTAGACTTTACAATCTATCAAGACTAAGCAAAGCTCTCCATAAAAGTTATATAGTTAAATTAATTCAACAATAAGTAATGAGTAAGTAATAATAATAAAGGTGGGGAAGATCCTAGATCTTAGCAATTATGTCTCTGGGACGCTTTTTGCCAGCCCCAAGAACGTCCTCACCTCTTACTTAATAGAATCTCTATTCTCTTTGAACCTGTCTGATTCCATAATGAACTTCAGAACATCTGCCCATGGTGTATAATGATATACTAACTACAAGCAGTACTTTTGGGGGGTTTTAAGGAATAAAAAAGAAAATTAATAAAATTGACTAAGGATCTTGTATAAAGGGAATGACGCGTTGAGTCCATTTGCCATAAAGCAAAGTGACCTCGCTGAGGATACAAAAATAGAGAAAAGTCCATTATAAAATACGAGGTGTGTTCAAAAAGTATCGCGAATTTTGAATTTTCGCGGGTTACGTATATTCGAATTTCAATTTTTTTGTGGCGTTATGTTGGTACTCATGTCTCTCACTTATGCCGACAACCTCGGCCATTTTGAATGTTCACTTAATTGTTGACAGCTGCTTTGCTTGCACGTGTTTTGGATCGTCTTCGATTTTTACCTATTCAAAAAAATGGATCAAAGAACGTGTATCAAATTTTGTGTGAAAAACGAAATTAAGTGCGCGGATGCATTCCGAATGTTGACTGTGGCATACGGAGAAGCTACCTTGGACCGAAGCAACGTTTATCGGTGGTACAAAATGTTCTCAGAAGGCCGAGAAGATGTGAACGACGAAGAGCGTGCCGGACGCCCGAGCACTTCAACAACAGACGAAAAAATTAATGAAGTGAAGAAAATGGTATTGGCCAATCGTCGAATCACCATTGGAGAAGTTGCTGAGGACCTAGACATATCGATTGGCTCGCGCCATTCGATTTTTATCAATGATTTGGGCATGAGACGGGTCGCCGCGAAAATCGTACCAAAATTGCTAAATTGCGACCAAAAACAGCATCGCATGAACATTGCTAATGAGATGTTGGACTCTGTCCGCGACGACCCAAATTTGCTCCAGAGGGTCATAACTGGTGACGAATTGTGAGTTTATGGTTATGACGTGGAAACCAAAGCTCAATCTCAAGCTCAATTTGATACACGTTCTTTGATCCATTTTTTTGAATAGGTAAATTCGAAGACGATCCAAAACACGTGCAAGCGAAGCAGCTGTCAACAATTAAGTGAACATTCAAAATGGCCGAGGTTGTCGGCATAAGTGAGAGACATGAGTACCAACATAACGCCACAAAAAAATTGAAATTCGAATATACGTAACCCGCGAAAATTCAAAATTCGCGATACTTTTTGAACACACCTCGTATACGTCAAAAACAAACTGTTCATGCTCAGTACGTGCAATTCCTTAATTTAGAGGCAAACTAACCTCTCAAAAGTTTCTTATTGTTTGCATATTGAGAAGCTCATACTAATTGTAAAAATAACTGCTTTACTTTTTTAAACGGATTTATTTTTATTGTGTTAACAAGCACTAAGTTAAATAAAACGCTAAACGATAAGCACAGAAGAAATTTGAGGGGCCAACTTGACTTATCCTTGTCAGAAAACCTGCGTTGCGCACCTTTTTTTACTTAACCATAAGAAGGTAAATATCATTTGATACTACCGTGTTTTACAAAACATGAATAGTTGACAAATATATAAGAAGGTAAGTTTGCTACTATTTCTATCTCATAAAAGTCCATGGATTCAGAAAAGTTCCCTTTCGCGTCATACCCTTCATTCAAGATCCTTGCTCAGTTACTATGAAAAGAAATTCAATAAAATAATAGGTAAAAGCTATAAATAAGAATGAGAAATAATATAATAGAATCAACAGGTAAGTATCTATTAAAAGAAAAAGTTGCTATGAAAAAAGAATAAGGAATAATAAGATAAAAGAAATCAAGTAAAGTAAAATGAATAGATAAGTAGCTTCCACTGCCAATGGATACATTTGTATTAAAATACACATACACAAACCACAAAATAGAATCAACAGGTAGATATGGCATGAACGATAGTAATATAATTACAGGAAGGTTGCTCATATACGTAAATCCAATAACATATTTCAATATCTCTATTATATTAACTTACTGGAGGCATTAAAATTCTTAGCGAATAGAATTCCTAACCAATGGTGTAATAAAGAATTTTATCATAATAAAAATTATCTAAGAAAGGAGTAAAATTTACAGCAAATTTTTGTAACAAATAGTAGTAGATATATCTTAATTCAATTGTTAATTATTTATCTCAATAGCATAATTGATTTTTTTTTAACTTTTCTTTATTTATACCGTAGGTATATAGGAAAAGTATTGTGTTAGCAAAAAATCCGAAACCAGGATGTTTATAAGGCCTCCTGAGTGGTTTTTGCAAAGTTGTCTGTCTGTGTGTGTGTCTGTTATCATCGTAGGGCCCAGTGTATTTATGCTAGAGAGTTGAAACTTCGTACCAAAATCAGTTTACCGCTGTAGATGTGCTATTAGGAAAATATTTTTTATGACGTCATTAACCCGCAATAATGACTCAGCGAAAATTTCGAAAAATCATAAAACGCGGAAAAATGATGCGATCGGTTTAAGATTTGGCAAGCATGTGACTATGTATAAGACTAACATATGCGCTAAGTTTCATCTCATTATCAGCATTTGTTAAATTTTTATTAAATAACATGTTTAAGTTTTTTAAGAAACAGAAAATCAGAAAATGATTCAATTGAGTTTAAATTTATTACAACTGTATACCTTTACTTAATATATAAGTACACTAAGTTTCGTTTAAATACGACAAGTATATCCATGATTTTTGTTAGATCATAAATACTAAGCAGCATTGAGTGTGGTCAGAGCTGTTTGGGTGACCCCTGAGAATGATACGGATGTATTCACTATCTGATAACGAGCAAAGCGAGTCCGAAAGCATGTTGCAGTATAAATTTGGCGAGTTATTTCTTCTGAGGACAAGCGAAGCGAGTCTGAAGTAGGGAGGATGAGCGCAGCGAATCCGATGTGTTGAGAAAAAGTTCCGGGGTACTCCAATTTACTCAGTACCCATTTTTTTAGTTTTTTTTTTTAAGATTTTGTATAATTAACAGGATAATTGTGCGAATTCCTTCGACATAAACGATTTAAAGTCAAACTAAACTAAGACTCGCTACATAACGCCCTCTATAAAACATAGACACGTAAACGCACATTTATAAACTCTAGTTTGAGATGGGAATCGACTCCACCTGTAGATTCTACAAAACCGATATAATCATACGAATGCTATTCGTATACCTATAATCATATAGGTTATATAATTCATAGATGATTGTATAGATACTTATACTTTAAACTTTTTATATACTTTAAACATTTGTATGTGACATAGGTTATAACTTTATTGACAATGATTAAATATCATTGGAATGACTTCGTAATTATAGTAATACACAGTGCAAATATTTACATTTGTAGAAGAACGCTTACGTTTAGTTATTTGCCTGGGCTTAATCGTTCACAGATAAAACTAGCATTAAGACACAAGGCAAGCGACAAAGCAATAACTACCAAACATTTTCTTTTATAGGCTTTTTTTTAAAAAAAAAGAAACTTTTAAACTGTCTTAAAAACAATTGTCTTTTAACTTATTATTCAAAATGCGTCAACTTTTCTTCTAAGAATATGTAAAAAAAGATGGCGGATACCAGGAGGTGGAACAATACTTTCTTTAATATTTTATAAATGAATTATGAAATCTAAAGTAGGAAAGAGGATTTCCTTCGTAGGAAGGAAATAAGAAAACCTTTATATAAATGATTGCAAATAGGATAGAAATAAAATAGTCCAGGAGCATCACCTGAAAAAAATGACTCATTTTTGTACTACTTCAAACTAAATTTTTCATAAAATTTACTTTAAATTATGAAGAAAAATCATAGTCTGTTTATCCAGAGTGGAGCCTTCCATGTGGTATGCTTAAAATTTCAAAAAATCGCACTTATTTCAGTTTTCTTGAAATAAGTGGTTCCCTGTGGGTCGTGTGCAAAACATGAAGATGAAATTTTTTAAAGCTGATACAATTTCCAATAAAAGAGTATTTAATCATAAAAAACGGACGACTACAACCAAAGTTATGACTCTTTCAAAAACCATAAAAAAATGGTTGATTCATTTTTCAGCGAATTTCATTTTTTTTTTTTTGGTTGTCAGCGAATTTCTTGGATAAAATATCGGCCTTTTGTGCATTTCTTTGGTCATTTAACAAATGTCATAACTTTAGTTTTAGTTATCTGATTTTGATCAACATAAATTATAGTTTTATAGGAAATTTTATAAGCTTCAAAAAATGTTCTCTTCGTGTTATGGAGAACACCAACAGGGAACCAGTTATTGCAATAGCACTGGAATATGTGCGAATTTTTAATATTTTGAGCGAGAGCATTCATATAAAAGGCTCCACTCTGAATAGGCAGACTATGCTGTTCCTTCAAAATAGTATATTTTCAGAAAAATTTGGTTTGAAGTAATACGAAATGAGTCACATATTTTAGGCCTGGCTCTTGGACTAAATGGATGATAAACACAACTTGTTAGAACTCAAAGTTTTCAGCCCACATGTTAGAGGCCAATTTTGAACTCTCGTATGGAATAAAAATAGAAAAACTAACAATCAAAAAGCTACCGTATTATAGGCAAAACATATTTACTCCTAATTCGAACGTCACCTTAACGTCAGCATAAAAGGGCTCTAGATATTTGTTTTTTAAGTAATTAAAAATATATTCTAAATTTTTGAATATATTTTTAAACATCTTTATAGCCCCTATTTATTATACGTAGACGTTTAAGGGATGGCTGGAGCGTTGTTGTTGATACTTAACCGTCTTAAAAATAAATTGAACAGGAAATATATAAAAAATATAAAGATACAAACACTTTTAGGCAAGAATGCTTTAATTATCATCAGATTTAAGTTAGAGTAAAAGTTATATTTTTAGGGTTAAAAATAAATTAGATTTAAAAGTAGTTGTCTTCAGAATCAATATTATCAGTTATAACTGTGTTAATATATTTATATATCGAAGTGAAATAATCTAAAATTATTATTAAAATATTCATTAATTGGGTTATATATATATATATATATATATATATTATATATATATATATATATATATATATATATATATATATATATATATATATTCTGATGGAACATAGTATAGATAAAATGGATGGGCTGTAATATAGTAACACAATGAAATGTAAAAATTGGTCACTTGATGAAAAACGCGGGTGTCATATTTTCTAAAAAGAATACTATGGGATAAGAAAGCAAAACTAAGTTATATTTTAATGATTTCCTCCCTATATGAGGTAGACAAATAACAACAAATGTTAGTAATAAATAGAGAGGCTATAAAAGGGAAATTTCAAAGGTTTGCAAAGCTCAAGGGTAAGAGACCCGTGAGAACATCATCATATTGCAGATATGGCACAAACACATTCCCAGTAAACTTCATACTGTCACATTTTTACATACAATATATTATAGTACTTATTACTTTTCCTTATTTATACCATAGTTATATATAGGAAAAGTATTGTGTTTGCAAAAAAATCCGAAACCGGGATGTCACCGGAATTATCCGTTTCAAGTGCTTTCAAGACCTCCTGAGTTGTTTTCACAAAGTTGTCTGTCTGTATGTAAGCGTGTCTGTTAGGTTTTAGTTGTACTTAGCGAAAAATATTTTTGTATGACGTCATTAAACCACTATAAGGACTCAGCGAAAATTTCGAAAAATCACAAAACGTGAAAATATGTTGCGATCGGATTGAGATTTACCAAATGTCTTGTGTATGTTTTTTTTTAAAAATGTAAAAAAATCGGAAAATAATCCAGTTGAATTAAAATTTGATACAAGTTTATACCTTCACGTAACAAATAAATACACAAAGTTTCGTTTTACTACGACAAGTATATCTATGGTTTTTGTAGGATCATAAGTTAGTCTTATACAGCTACATGCGTTTTAAATTTCAATCTGATACCAATATTTTTCGCGTTTCTCAAAACATTTGCTATCATTATTTCGGGTTATTGACGTCATAAAAACATTTTCGGATATCACAACTAAACCAAAATAATATTTTTTGTAGTAATATTCAACTCTAGCATAAATACACTGCGAGATTCGATGATAACAGACGCACACACACATACAGACAGATAACTTTGTAAAAACCACTTAGTAGGTATTTAAAACATCTGAAATGGGTAATTCAGGTGGCATACCACTTTCGGATTATTTTTTGCAAACACAATACTTTTCTTATATACCAACGGTATAAATGTGGAAAAGTAAAAATATCAAAAATGATAAAGAGATCAAGACATACTTTTCACATGAATTACTAAAGGTTCCTCGTTAGACCTTCAGAACTAAATGAAATGTCACCTATTGTTTACAAGATGTTAGCATAGGCGAAGAGAGAGGATTATGAATGAAAACGAATAAAAGCCAATATGAGTTTGATTACAACAGAATCGTTCGTTCTTAAGGTCGACAATCCCTTTCACTAAATGCTTTAAGCTTCACCCTCTAACCACATTATACATTGGAAAATCTTACGAACTTATAAATTGTCTAAATAAAACATTAAATTTTAATTAAATAAAAAAATAGCGATGCTAAGTCTATGCTTCTACGCTGTCTATCCGCCCAAGACATGTGAAGAGAAAAAATTGTGACAAAAAATTAAAGTAACGAAAATACCATAAAACATGTGTTTAATTGTTCATAAAAACCAAGGAATTTTATCTATGATTTATAAAACAAGCAATTAAAACTAACAAAATACCAAATATTTCGTACAAAAAGATAAAACTTATGTTTGAACGTTTATGAGTAATATGCTCAAGAATTTTTTTATCACTGTGCAAAAATTAAATCATGTAATTAATAACAGCAAATTTTATGGAGCATTAAAGTCTTAAAGTGGAGGCAATGTTTACACAAACTCAAAAAACAAAAAAAACTTCTGTTTAAGCGTTTTAAAGTTGTTTTAACAAACTTAAAACAACTTCTGTTTTTAAGCGTAATACCAGTCACTTCATTAGCAAAATTTTATTTTTAAAATTCCCCAAAATAAATAATAAAATATAAATATAATAAAATACGTCCAGTTTTCACTAAGTTTTTTCTCTTCCTTACCTTTTTATACAGAAGGTATATAGAGGAAAAGTATTGGTTTCACCCAAAAAATTTTAACCCGAGATTTCACTTGAATCCATTCTATCCATTTTAGGTGTTTTTAGAACCATCTGAACCGATTTTAGCTTGACGTCTCTCTGCGTGTGTGTCTGTGTCACGCATAACTCCCACTGTGTTTATGCTAGATAGTTGAAACTTGATACAAAAATCAGTCTTTGGGTCTAGTTGTGCTACCCGGAATATCAAAATTTTATGTCACCATTAATTTTATTTATTTCTAACATTTATCAAGGATTCTCAACAAGGAATAAATAAACAACAAAAATAATTACTTATACATAAATTGAACATGGCAGTTCTTTAGATTAGTTGACCCTTTCTTTTAATATTCATAAATCACTACATAATAAATATCATAATTAGTACATGATAAATGTAAATAGATCTAAATGACTAGGGGGTCACCTAAACTAAAGAAGCGGCATATATATTATACGCTGATCAATATATGGCAGAATCATGAAGCACTATCGAGTGTTCAGTGTCTAGATGGATGAATGATAGGAATGAATTTACTACCTGACGATTAGCGAAGCGAGTCCGAGGACCATTGCAAAATAAATTTAATGATTTGCATATTCTGCGGACGAGCGATGCGAGTCCGAAGTAGTGAAGATGAGCATAGGGAATCCGAAATGACAAGAATACGTTCCGAGGTACCCCATATCCAATTTTTTTAATTTTCATAAAAGATAAATTAATCCAAAATGGCGCCATGTTCTTACATTATAATACTTCCTGTACAAAATCGGTAAACAATACAGTTTCGTAACTTCTACACTGTCATAATTTTTCCTAAAAAATAGACCATCACACTTTTGGGAAGTCCATAAAAGTGATCGTAAAACCTAGCCTAGTCAATTTATATATGTCATTCGATAAAATTAAAAAATGAAATTAATTTTGTGATATTCAGCTTGTGATCAATTAGTTTTATTTATCCTTAAAATATTAATTTTAGTGTTTAAGTCATAACTGATTTTAAATGACGTTATTACCATTACTTGTCAATTTGATAATGACATAATAATACAATGTGTTATTAAAGTGTGGAAAATTATAATTTTATCCTTAATATTGAGTATAATAGCTACTACAGTTGGCAGCCATGACTTTGACTCTGACATTGCTTGGAAACCTGTGAGAAACTTCTATTTTTTAAAACTTTTTTGTCAGTTTGTTACACGTAGAATTTTTTATTATTGTTTACAAGTCATGCTGTTAGATCAGTTGTTGTATAGTAAAGAACTATTTTATCGTATGCAATCGTTTTTACACCGGAGTTTATGAATCTTGGTATAAACCAGGATTCCAACTTAATTTAGTTTTAATACTTAGTTTTACAATTAAGTAAAACTAAGTATAAAGTTAGTTTTACAATTAAGTAAAACTAAGTATAAAGTTAGTTTTACAATTAAGTAAAACTAAGTATAAAGTTAGTTTTACAATTAAGTAAAACTAGTATAAATTTTTACAATTAAGTAAAACTAAGTATAAAGGTTAGTTTTACAATTAAGTAAAACTAAGAGTATAAAGTTAAATTTATGTATATAAGCAAGTGCATTTGGCACGCATGACATTGACTCTGACGTGATAAACATGATATGGGTATAATTTTTATTTATGACCATAAAGTGTAAAATTAAGCTATTTTACAGATTCAAAATTAGATGATGATGCACATGTCATCTAATTTTATTTCTGTACAGCGCGTCACAATGTTTTAAAATTATATGACGATGCATTACTTATCTGATTTTATTACTGGTAAGCACTTTGTTTTTGTAATATTTTGTTCAGAATCAGATGACGATACTCCTCTTATCTAATTTTATTTTTTGGCAGAACGTATAGATTTTGTAATACTTTGTTTAGAATTAGATAAAAATGTACTTTTTATCTAATTTTATTTCTTTGGAGCACGCCTTGATTTTATATTTGGTTTAAAATAAGATAACGATGCATTCTTATCTGATTTTACTACTGTTCAGTACTTTATTTTTGTAATATTTTGTTCAGAATCAGATGACGATATTCCTCTTATCTAATTTTTTTTTTGGCAGAACGTATAGATTTTGTAATACTTTGTTTAGAATTATAAAAAATGCACTTTTTATCTAATTTTATTTCTTTGGAGCACGCCTTGATTTTATATTTGGTTTAAAATAAGATAACGATGCATTCTTATCTGATTTAACTACTGTTCAGTACTTTATTTTTGTAATATTTTGTTTAGAATTAGATGACGACGCATTTCTTATCTAATTTCATTTCTGTATAGCACTTTATTTTTGTTTTTAAATTAGACGACGATGCATTTCTTATCTAATTTTATAACTGTTTAGCATTTCATTTTTGTAATATTTTGTTTAGAATCAGATGACGATGCCCTATCTGATTCGATTTTTGTACAGCACGTCTTAATTTTGAAATATTTTGTTTAGAATTAAAGGCTATAACAACGCACTTTTTATCAAATTTTGTTTATGTATGAACTTCTTTTTTTAATATTTCACTTTTCCACATTTATACCGTAGGTGTATAAAAAAAGGATTGTGTTTGCAAAAAAGTCCGAAACTGGGATGACACGGGGAAACTGGAATAACACTAGAATTACCTGTTTCAGGTTTTTTTAAGATCTTCTGAGCAGATTTATAACCATGTATAAGACTAAATTATGCCACGTTTAATATAATTATCAGCATTAGTTCAATTGTTATCAAATGACGTTTGTAAGTTTTTTAAAAAAAATAAAAGAATCTGAAAATAATCTAGCCTATTAAAATTTGGTACAAGTGTATACTTTTACGTAATAAATAAATACACCTAGTTTCGATTTAATACGACAAGTATATCTATGGTTTTTGTAGGATCGAGCGTGGTCAGTGCCTAGATGGGTGAATGCGGGAAAATATAGGAATGAATTGACTACTAGACGACTAGCGAGGCGAGTCCGAGGACGTATTACAAAATAAATTTAACGATTTACATATTCTGAGGACGAGCGAAGCGAGTCTGAAGTAGGGAGGATAAGCGTAGCGAATCCAAGGTGATGAGAAAAAATTTCGAGGTACCCTGTGTCCGATTTGTTTTCTTAGATTTAGATGACGATGCACTTCTTATCTAAATAATTACGATTAGACTTAAAGATACGTAAGAAAAAACTAGAGTAGTATCATAAATATAGTAGAAGACAGTTACAATTCATAATATAAACGTTACGAGTTTAAAAGAAAATTGTTAGTAACACACCTCATTTCTATCGTTTATATGGGTTAAGTTATTGAAAGAAGGGTCACACGAAAATAACCTCGTCATTAGGGCTTGGTTATTCAGTGATCTTAGTGACCTGGGAGCGACCACTATACGGGTTATGTCAGTGTCTGGTATAGGCCTAGACTTTATCAAACTTTTGTTTTATAATGAAATACTGTATAACACTAAACTAGTAATGCTTTGTCACGGTAAGTCTCAAAATCGTTACTCAACGACCTATTGAATTTTGTCACCAAATTGTGGCTACAATTTACACCAGAATTACGTCATATTTACCATATACGCGATTATAGATAAAATGAATGATCACACAATCCTTTACAGGAATATGTTTTAAATAAAGACCAAAAATGTATTTACCAAATATCGAAAATATATATAAAAAAAAATCTTCAAAATAATTCGTCATAACGTAATAATAATATTAACAAAATACTAAATTTCGGGTACTGAGATTTTGGAACATTTATCACCCCCCTAAATTATAAATAAAAACATAGAAAATAAAAACTCCAATTTAAAAATCAGGTACAGTCAATATTTCCTGTTGGATATGAATATCCCTGGACCGGTTTCGGCTAAACACCATCATTAGAAGGCGAAACAACACTCGAGTTCTTAACTGATAAAGTTAAAAACTAATTTTTTTAAAAAATTTTAAGACCTTTAAGCGCTGAAACGTCGACCTCAAATGAAACAAGTCTTCGGACATGTTTGACTATTAATAAAAGCAGACATTAGTTTTCTGCTAATCAAAAGCATTCCCTCCTTCTAGAAGGTAGAGTTTTATTCAAATGGATTAATTTATTTTTCATCTCAATTTTGTAAAATCTTGCTCTATAGTGAAATTTTGTTTTATTTTTAGTCTGTAAACTATTAATAGGTGGATCTATTTTTAGACTGAATCTGGTTTATATCAAAGGAGTTTTTAACCTCGCAGGTAATGTAATGACGTTAATACCTCCTACTGGGGACCTTTGCACTCTAATTTGCTTACTTTATTATATTGTAATAATTGAAGAATATTCTTAGGAATATAAGTCTCTCGAGAGAGTTTTCTTTTGATATTATCTTTCCCTGTTTTCAGACATCAATTGCTCACAAATTTTTAAGTTCCTAACTATACTATAAGTCTATTTACGGTACATAAGTTGACCCTTTAATTATGTTTCTTGCTCGCTATATTTCTTGAGATTTAGTTACTGTCTTCGTTTGGAGCATAATAATATATATATAATATATATATATATATATATAATATATATATATATATATATATATATATTATATATATATATACACACAAAGGTAGAAACTCTTACACACACACGGATAATAATATATATATATATATATATATATATATATATATATATATATATATATATATATATACACAAGGTAGAAACTCTTACACACACACGGATATATATATATATATATATATATATATAATATATATATATATATATATATCCGTGTGTGTGTAAGAGTCTCTACCTTTGTGTATGTCGAGCGATCTCTTTAAACCTCTCTTAAATCCAAATCCTACATAGTAACGGACTAGGATAAAATAACGAATTAGACCGGTTTCAGCTCGATTAGGGGTAGTGGTAACAAAAACATTTTAGTTTTTACCTTTAGCTTAACTAAAACAATACACAGAATAATCCCGAAGCATAGCTAAGACTTAATTATATTGAGGGTATTTTGACTTTTTTTCAATCACGGTGCCCCATCAACAGAGTAAAGATAATTCTTCCTTTTGTAGGAACAGCAGCTCGAGGAATAATGGTAGTCAGCAAGAAGGTATAATCGGCTTAACCAGATTTTAAATTATTAACGTAGTTTATACATAAAATGGAACTGTTTAAAAAAAAGTAAAATATTTACCTAATGGAAGAAAATTCGTCATAAGTAATTAAAAGAAAATACGTACCTAGAACGAAAAAAAAACATTTAATTAATTTTAAAGAAAGTAAATAACAATAAAAGTTAGCAACAGAGGCTATAACAATCAATAAAGGTTCCAGTGTTTTCGGTAAAGAGCAGTGCGGCGATAAGCATGAATGCCCTGCAGGGGCATAGACAACTAAAATGATGCTCCCTATTCAATCAGTTAAACCACCCCCCTTCACTTTTGAGGGGGGGGGGGCGTTTCTTTGCCCTTCTAACAAAAAACATCTAAACATCCCTCTCACTGTGGATGGGTTCATCTGATGCTTTTTCGCCTGCAATGGTTTTCTTTCCTTACCCCTTTCTAAGGCAAAAATCATCACGCACTGACACTCTCTAGCAAGTTTTAGCCTTCCAAATAAATTTAGAAACACCTTCTTGTCTGATTTTCTCCATTTTTGGGCAGTTTATTGCAATAAGTGTTTTGCCATTTCCAGGTCGCAGTTTTTATTTTGCAAATATTTGCTCGTAATATGTATGGGGATCAGACCGAAGAGACCTGATCTATCACAAAGCTATTGCACTTATACACTCTCTGACTCTCTTCAAACACTAATTGTATCAAATCTTTTCTTATGTAAAATAACACTAATTGTATCAACTGCTCGTCTTTATTAAAATAACTTAAGTGCGGATTATGGATATTATAAATTGTTTTCTAGTATACTTTTTTTTGGGGAGGGGGGGGGGGGGAAACCTTTGTTATGATGCCCCCGTCGACGTTGATGCCCCAAACTGCCGGGGCGGCGCCCCGGCTGCCCCTGCGTTATCGCCGCCACTGGTAAAGAGGTAGATGATGAAACCGACATCTCACTAATATATAGGGAGCACAATTCAGGCCTGAGTCTGAATTGTGAGTGAATTGAGTCTGAGTGAATTGAGCCTTTGAGTCGTCTCAAAGAAAGTAGAAGCCTCTATTTATCTATATTGCAAAAACGTTAATAGGGTTAGCATATCTATCTAACTGCCAACGTAGAAGCCTATTTTATCTATATTGCAAAACGTTAATAGGTTAGCATATTTATCTAACGTGCCAAACTATAGGTAGTAGAAGCCTCTATTAATCTATATTGCAAAACGTTAATAGGGTTAGCAATATCTATCTAACGTGCCAACTATAGTAAGTAGGCCTCTATTTATCTATATTGCAAAAACGTTTATATTAGCAATCTATCTAACGTGCCAACTATAGGTAAGTAGAAGCCTCTATTAATCTATATTGCAAAAACGTTAATAGGGTTAGCATATCTATCTAACGTGCCAACTATAGGTAAGTAGAGCCTCTATTTATATATTTTCCAAATCTGTTAGTTGGGTAAGACTTTTTCCCTAATGTGTCACCAATATAAAAGTAAAAGCCTCTAGTTTACTAGTTCCCTAAAACGTTAGCATATTTGCCTTATGTGTACTTATTAGGGAAGTAGAAGACTTTACTTCTTTATTTTCCAAAAACATTAGTGGGGCCAAGCCATTTACATAACGCGTCTTTCCTACGCAAGAGGAACTATCACATACTTCAAAAACTAAGAAAGAAAACACATGCTAGTGCACGAGAGCCAACCTAAGAGTCTATAACTTGCAGAGTAATTAAACTGATATTACAGCCTATCAATCAATAATTAGCAATATGCTAACCTGACAAGGTTACTCTTATCTACTTCATGACCTAACTTACTTTTCCTCATAAATTACTAAATAATTATACAATGATAGCAGTTAATTTGACTTTTACAGAACGTAAAAATAAGGAAAGTAGCCAATTAAGCCATTAATTAGATAAATATGGATTTGAACTTTTTAATTCCTGACTGAGTAAAAGAAAAAATATGTGTTCACCTAAAAGACCGAAATGGAGTTTTTACCATAATTTTCCGTTTCCGGCATTTTGATGACGTTGTGAGAGGTTTTCATTGTGCTATTTATGTGTGTGTCTGTGTCACGCATAACTACCGCTGCATTTATGCTAGAGAGTTGAAGCTTGGTACAAAAATCAGGCTATATAATATTTTTCAGACTACGATAACCTACATTTCGGAGTCATAAAAAAAATAAAATTCGAAAATTCGACTGTACGAGTTGACATTAGACACAAATTTATGATTTAATGACTCTTTAACGTGTTATATTTTTAAGCTTTAATTAAACTAAGGCTGTAACACCCTAGATATTTAGTTACCCAAGAGTCCTGAGGTCAAATGTAGCGAAGGCGAAGTAATGCCACCTTAAGCTGCCACCAAGCAATCATGACATTCTGAGGACGAGTGAAGCGAGTCCACAGTCATAATACCCAAGGCTTCGGATAATCACTTTATTGTGAGATCGTGCCCAGCGAGGCCGAAATGATACTAACTTATATTTTGGGTAATCATGATATTCTGGGGACGAGCGAAGCGTAATGCCCGATGTAATAACAACCTAGACTTTGAATAACCATTTTATTGAGGAAAGGGGGAAGGGAGGAAAAGGGAAAAAAGGAAAGTAACTGCTATTAGTTATTTAGGAAATACAAACAGGGATGGTGAAGCAGTAAATTAGATAATATAGTGCTTAATAACTTAAGTTTTAAGCCCTAGATATGTACTAGACAAGTATATTAACTATATATTTTTTTTATAAAAAAGACACAAAGAGCTATATGAAGCTATTTAATACCTATTTATAGATGTAGAAGAGGTTGGTATGATGAGATTCATTGACTATGATAAGACACGTTCAGATAGGAGCAGCAATAAATTGACTTAACTATGTTAACATAGAGATATATTAATAGAGGGAGCATAGCTTATAACAAAACATTGAGAGGCTTGAAACATCATTTTGGGGCTCTCATGGGCTCTGTGTAACCTTATTGATACCTCCTCCAAGGATGAGTTAGGGTTATAATAAATCAATTGTATAATATCTGTTTGACACTTAAGGGAAAATAATACTTCATCTACCAACAATATTTCGACCATACTTCTGGTCATACTCATGTCTAAAACAAAAATAAATAAAGAATAACTGAAAACAAAACTAGATAATAAACTAAAAGACGATTATAGAATTAATGTTATGTACTACTTAAAAGAATGGTGATAAAAGGGATTTTATAAATAATTTAGGTAGTATATATATTTTATATATAATAATATATATAATATATATATATATATAATATATATATATATTATATATATATATATATATATATATATATATATATATATATATATATATAACAGAATATCTTTTTAGTCTATATTAATGATAAATTTTACCTAAAATTTAAAGAGAATGCTGTTAAAAGTGGATGAAGAATAAATTGCATGTAAAATTAATGCTTAAATGCAGCAAAATACTTTAACTTATACAGTAGAACGTTAAAAATACAAATCACAACACAATCTATGAGCGGGAAGCCGAAAACAATTGATTTGTTATAACCTTTAACTCACTTTTGAAGGAGATTTTAATGAGGTTACACAGAGCCCCTGAGAGCCCCAAAAAAGATGTTTCAGACCTTTCAATGTAATGAGAAAGGCTATATGCCACCCCTAGTAAATATCTATAACGACACTCTATTACTGGACCTTTCTGTCTGAAAATTCGCTTGCAAGTTAAGGTAAAGACCGCTTCATAAAATCAGTGTTGCCTAGCTTGTCAACCAAATTACTTGAGTCTTCCGTAAGTAAGTACCGGATCTATAAACCGGTCAATAACTAAAATAAGATCTACTCTACTTACTTTTCCATACAACTATTAGTCTACTAGTTTCACCACAAATCAAACTCGACAACTTACAGTACTTGTCCGCTATACATTTATCTTCATCACTAAATATAGATATACAGTAATTAGATCCGTTAATCAAACAAGGTACTAATTAACAACAGCTTTGGCGGCAATAAGTTCATTTATAAACGTAAAAAGTAATTTAAAATTAAGTAAAAAAATTGTAAGAAAGACTGTAAATATTTAATTAAGTAAATTCATTATTTATAAGCTCAGGGAAAATTGTTCAACTCAGCGGAAATATTGCATTTCACCTACAAGCCAAATAAGTAACATCATTCTACAAGTTAAAATTTGAATATAAAATTGTCGCCTTTGTTTGTGGATTAGATAAGAATTATTACATAACAAAATTGAATTTGAGTGACGCCTCAAAGTTACTAGGTTAACATAATCAAGTAAAAAAGATAAAATATCATGGTCTATGATTTATTAACAGTTTTGACAAATTTAAAAAAAGAGAAATAAAAAACAACAAATTATTGTAAAGTAAATAAGTATTATTAATTAATACAAATATTACAAAATTTAAAAAAAAAAATTGTGATATTGGTTAGTAAAAATTACACTTGCAGAGTCTGCTACGCTTACTTGTTGTATTTATTTTATCTCCAGACGATGTATAATGTAAAGTTTATTCACAAGCTTTTAGGGAGAAAAAATTACTTTGTACTCCCTAGGGAGTAAAAAGCAAGCCCTCAAAGGCAGCACCCCCAAACATTTATAAGGGGGACCCGACCAAAAAAATTTTTAGTATTGGCTCAAAATCCGTTTCACGCCAAAAGAAGCTGTTTAGAGCAATAAAATAAATCTTAGATTTTTTGTGGGGAGAGGGAAGGGGGTGGCAGCAGCCCCTTCATTTATTGGGGGGGGGGTGTCCAAAAAAAATAGAATAAAATAAAACAAAAAGTACGAAAATAAGAATACAATAATAATTAAATGACGTCAACGTCTGGAGACGAAATAATGTACGCACCTACTCCCAAGGTGCGTATATTGCTATATTTTCCCTTGCAATTACCTTTCTCGCCTTTGCCTCAAAAGTTAAACACAAATCCCTCGGCTTCACCTCGGGAGTTAAATGCTTTGGTTTCCTCGCATTTCGCCAAGGAACCTTAGACGAAATTAACTATGTCAGGGAAGGCGTAGCCAGGATAATTTCGAGGGGCTAAAAATAGTATATAATAATATATATAATATAATAATATATAATATATATTATATATATTATATATAATATATAATATATAAATATATATAATATAATATATAATATATATATATATTATATAATATATATTATATATTAAATATAATTTATATAATATATATATTATATATTAATTTATTTTAATATTAAATATTTTTATATAATATTATTCTTTAAATTTCAATTAATATTTTTTTATATAATTATATTTATATAAAGTATTGTTAAAATTATTTATTTATACTTTTATATATTTTTATAGGTATTTTTTTCACACATTATTGCGGTTTAGTATGTAAAAACTTGGGGGGGGGGGCTGAGCCCCCCTCCCCCCCCCGCTAGCCATCTCGGAATATAATAAATAAAGTCACGAAAATAATATCTTCTACTCCCTGGCATAAAAACTATTATGATCGTATTTACTAATTTTTAAAACGCTCATAGCCATGTGCAGTTTTAGTCTGATTTTTATTTTTTCTATTTATTTACTCATTTTTAAAATTCTCATAGCCTTATGCAGTTTTAGTCTAATTTTTAATCTAATTATCATTTTAATGCTCATTGGCTTATTAGTTTTATAACTAATTTTTAACTAACTAATTATGTACTTCATTACTAAAATAAAGTCCATCTAAAAGTAGGTGCTGATGACTCATATTGCATCATAACAAATAATAACATAACATTGTAAAGAGAAAATAAAATTTGTAATATTAGTTCGTAGAAATTACACGAACAGTCTAGCGGCGCCACAATACACGTCATACACCTTGCCAATGTCTTGAATAAAGACCGGAACTCGAGCATCTTACTATCTCTTTCATTAGACTTAACAATACCCAGAAATATAATGACAGGAAATAAATAATTTAAACCATAAACCGCAACATTGAGTTTAGCGAGTATTTTAAGAGTATTTAATTACATAAATTTATAAAACATTTTAAATCAATGGGTTTTAGACGCCAATATAATCCATTACCAAAGCTTATGAGAAATATAGAAACTTTAATCAGAATATACTCAACAGGTAGTTGAAGTAGGAGGGCGGAAGCAGACAACGACATATAAAAGGATTTGCCGTTCGGTCCGACCAACTGAAGAGTTACCATGATAATAGCGTAATCTCCACAGAATTAATACATTACATCACCACAGAAATAATATTAAAAATCGGGTACTGGGTACCTCGAAACTTTTTATCATCACATCGGATTCGCTAAGCTCATCAATCCTAATTCGGACTCGCTTCGCTCGTCGTCAGAATAAAAAATCGCCAAATGTTTACTGCAAAACCTCTTAAGACTAGCTTCTCTCATCCTCAGATAGTTAATACATTTGTTTTAACCTCAGTGGTCACCCATCCAGGCACTGGCCATGCTCGATCCTGGTAAACGTTTTTGATTTAAAAAAAAACATAGATATACTTGTCATATTGAAACGAAACTTGGTGTCCTATTCATTACGTAATGATATACACTTGCACCGAATTCGGAGTGTTTGGATACAACTTGATTGGATTATTTACAGATTTTTTACAATTTTAAAAAAAATTACACATGTCATTTGATAAAATTTCAACTAATGCTAATAATAAGATGAAACTTAGCACATAGGTTAGTCTGATACACGGCTACAGGCGTGCCAAATCTCAATGTGATTGCATCATTTTTCCGCGTTTCATCAATTGGAGTTAGAGGATGGTGACCGCTGGGAATAAAATTAATGTATTTACTATCTGAAGACGTGCTGCAGTACCATTCGGTGACTTGCATATTTTGAGGGCGAGATAAGCGAGTCAGATATACTGAGGAAAAGTACCCCGTACCCGATTTTCTGAAAAAGATTGCGCATGGCCAAACAATTTTTTCTTACCGGGCCATATCTAAACTTCTGAGAATTGGCAACCTAAAGAAATAACAGGGGAGTTTACAAATAAGAAGAAAGAAGGGGGTAAATATATCTAACGAAGTGCCAATTTTGTTTGGCCTTAATAACAGTAAGAGAGGAAATAAATTATTTAAATCCTTGTAAGTTGTCGCCTGGCATTGACACGAACCTTTTGACTCTACCTTTAGATTCTACAAGTCAATGATCCTCAACAAAGGCCCTGTTTCACTACGTCAACAAGTCAGTTTGTCGACAAAATTGGTTTAACCATCGACAAATTTAAGTTTGTCGACAATAGAGGCCGGGTTGTTGCATCGACAAATAATTTCGTAGAAAAATTATTTGTCGACGGAAAGATTTGTCGACGGCAAAGACTGGGTTGTTGCTCCGACAAATCATTTTGTCAACAAGTTATTTGTCGACGGAATGGTTTGTTTACGGGATGATTAGTCGATGTACAATCTAGATTTTAGCGTAGACAAATCATTCCATCAACAAATTAACTTGTCGACGGTATGATGACGAAAACCAAAATTACGGTCGATAAAAAATAAATTTCAAGTAGGGTGTCGCTTTCACTGCTTTTTTTGGAGCGCTGAATCAATTAAAACCGCGGTTGAAGCCGGTCATTGAAAGCCGGTATGAGGCCGGACCATTTAAAGTAACAAAACAACGAAAAACGGCAGTGAATTTCCAGAAAATCTTAAACACAGCTATTAAACTGCAGATTTCAAGTGGGGAGTCGTTTAAGATGTTTTTGGACAGGTGAGTTGAATGAAAATGGTCCGGAATCGATACAAGCGTTCAAAGTACTCAAAGCCAGGGTACCTGGGTTCGAATCTTGGGCAAAGACGATAATTATATCGTTTTATTTACGTTATGTAAGTTTATAACTACAAAATAATTCTGGCACGGTGGTCCGCACCCAGGCAACAGTATAATTCGGGTTGTTGCGTCGAAAAATATATCCGTCGACTGTCGACCAACTGATTTGTCGACGGACGAAAAGACAACGTAACAATGATATGAAAATAATAAATTTCGAAGATATACAATAGAGAAAAAACATGTGACGAGATAATATTAGAACAACCTTATCTCATACCAACCTTACATATAAACACATATTGTAACTGTACTAGCCAAGCCCACAGCACCTACTACATACTAAGCTAATAATTTGTATATATGTTAAACAATATCACGTAAACCAACAAAAATGAGGTAAACAAACTACTAAAAAAACAACTACAAATAAAAGATACAGCTAAGCTATAAAATGTATGTTAATGCAATTACGATTAAACTGTACAGTGACATATAAAATTGAATTTGAGCTGATTTATATTAAGTCTTTTTGTTTATATTCAGCTGATGATTATATTCAGTCTTTCTGTTTCTAAACTAACTTGCTTCCATAACGATGTGAGCGTTTTTATTTTTAGGTTCATAAGCTGAATTATGTCGGACTCGCTTAGCTCGTCGTTTAGACTCAGAATGTTACCAAAAGCATTGAAATGTTAATTCAAGATAGTAAGATGGAATTTCAAAAATTTGTGGTGATTTGATAAAAAATAGGGTCTAGTCATTGTTAACATTTTTCCTAAGAAACTATTCCTTTGTGAATTCTCTAGCTTGATCGCATATTAAGCTAATCGTGATTCAAATAGATAGTTGACAGGTTGGCAATACCAATGGCGGGAAAACGAAAGAGTGGATATAAATTATTAACAATAAATAAAATAAACACAATATTGTGATTTTTACCTTTATATGAGTACATTTAAAAACTTGTGACAACCCATTTAAAGGGTTTTTTTCCAATATAAGAGTGACTTTAGTAAAAACAACATAAAATTAACTAAAATAAATCACTTCAATAAAAAATGTAAAAGGTAAATCGTAAAAAATTAGAAAAATCAAGAAAACTATACATAACATAACGTTAATAACCCTTTCGTTATCAATTTATTATCAGCGACAGTGGCGCTGATACGGCCTTTGAATAGCAAATTTGATAAGTCATGAGGGGAGGAGTTCCTTTAGTTGTTGTTGGAGTTACCAAATGTCTTGTAGTAGCAGAACAACATTTAGTACGTTCACACAGTTTTCTAAATCCGCGGATCGTATTAAGTACGAATCTAAATACGGTTACATACGCGGTAAGAACCATGCGGATGGAATCCAGTCCGGTACGCGCGAACTAGGGAGATGGAATCTAGATCGATCGATTTACTTTCAGAGGCGATCGAATTTAACGGATAATCTTCTCGTCGAACTATTATTTCACTTATATATTATAGTTTTTCATAAAATAACATTTGAAACATTATTTTTTTGTGTAACTTTATTTTATTATATATTTAATTAAATATATATTTTTTTTTTAACTTTCCTTACAACCAAAAATGAAACTTCACCATAAAAGACGCGATGTTTTGGCGGGATCAGTAATTCCGTTATGTCACTCGATCGACTAAACAAATACGATGCAAGAACCTTATCGTATTAAATGCGTGTGGAATACGATCACCAGTTAAATACGCTGTGTGTACGTAGTAATAAACACACCATGAGGCACTGAAGGCAGAAAAACAGAACCCATCCTAAAGAGCCAACCCTAGTGGGAAGAGGCGCAGAGGCCAAGGGGGCATCCCCCCTGGAAAAAATGTCGCCCTCTTTGATGAAGTAGATTTTAGTGGAATTCTCTTGTAGATGTGTGAATTTTGCCCCTCTCAGCGATTGGTTTAGCCCCCCCCCCTACAGCCGTTTTGGCTGGTCACGGGCCTGAACAGGCGTCGCTAATTAGCTAAGAGGATATAAAGAGTAGCACTTCAAACGCCCAGGGCGTTCTCCAAACTACAAGCCTATTTTTATGATAAAACCAAAAATCAATAATGGAGGTTAAATCTCGACATCAGATGTTTAGGACTAACACAGCACTTTTCCAAAATGCCTACGGTAGTAGATGAGGGAAATCGCAAAAAAATTAAACGACGTAAAAGCTAACAATTCGAACGCAAATGTAAATAAAATTTAATAAATTAAAGCAAAAAAAACTAAATTAACAACAGACAACCCCTCTCGAAGGAGGAACAAAACATGGAAAACTAAAATTAACCACTATAAAAAATAAACTTTAAAAACCGTCTGACGAGGCGGTACAATTTCTTTGTACCTCTTTCCTAACCAGAGTCTTATAATAAGATAAATATAATCTTAACTTAATTTTGCTTTTTTAATTTATTTCAAACGCCATTTTTAAACACAAAAGAAAAAAATCAAAAATTGTTTAACATATTTGCTTGGAAGGCGGGCAGTTCTGTTTGATGAGTCCAATGATAGACGAGAAAATGGTTAATTGAAATGGATTAGAGATTATTGATGGACATATATGAGATGTAAGGCTAAGTATTAAGTTTGAAGTTGAGACGGTTGAAGATAGGAAGCAAGTGGATGAAGTAAGTGCAATGCTTATGCGCTTAAGTTTGACCACAAAAGACAAAATTACTATCATTTGATACTACACAGTTTTCCAGTTGTCACAAGGTCTCTCGCACAATTATATTATCTTGACAATAATACTGTGTGCATGAGTATGAAAAAATAGTATGCTCTGCTATTACGTTTTTTAAAAAAATAATGTGCTATCTTATTAAGTTATAAAAATATATCTTATGCACTAAGTTAAAAAAAATAGTATGCTATGCCATTACGTTTTTTTTTAAATAATATGCTAACCTATTGAGTTACAAAAAATTGTATGTTATGCTATTAAGTTTTAAAAAAATAGTATGGTGTGCTATGCTATTACGTTTTTATAAAAAATAATATGCTAACCTATTATTGAGTTATAAAAAATAGTATGTTATGCTATTAAGTTTAAAAAAAATAGTATGTTAAATCCTTATAACAACCATAGTATAATGGTTTTAATATTGAATGACTAGGAAGGACGTTATACAAAAGTTTATACAAATAGTTTGAGTTATCCGATCTGCATTGTATTGACAAGAAAAGTGTCTCCTATCTACTAACATAAATATTAAGAGATTAGTAGGTTCTGAAGCGTGGACTTAAGATAAATTAATTAAATTCTTTATTACAGCCACACTGGTTTTATTTCAATTTTTCAAAATTCATTTATTAGCAATAGAAGATCTTGTATTTATTAAAACTGTATGGTCCTCATTTAACAATAAATAAGTTTGGAAGCAAAAGAGAAGTCAGGTAAGCAGGTAAAGAAGTGAATTCTAGGAAGGGAAGATAAAAACCTTGCACAGAAATAAGGAGAGAGAGGGAAGGTAACAGTAGAGGTTACAACTGTGTGTGGGCAACTTAGTCAGGTTATAAACTGACGTAACAAAAAGCAGTGGGGAGAGTCAAGTTCAACAAGTACCTGACAGTTGAAATCTGACTCTAGTACCACCATCTCTGCTACGACAACAATCTCTGATCAGTTGTCAAACGATAAACCAAGTAACCATTAGCAACCAATTAAGTTAGAATCAAACTGTACACGCAAATTTTAAAGCACAAATGCCAAAGAGGTATCAGAGAGTAGACTTTAATATAATATATAGGTTTATTGGATATTTAAGGAGTTATTTATCAAAAGTTAAAAAGCAACTAGTATTAGTGCTTGCTGTTAGATATAAATATCCCTGCGCTGTTTTCGGCTTAAAGCCATCATGGCTAAGTGGGGCAAATTTCGAATTCATAACAAAAAACGTTATATCACTGAATAACTTCAGTTTAAAAGAAAACGAAAACCCTTCCTAAAGATGTTCACAAGGCCATCGGATGATGGCGATAAGCCAAAACTAATTCAGATTACCTAAACATCAAAGGAAGCTAATTCTTCGATTGGGTTTATCAAATATTAACTTTAAACAATAATCTATAAACACTACAGTAAAACACATGGTTATAATCAGTCGACAGCGAGGGAAAAATGCAAGGGAGCCAATGAAACAATGAGTCCTGGATAATAAACCACGTCCATAATTTCTTATCAGGCCAATTCTGCGTTGGTTCCTGACATGTATTTTTCCCCACGCGTCAACTGATACAATGTGTTGTATACTATAGTGTTTTCATTAGTTGCAAGAAGAATCAAAATAATTTTTAAATTGTAACCATGGCAAATTTAAACTGAAGTAGATGTTTTAGTAAACCACGTTAAGTTATGTGTAAAAGTAACCATAGTAATTTGGCTCTTGATCCCACTTAGTGATGTTTAAGTAGTAAACATAGTAAATTTAGGCTCTGTTCCCCCTAAGTTGATGTTTAAATAGTAACCATAGTAAATTTAGGCTCTGATCCCTAAGGTAGATGTTTTTTAGTTAGTAAACATGTAATTTAGGGCTCTGGTTCCACCACTAAGTAGATATTGTAAATTGTAATTATAGGCAATAAAGTCTTGGAAATTTAGCTCTGCTTACCACTTATTAGATGTTTAAAATGCAATTCTGGTCAACTTAAGCTCTGTTTTTACTTAATTAAAGATGACGATAATTTAACAAAAGAGTTAAACATCCAACTCAAGAGGGTTTATTTAAGTAGATATTAACTCCAAAAGCCTTAACTCTGATTATATTGAAACTCCAGTTGTTTAACACTTTATGATTGAGAAGACTGATTAACTACTTGTCAGACTAGTCTCTCTAGAAGTGTTATGATAGAGTATATAAACAGATCATATGAGAGTTTTTATTATGATGACCATCACTGTATATGTTAAATTACTTGATTTAATATGTTTATGACGTTAGAGCTACTAATCATTATCTTATCTATCAAGGAAGCGGTTCTTGGTAATTAAATTCCAGACCACTTCTAATTAAGTATATTTCAATTAAGTGTTGCCTATGCATTTTAGGACTTATCTAAATTATTTAAGATAGGGATGGATGCCACTTTAAATTGAACAAAAAAAATGACCTAAAAACTGTTAAGAAACGATAATCACTTACCTCAGAAAATGTTCTTCAAATCCTAAATTGTAAAAACCAATATAATACCAATGAAAAATCTGCCTCTTTTATATTTTTGAGTAATTAATTTTGCTGATAATAAATTATCAGCTTTCGCGAGTATAGGCATGAAGCGTTTAGGTTTTTCCGCGGTGATTATAGCATTAGTGTAGATTGATAAATCCCATTATTTCCGTTTCTATGTGGGAGTCATCTCTAGGGGCATTGGGACACAAAGGATGAAAACAATGCTACCAAACTGTTTTGCTATTTTTTATAGAGGACTAGGCGATCATTTTTAAAATTTGGTACATTTTAAACCCCACTATTCAGCCAACGATCCTAATCGCATATTGTCTGTTCTAAAACTTAGTCTCTCAAATGGTTACAATTCTCTAAAGCTTAATGGGAAAAGGAATCAATAGACACAAGACATAGAGAGTTTAAGGGGCAAGGTTGAAATCAACAGTTTGGTTTTGTAAGTGTTAACAGAACACTGTTGAGTCTACCAGTACTTTATGCTTACTATATCATTGTTATCTTCTCTGTTTTATGAAATTTCTGTTTTAAAGATTAAAAAAATCTTATAACCGTCATTTTCTGATGAAAATTCGCTAATATAATAAATCTGATAATAAAAGAACGGTAGAAAACAAATTTATTAGTAAAGATCATAATGATCATAATAGAAAAAAGCAAAATACTTTAGTAAAACTATAGGTCATATTATACTATTTCCTCATATATCTGTCGAGATTAAAAAGCAGCGGTTTATACTTTTCTCTTTAAGCAGGTTATAAGAAGAAAACCGAATTTAAAAATGTATGGCAAAATACCATTGTATTAGGTAATTTTAATTTATGCTGACCCCTCTAAACAATTGATAACCCTGGCGCGGTTATCTATTGGAGGAGTTCATCGGCATTAACCCTTATTATGCTACAGAGTTTTGAACTCGGGACAAACTGTCATCAACAGGACACAGGACAAAGTACAATTACTTTATCTTCTTAGAAAACGTTTATCATCAATTTTTAGTTTTATTATTAGATCAATATTTTGCCATCATTGTTAAAATTTACTACTGATACTGGACAGAATTTTCGAGTAAGTGGGTAAGGGACATTTAGAACGTTCACTCACACTTCTAGATCCGCGGATCGTATAGAATACGATCTTTCAATACGGTAATATTAACTGTATGAACCATGCGGAGGGGGAGGATCGCATACGCTAGAACTTGGGGAGGATGGAATCTAAATGGATCCCCGATACGCTGATTACCTTTAGAGAGATGTCGTATTTAACAGATAACCTTTTTGTCGAATTTGTATTCACTCTCAATATTTACCGGTTTTTGATCAAAAACTTTTGGAATATTATTCTTTTAGTTGTAACTTTATTATTATGGGCAAAAGAAAACACAATTTTAATTAAATATATTTTTTGTTTTAAACCTTTCTTATAACAACAGTGAACATTCATATAAAAGGACGCCATGTTTGGCGGGATCAGTAATCACGTAATCTCACTCGATCGACTAAACAAATACGCTGGTGAAGGAACCTGAAGTTAGTTTTACCGATTTCCATACGATTGCAATATGATCGCCTGTTAAATACGTGTGTGTACGTAGTAATTGATAGTGGTTTCTGGTCGGCATTCTAGCTAAGACAATCAATTGTTCGTGATTAAGTCTTTAGATACAAGTTTTATGCTCTATTCATAATGCTTAAAAAAACCTTCTTTAAAAGTTTGTAAAGAAAAATTACTGTTAAACTACCAAAATTACTAAATAGTAAAACGTCAACTGACAAAGGAGGTATAATTATTATACATATATCAAGTACAGACTTAACTTCTTAAGATATTCGTTTTTAATTATTTATATTTCTTTTAACAAAAAAAAAAAACAATTTTTACTTTTCCTTATTTATACCGTAAGTATATAGAAAAATTATTGTGTTTGCAAAAAAATCCGAAACCGGGATAAAAACCGGAATTATCCGTTTGAGGCGTTTTGTTAAGGGCTCCTAAGTGGTTTTCGCAAAGTTGTCTGTATGTGTGTATGTTATCATCGTAGCGCCCAGTGCATTTATGCTAGAGAGTTGAAATTTTGTACAAAATTCAGTCTATCGCTGTAGTTGTGCTATAAAGAAAATATTTTATGACGTCATAACCCGCAATAATGACTCTTATATAATGCGGAAAAATGATGCGATCGGATTGAGATTTGGCACGCATGTGACTATGTATAAGACTAACATATGAGCCAAGATTTTATCTCATTATCAGCATTAGTTCAATTTTTATTGAATGACATTTCCTTACATCTACTACAGAATAAATGAGAAAAAGTAAAAATACCTTCCTAACTTAACATGCTCTTACGACGCAAGAATTGCGGATGATTATTAGATAATTTAAGATAGAGTAATCAACGATCTTTTTTTATACTCACACTTTATTCGTGTTAATCTAAGGTCCCGACATCTAGGTTTATGATCGTATTATCTATTAATACACATATGGAGACAAATAATGAAGTTTCTTTGATTTGGCGCAGTGAGGTAAAAAACATCAAAAACTCGTACGCTCTAAATAACACGGTCGAGTGAAGATTTATTTTGGGGAAAGAAAGACAAATTTAACTTTAAGCTACGCAAGTTACACAGTGTAAGAATATTAATACGTTCAATAGATAGCATTTCCTAACCAATAAAAACGTTAATATACATCTAGATACCAAAATAGGGGCTCCATTGTTTGGACACAAAATATACTTAGTGTCTATAAATCCATAAACATAAAGTTAACTATTAATGCGTTGCATCAAGAATTCGTTAGAAGAATGCATAAAAAATTTAATAACTGCCTCGCTTCGCTCGCTAGATAGAGTAAATAAGGAAACAATAGCAAGCTACTATTCTGAAATATTAATGCAAAAAATTATAAAAGGGCTCGCTTCGCTCAATAGATTGCGTTATTTATAATAAAATAGTAATAAAGGCTCGTACATTGCGAAGATTTATATAAATAGTAAAGGGAATGCTCGCTTTACTTAGTAGATTGTGCATATTTAGATATTATATGGTAAAAAGGACTCGCTTTGCTCAATAGATTGCGTATATTTATAATAAAAATAGTAATAAAGGCTCGCTACATTGCGAAGATTTATAATAAATAGTAAAGAATGCTCGCTTACTTAGTAGATTGTGCATATTTATGATATTATATAGTAAAAAGGACTCGCTTTGCTCAATAGATTGCGTATATTTATAATAAAAATAGTAATAAAGGCTCGCTACATTGCGAAGATTTATAATAAATAGTAAAGAATGCTCGCTTTACTTAGTAGATTGTGCATATTTATGATATTATATGGTAAAAAGGACTCGCTTCGCTCAATAGATTGCGTATATTTATAATAAAAATAGTAATAAAGGCTCGCTACATTGCGAAGATTTATAATAAATAGTAAAGAATGCTCGCTTACTTAGTAGATTGTGCATATTTATGATATATATGGTAAAAAGGACTCGCTTCGCTCAATAGATTGCGTATATTTATAATAAAAATAGTAATAAAGGCTCGCTACATTGCGAATATTTATAATAAATAGTAAAGAATGCTCGCTTTACTTAGTAGATTGTGCATATTTATGATATTATATGGTAGGTAAAAAGGGCTCGCTTCGCTCAATAGATCGCGTATATTTATAATAAAAATAGTAATAAAGGCTCGCTACATGCGAATATTTATAATAAATAGTAAAAATGCTCGCTTTACTTAGTAGATTGTGCATATTTATGATATTATATGGTAGGTAAAAAGGGCTCGCTTCGCTCAATAGATCGCGTATATTTATAATAAAAATAGTAATAAAGGCTCGCTACATTGCGAAGATTTATAATAAATAGTAAAGAATGCTCGCTTTACTTAGTAGATTGTGCATATTTATGATATTATACGGTAAAAAGGACTCGCTTCGCTCATAGATTGCGTATATTTTAATAAAATAGTAATAAAGGCTCGCTACATTGCGAAGATTTATAATAAATAGTAAAGAATGCTCGCTTTACTTAGTAGATTGTGCATATTTATGATATTATATGGTAGGTAAAAAGGGCTCGCTTCGCTCAATAGATCGCGTATGTTTATAATAAAATAGTAATAAAGGCTCGCTACATTGCGAATATTTATAATAAATAGTAAAGAATGCTCGCTTTACTTAGTAGATTGTGCATATTTATGATATTATATGGTAGGTAAAAAGGGCTCGCTTCGCTCAATAGATCGCGTATGTTTATAATAAAAATAGTAATAAAGGCTCGCTACATTGCGAATATTTATAATAAATAGTAAAGAATGCTCGCTTTACTTAGTAGATTGTGCATATTTATGATATTATATGGTAGGTAAAAGGGCTCGCTTCGCTCATAGATCGCGTATTATATATAATAAAATAGTAATAAAGGCTCGCTACATTGCGAATATTTATAATAAATAGTAAAGAATGCTCGCTTTACTTAGTAGGATTGTGCATATTTATGATATTATACGGTAAAAAGGACTCGCTTCGCTAAATAGATTACATCTATTGACGTAGAATTTTTAACAATAAAAAAGCTCGCTTCGTTTGCTAGATTGCGAATAATTATGATACTATAGTAAAAAAAGGCTCACTTTGCTCGCTAGATTATTCATATTTATAATGATAAATAGTAGAAAAGCGCTGGCTAGATTGCGAATATTTGGAATTTTATAGGCTAATAAATGGCTTGCTTGATTGCGTGTATTAATAATATAAATAAATTAGAACTCGCTTCGCTCGCTACATTAGGTATATTTATAATTTTACATACAAAATTTTTAAATTATTCTTCAAAATTTGACCATGATATATATATATATATATATATATATAATATATATATATATATATTCTACTCTTTTTTCATTCTTTAAGAGCTTTTAAACGGTATAAAACACGATTTTTGTTTCATTCGGTCCGCCATATTGAATATATTCTTCGGAATATTACCAAAAACTATGCAGTCCGACACGTAGTTAATTCTACAAGTATTAAACATTTTATCAAAATTGCTTCATTCTTACGGCAATTATCGCGACACGTACAAACAAATAAACATACGCGTTGTCCACAATATGCTAAAATGTAAGAACGCACTTACGTTCGTTCAAAAAACCTCTAAACCGGATTTGTGTCGTGGTCCGAGGTTCGCCTCCCGCCATGAAGCTATCCCATTAGCGAATTTTTAAAGAAAATTCGCCGAAACTATGCGGAATAAATAAATTGTGTTAAAAGACGGAATTATATAAATGGCTTACAGGCTCGGTAACGTGCGAGAGGCTAGGGGAGATGTCTAAAGATAATCCAATGCGAGACGAACGGGTTCAAAATAGACAAACAACTAGGAAGAACAAAGACGAGTAATACGTTGGATTAAATTAAAGAATAATACAACTGTGGTTTTGTTAACACTAAAGGCAGATTGTTATAAGTAATAGTCAAGTATTTGTAATGATAGAACAGTACCAATAATATAACAGCTAGCCTTATCAATGGCACTAAAACCTTTTCCAGGGATATGATTTTAATGGTTCTCTCACCAAATTCAAGATGGTGGAACAATAGAATCGTTTCGTTCACAGGGTTTCAGCGCAATTGATTAGGACAACAGCAATAAGCCAACGCTTTCCAAAATGAATCTGCTTCCTTTGCTTCCGCTGCAAGAATCTCGATAACCTCATTTTGGAACGGAGGTTACTTTTATTTGAGGTTATTAAAACACTTTTTTTATTCAAAAAAAATTTAGCTTGCGTTGTTTGTCTTTGCTCGTGAGGATGTTAAAAAACTTCAATCCCAGATTTGTAAAAACATTTTTTAAGTGACTTCTTAAAGCGCAGTGGAGTGTTACTCAATATAACAAAAAACCAACACGTCTCTCCACAAAAGAATTTATTAAATATAAGCAGAGCCGGCTTTCGGCAATAATGCATCAACAGAGCCTAAAGAAATATGTATGTATTGTTATTAGATCTTTGTTTACTTGTTTTTAGGCACTGTACATGGCATTATTGCCGAAAGCCGGTTCTGCTAAAAACTAATTCGTCAGAGGGGGCGATATTTATGCATCTATAAGGGACTTCCACTGAAAACTAATTCGTCAGAGGGCAATATTTATGCATCTATAAGGGACTTCCACTGAAAACTAATTCGTCAGAGGGGCAACATTTTTCCTGGGGGCCTGTAATCCTGTTTAGGGGCCTGCATGCGTGGCATGGGTCACATCAGCGTTCCACGCTACAATATAACTATGCGACAACTAAACAATATTTTAGTGATCCAGCATAAAAGAGATTCGTCCTAGATCTAATTTATTCTTCATTAGTAGGGAGTAGAGTTAAAATATCACAGCTAATTCTCTTTCATAACCCAAATGAGAGAGTAATTTCATTAATTAATAGATACTCGCAAGAAACTGGAGTGCGTTAGTTAGTAACTTAAATTAGTTTAAATAACTTTTGATCGTAATAGTAAAAGAATGTGATGGATAAACGTCAAGGGTATTATGGTATAACCATTTCTAAACCACAATTAATATTTTCAAACATAAAATAAATAAAATAAAATAAAATTATATATTTTTTAAATAAAAAATATTATTATATTTATATTTTTTAATAAATATAAAATGTATCCTTATTAGAGGAGGAGATTAACAATCTAAGATTTTGGAGAGAGGGAACGTGAAGAGTTAACAAAGGAAGCGCCAGTAAAGACCTTTCTTGATATGAATTTATGAATTAATGAAAATTAGTCCGAAAAAAACTTACAAAAATGACAATTTAATAGGAAAACTATGTGTTTTTAGTAAAAACATTCGACAGCTTATTAAGTTTTACGGACAAATTATCATTCCCAGGGGACTTCTTATGATTGATCCGTCACGTATGATGACGAATGTCGAATGATGAGACAGTTCCCAGATGTAGCATTGCAATTTGCTGATAACATTTTCTAGGTGTCTCTCGTACAATTACATTGTGTATATGCGACATACTTTAATATTTTGTAATTAAGAAATATTTTACTGTATTTCTCATAATAACCATTCGTAATTCTAAATAATTACTTATATAATTAATTACTTGGTTAATAACTCTAACTAATTCGTAACCATTTGATAGCGAAATTTATTACAGAAACTGATTTCACAATCAAGTGTCAGTGCTTTTTAGCTTGCTCAGTTTACATTTTTAGGTAATAGTTAGGTCAACAGCTGGGCTTCCACTGTGGGAAGCATTTTAGAGGTGTAGGACGACATAGATGAACACTCTATGTTTTACATAACATAATAGTAGTCCAAGAGCCAGACCTGAAAAATGTGACTCATTTTGTACTACTTCAAACCAATTTTTCTGAAAATATTAAATTATGAAGGAAAAGCATAGTCTGCCTATCTAGAGTGAAGCCTTTCATATGAATGCGCTCGCTCAAAATATTATAAAATCGCACAAATTCTAAAAAGTTTTCTTGCAATAACTAGTTTTTTGCACCCTGTAAGACGTCTGGAAAAAATTAATGAGATTTTTTTTTAAAGCTGATAAAATGTTCCATACAACGAGTATTTAATCATCAAAATCGAATGACTACAACCAAAGTTATGGCTGTTTAAAAAACAAAAAAATGGTGAATTTATACGAAGTCAACGAATTCCTTTGAAACAATATTGGCTTTTGGTGCAATTTTTGCCCATTTAACAAGTGTCATAACTTTAGTTATAGTTATCAGATTTTGACGAAAAAACAATCGTGTTTTTTATCAGCTTAAAAAAAATGATCTCTTTATATTTTGCACTCGACCTACAGGGAACCACTTATTGCAAGAAAACTGGAATTTGTGCGAGACTATGCTTTTCATTCATAATTTAAGGTATGTTTTCAGAAAAATTTTGTTTGAAACAGTATAAAATGAGTCACATTTTTTAGGCCTGGCTCTTGGACTATACGAAATGTAACAAGCAAAATGCAATGCAACATTTGGGAACTGTTCCATTATTTGACATTCGTCATTATTGATGGCTCGACATAATGCCATGTCCCACTCTGTTTCGTTTCGTCTAAATCATCAGTACGCCGACAGAACCTGATCTGTGGAAGCACTGTTCACTGTGGAAGGCATTTGCATGGGTGTAGGACGGCATAGATGAATACTGTGTTCTACAAGATTAAACTATTCTGTTTAATTTCATAGATGTTAATCAATGATGTCCTAGATCCCTGAAGATGCCTACAGTGGAAGCGACACGTAGGGTTCATCTTCTGTATTGACGCGGTCACCACCGGAAGATCTTAATCTTCAAACATATAGATACGTCTAACACGAGTGCTTGACGACAATGTTACTAAAATACTACTGAAAATAAAATAAACACCTCTTACTTTAAGAGCAAGATAAAGCCTCTCGTGATAGAACCTATCATCTTATTATCTTAATCCCAAGGTTACATCCAAAAATTATAATAATTTCACGATGCACCAATTTATCCAAAAAATGCAGGAGGTATCGAAAAAACGTGGCCAGTCCTTCTTATTTAAATTCATTTCCAGTATTAAAATGACTGCTAGGCTAAGGCCCAACCAAGAAGTTGAAAAATTGGAGGAAGGTGTGAGAAACTTTCTCCCTTGGAGATGCTGAAGATCTAAAAGACAATTAGGTGAGATCATGGTTTTTAGAAAAAAAGTGTAAACACATAGCTTTTTCTCCATACCTACGTTAGTAGATAATGAAAAGAAAAAATATTTCGGCGCGGAGGTCAGCAAGCCGAACGAATTTTCATTGAAATGCGCGCTTTCTTGCTAATCTATCCAACTTAGCATAATTTTTCGGTGTATATTTAATAATCTAAGCAGTAGCGTCAGAACAGTAAATAAGATGATAAAATTTAGCGCCGGTACCACGGTTAGAACCTGGGAACTCTAGCTTTAAGTCTTATCGAAATCGGACCGGCTGTATTGGATTCTGCACCCAAACAAAATCGAAAACGACACCCCACTCGAAAAATATACTTTACCGACCGTTATTTGGTTTACTGTTATAGTTTACGATTTGGTCGTATCGACTTCAGACCGGGTTCATTCAATTCAGCGCCCCAATAACATAAATAAGGACCTTTTTCGCGGCGAAAAATAATAACCTTGAATTTTAACGATTTTTGAACATTTTGCTGATTTAGTAAACAGAACCTATATATTTTTTGGTGCGATACTCAAAATTATATGAAAAAGATTGTTTATATCAATGATATATGATCGGTTTACCGCATAAAATTTAAATTATTAAATCAAGTAATACATTGATAACATATAGTGCTAATACTGTCATAATGAACTAAATTAAAAAACTAGGTAGCCAAGAATGATCACAGGTCTTAATAGAATTTCAACGAAGTTTAGGAGCTTATGAAGTCATCGTTTTCAACTAGAACGTCATCGTGTGAGAAACGGATTATATTGTATGAGAATCTGAAACGACCTCTTTCATACACTGTGAAGATGTATTATATGCGTAGAGAAATTAATCTAATTAATTTGAAGATATAATATAAGATGGAATACGGGGCTAGAACTACAAACAATGCTAGTTCAACATCTAGCCTTAACATAAAATGGCTCATCGCAAGCCTTCTGCCCGTTTAAAAACGCGTCTGTAAGGCTCGGTATGTCCCCTTCGATACCGATGTATACATATATTCAAAAATATATATATATATAGCGTATAGTAAAAGAAACTTTCTTTTTACTCATTGGTGACGTCATAACTAAGATATTTGCCAATGAGCAACTTAAGATGATCGGACTGAGCTGAGAACGATCTCTGTCGTTTCAGAATGCCTACGACTTGCCTCGAATGCTTTATAGGAGGTCCTTCCGCTTTGCTCACCGTAATACCATGAGATCCATAATTGTCCAGACTGTCTGGGATAGTACGCAAATTAGGGCGGAACAAGAGACTAAGGGTCCTATTCCGTGCCACCTCCTCACTATCTAGCACCACTGAACCCAACAGATATAGTAGAGATCATTCACATAGACGTATACATATATACATACATTTTGTTAACTTGGGATAGTCAGATTCAGCTGAAACCGGTTTTATTCAATTCAGCTTGCTATCTACCAGAATATGGATCCCTTGTTTAAAAGCCAAATGACTTTTAAACACGGTAACACATTTATAGATGAAATATTAAATTCTACCCAAAAAAATCTCAGATTTTTTGTTTAGTTCTACCAGACATGTGTACTAACTGTGTATAACTTATACGATATATATATATATATATATATATATATATATATATATATATATATATATATATATATATATATATATATATATATATATATATATATATATATATATATATATTTTAAAAAAATTAAATTGGTAAAAAAGATAAATAGAAATATTATACAGTTAAAATTAAAATTCCACATTCCAGGAAAGAATTTTAACATATTATTACTACCAATTTAGAAAATGTTTTTGGTGGGTTCTTAAGGAACTCGACTTAAAACATTTCAGGTAGAGAAGTAGATACGAAGTATACATCAAAAAGTTACCCAGCCTTTCACCTGTGAGCATGGCGCCCTACTCATACAGGTGTAACTGTTACAGCAACAGGTAGGTTTATCAGTTTTCCTCATGAATATAATATCTACAGCCCAGTAGAATACGGATAATTACGCTGCCCAGAGATCATAAAAAGAGGTTATTTGTAACTAGTTCAATTCTACTAGGAGGCTTACACCAAGAAGTCTATATTAAAAATACTTATTACGTCAAAATATTTTGAATTAAAAGAACCCAGTATTGAACAATTAGTCTCTCTTTTCGTCACAATTACTTTGACTTTATGTTCCTCTATACAAGAGATATATTGGCAGCAGTAGCTCGTTCTTTAATTGCTTGTTTACCTATATTTTGTATATAATATATCATAATTTTCTTACTTTAAAAAATAGACTTGTCCTTCTGAAGTCCTAGCTTGTTCCCATCCTGGAGGTAGAGGTATCATGTCATCTAATCCGTTGCTAACATCGTAGGATCTCTGCTTCATATGTGCATGTTGTGCTGCATGGTGTTGGGGTGCCGGACCGCTTGCGTAAGTCTGCTGAAGACTAGCGGGAGAGCTATGGGCCCTGGGATGCGCTACTTGCAGTCCGCTGACAACGGGCGTTGTACCGGAATCAGCTGAATTTTCACGACTGTGGGATATACTCGACACACTAGGTGATTTAGACCCAGTCGAAGGTGGATTAAAAAAGCTGTTGGGTAATTTACGCATTCTAAGCGGTACCTGAAGCGGTCTTTTGGAATCAGCTGGTTTTAAAACCATGTCGAAAAGTGCTTGGAGTTCGTTTGCACCGTCTTGATCCATCATAACTACCAAATTCGATTTATGATCTTCAGATTTCGTGGCCATTATTTTAACTTATTTTTAACAAAACAATAAAAAATCCAATAAAAAAACACTATAAATCTCTTGTACTATCGATAAAATATTAAATCATAACGTTTAAAAAATGCTTCCACAAAACTAACTAAAAAGCGGATAAATAGAAAAACCGAACACCAAAATAAAAACTAACAGCAAAGCGGAGAGCGCGGCGGTCAATCCGACACTGAATGGCTTCATTCACAGAAAGGCCGTGGAATACTCCCACCCTACTGCGCATGTCAATCCCCACTCCACCCACACTACCAACGATATGATACTAATTTATGTTTGATTTCTGACAATGAATATGACGTCACAAAGTATACGTGAGTGACATCAGATCTTGATAAACATAACTTTTCCGAAAAGTTAGTTTCGATAGTGCCAATGAATATGAACAGCTATATAACAAGCAAGGACGTCGCTAGAGTTTCAAAACAGGGGAGGGGGCAAAGACGGAGCCTTGTAAATTATAATAAAGGATGCCTAAAAATCCTTAAAGGGAAGACACTTGTACATTATAACGTGACGAATCTAACAAATCATTTTTAATTTCTCTTCTTCTACTACCGTGACGTGAGTTGTAAACAAGAAGATATGTATACATAGAAGCATTGATACATGCTTCTAATTTTCAAAATTAGAAGAAGAAAAAGTGCAGCAAAGAAAATCCAAGCGATTTCGAAGCTCTAAACTTAGCCAAACAATTCGGCGGAAATTCCTTTTTTATAAAAAACAAAAACTTTCACAAAAGCTTGGTTTACATAAATATTAACCAATATTAACAACCCATGCTCTTATCTTGGAGACCTTAAGACTTATTAGGATGGACCTTTCCCAACAAATCATTCTCTACAGCAAAAACCAATGATTTGGCAGCCCGATTCCTGGCCAAACCTTAAAAATTAAAATCAAAGGCCCATAAAGAATTAAGTTTTTGTTAAAAATTAAAACCATTGAAGAAAACATAGCAATAAAACACTAACCAGTCACTCTAAATACATTTTTTGACTGTAGCTCCTTCCGTGATTATGATTAAGATGAGTGTTAAATTATGGTACAAAAATCGGCACTTATTTACTTGGTTCCCAACCTCAATTTATTGGAAAAATTCGAGAGGATTTGGGTAAAGGAACTAAGAGGTCGGTCTAAACTTCATTAAAATCCCTCGGTTTCAATTTGTAATGAAGTTAAGACTATAAGAAATTACAAATTCTCTCTATGAGAACAAAAATAATTGCCCTATATCGCCATATTTATTTGGGTCCCAACTTTATGTTGAGAACCAAGTAAATAAGTACCCAAAAATCGATGGATGGTCCACCCTGGCTAAGCTGGGCCATCTTCGGCATATAAATTAATTATAGCCACATCGATACCCTATTAATAACTCGGCAGAAGTAAAGAAAATATATTATACGGGCCTTCAGGCTGACGACACGACAATATATTATATATATATATATATATATATATATATATATATATATAATATATATATATATATATATATATATAATATATATATAATATATATATTATATAAAACCTTATTAATTCTCGTTTATACCTTAGGTTATCTATATGTGTGCGTGAATGTTTGTGTGTCTATTATCACAGTAGCTTCTATGTTAAAAAGTTGAAACAGAGTAAGAAAATTAATCTTTAGGTCTAGTTGTGCCATAGGGAAAATAGTTATTGTACGACCACATTTACCAGCAAAAATGACTAAGCAGAAGTTTCATAAATTCATCAAACGATTATAAATTTAGCACACATGTAGTAACTAAAATGTGTTTGTTTCATAGCTCTATGTATCATTTCATAATCAACATTAGTTCTTTTGAAAATTTTTTAATAATGTCCAATTGAGTGAAATTTGTTAAAAGGGTATCTTCTTAAGTAATAAATAAGCACACTAAGTTTAATTTCAATCGAGGTCTCTTTCTGGGGGTGTAATCCCCCCTCCCCCCGGAGCAACCAGGATTCCCCCGGTATGAAAAACAAATGTAACCCTTCTCTAGGGTGAAAAAATAGCCCTCTATTAGAAAAATGTGTCTCTTGCTATGAATAGCTTGTCGCGATTAAGGCCCGTATTCAAAGACGTTTTCTAACATTTTCCTAACATTCTCCTAACCTTTTCCTAACATTTTCTTAACATTTTCCTAACATTCTCCTAACTTTTTCCTAACATTCTCCTAACACTCACCTAAGGTTTAGGTAAGGGAAATGTTTTTAAGCCACGAAATTTAAATGATCGTTCCCGTGCTTTAGAAGTCATTTAGAGGCTTCGCATGATTTTTTTAGTAAGAACCTAAGATAGTTAAGTAAAAAAGTGATACCATTGTAAGTAACGTAATATATCGCAAAATCTCAATGTTATTAACTTATTACCTGGATTTACGACACACTTTGTCGTATTAATAACTATCTACATAAATTTATATAATATAAGTTACTATTAATCCACTTACCTTACTATTAGAGAACTTACCCTTTTTAACACCTCCGCCCAAGCCTTTTTCTTTTCTTCGGCCCGCACACAATCAGATTTTTTATTTTCTATGGTCTGTTTGTGGCGGGCTATCGATTCAAAGAGGAAATTCAGTTGGTCCGGTGTGAATAATTCAGCCATTATTATACCAAAAAAATTTTACACAAACAAAAATGAATTTGATGACAAAATACGAAAAACAAAATTGTGTAAATGATTTAGCAAAATGAAAACAGTGTTGCACTGATTAACAGGTCTTCATTTAGACACCTTTGGGTTCGTACAACCTGGTCCACGTTCAAACCTAAAACGCTTGATACTGCTTTATTTATGAAAGCTGTTACAATAATTGAACATTGTATTTGTATTAACTCTACTGTTTACTGAAAACATATGTAAATAAAGTTTCTAATATATTTAACATTCGCCAAAGCAAGGCCGCATTGTTGTTTATGACAAAGTGTGTCGTAAATCCAGGTAATAAGTTAATAACATTTAGTACGTTCACACACACTCTAGATCCGCGGATCGTATAGAATACGTATACAATACGGTCAACTAACTTCACGGTTCTTGCAGCGTATTTGTTTAGTCGATCGAGTGATAACTGATCCCGCCAAAACATGGCGTCTTGTATAGTGAACCTTCACTTGGTTCAGTGGGTAAGAAATCATTTCACGTATAGAAAAGGAAGCGAAAATTATTTCTAGATTCTACAATGTTATACATTGAAGTATAACGGGCAAAGTATAACATATGTGCAGCAAGGAGTTATGATGCAGTTTTCTAGTGAAGACCAGGATTCTCACTGAATACTCGATTTACAAATAGGTGACTTCAATGCATATTTTAATTAAAACTGAATACTTAATTTACAAATAGGTGAGGGTCAATCCATTTCAAGTGATCCAGAGATGTTGCTCGAAAAAAATGAAAATTGATAATTTTTTTCTGTGTTGGTCCTACCCATAGGTAGTCCAAAACGCCTAGTATTTATTTTTTCTACAGCCTCCTTCATTTTTAAAAATCACGTTTTAGTTCCCGAGACACCCAAATTTTGAGTTTTTCCTAAATTATTGAGGCTTAATATTTCGGCTTTGGCTTAACCTAGCTTAATGAAACACGTCTCGATTGAAAGTGTCCTGTTTGGGCTTTATATAGGAACCAATATTTTTTGTTCTACTGCTGCTAATGTACTCGTGAGTTTGCATAATAAATTTGACCACAAAGACTGAAAATACACTTTTTCATTATTTTTTTTAACAAGGAAGATAATATTGAAAAAATGGAAATATTTTTTGGTTACTAAGGTGGCCATAAGGAACAAGAAAAAAAATATTTTAATGTTCCAAATTTTACCTTTTGGGGTCAATGAATTATTGAAAGTTAAGATTTTCATGATTTTGTCGTTTTTCAGGGCGATTTATCGTCCAATGGGACTGGGGCGATTTTTTTCAAATTGGGCTTAAAATGACCTCTATGCATTGCAGTTTTACGCCCATTATGTAACATATTGTTTATTTTGGTTTTAAGGTGCTTTACAGCGTTTTTAAAATCAGCAGTTTTTGAGTTTAACGATTTCACAAAAATATACTGATTACTATTGAAAATAGGGTTTATCCAGGGGTTTCTTTGCTAATAAAACATAGTTAAAGGTATATATTATTTTTTTATGGAAATAAATTCGACATCACCACCCAAAGTGACCAAAAAGTAAAAAAAAAACGCTGTTCCATTACCATAAAACCTAAAATATGACCAGTAAGCCACATATTTCAAGTGTGGAGTCTTTTTGTATGTTTTTTGGGCCTGCGAGTTGAAAGAGAGTGGTCCGGAGTCGATATGAGCTCTCAAAGCCAGAGTACCTGGGTTTGAAATCATTTTTAGTTATGAACTTACATAATGTAAAAAAACGATAAAAATTTATTGTCCCCACCAGGATTCGAACCCAAGTACTCTGGCTTTGAGAGCTCATATCGACTCCGGACCACTCTCTTTCAACTCGCAGGCCCAAAAAACATACAAAAAGACTCCACACTTGAAATATGTGGCTTACTGGTCATATTTTAGGTTTTATGGTAATGGAACAGCGTTTTTTTTACTTTTTGGTCACTTTGGGTGGTGATGTCGAATTTATTTCCATAAAAAAATAATATATACCTTTAACTATGTTTTATTAGCAAAGAAACCCCTAGATAAACCCTATTTTAAATAGAAATCAGTATATTTTTTGTGAAATCGTTAAACTCAAAAAACTGCTGATTTTAAAAACGCTGTAAAGTACCTTAAAACCAAAATAAACAATATGTTACATATTGGGCGTAAAACTGCAATGCATAGATGTCATTTTAAGCCCAATTGAAAAAAATCGCCCCAGTCCCATTGGACGATAAATCGCCCTGAAAAACGCCAAAATCATGAAAATCTTAACTTTCAATAATTCATTGACCCCAAAAGGTAAAATTTGGAACATTAAAATATTTTTTTTCTTGTTCCTTATGGCCACCTTAGTAACCAAAAAATATTTCCATTTTTTCAATATTATCTTCCTTGTTAAAAAAAATAATGAAAAAGTGTATTTTCAGTCTTTTGGTCAAATTTATTATGCAACTCACGAGTACATTAGCAGCAGTAGAACAAAAAATATTGGTTCCTATATAAAGCCCAAATAGGACACTTTCAAACGAGACCTGTTTCATTAAGCTAGGTTAAGCCAAGCCGAAATATTAAGCCTCAAAAATTGGCGAAAAAACTCCAAAATTTGGGTGTCTCGGGAACTAAAACGTGATTTTTAAAAATGAAGGAGGCTGTAGAGAAAATTAATACTAGGCGTTTTGGTCTACCTATGGGTAGGACCAACACAGAAAAAAAAGTATCAAATTTTCATTTTTTTCGAGCAACATCTTTGGATCACTTGAAATGGATTGACCCGTGACTCCAATCTTCAATGCACATTTTAATTAAAACTGAATACTTGATTGTGAATCAATTACGTACCTATTTGTGAAATGGGTGACTTTAATGCACATTTGAATTAAAACTGAATATTAGAGAGATTACTTATTTGTGAAATAGGTGACTTTAATGCACATTTGAATTAAAACTGAATACTTGATTGTGAATCAAGTAAGTACCTATTAGTAAAATCGGTGACTTCAATAAATATTTTATTTAAAACTGAATACATGATATTAAACTACAGTTATAAAAAATATATTATCTATTTATATATTTTATTAACTAACCACTAGAAATAATTTTACCTACCTTAAAATTCCTTGTCTTGAGGTAAATTAAATTTCCCCACCCCAAAACTAAGCAGTTTTCACTACAACTTTTATGAACCAATTTTTATTTGAATTGGATGAACAGTTTGGCCTTTATTGAGTCCACAAGAAAATTAAACATACATCCTGATATACTGCAGATGCTGAAGCATGGGCGTTTGACGAAATAATGTTATCATATAATTTTCTTGCCATTACACTCCTTTACCCTAATATTATTAAAGTTAGGGCACTTAAATAATAAATTATAATCCAAAGTCAGCACAATCACGATTTAAAATGTAAATGTAATTCTTATTTTGAGTGAATTTCCAAAATTAAAATATGCTATACAAGAGAAGATCTTCTGTCTTTTCGCCTGTCTATGCCATAATTTAAACATGAATAGTCAGTGATAAAATACACTGTGCAAGGAATATAATAACGTAACAATATAACAACTATATAACATCTACATCTGGCAACTGTTCATCATTCCATCATTGATGGCTCGACATAATGCCATGTCCGGCATTGAGGGCCGATAGAGCCTGACCTCACTCTGCCCTTCTTTTAAAATTTTGAAAAATATAAAGTATTAATCAGAGATCAGCAGGGATTTCAGAATTTTAATAATAGGGAATATGGAGTTCAGCATTTATCAGTGCCCAGATGAGTTAGACCAAACGAAACAGAGTGGGACATGAAATTATGTCAAGCCATCAATAACAATAAATGTCTTACAGTTCCCACATGTAGCACAGTAACACTAAAAGGTTCACCTCGTCATTGAGGAAAGCATATGAAAAGGGAATAAGAGGAAATAGAATAAGATAGAATTATCTTATTCTAGTCCCCTTCTAAGGATACTCTAGTAAAGGTACCATTATGGTACCTTATGGAAACTGTCTTACTTCTAGACCCCTTATCACTGGTTTATTTTATGCAAGTCCTCCCTCAAAGTATTGGTTTCTTTTTTCTTTGGGGAGCGTGGAACGAATCCCCCTTTAATAGGTTAAGAAGGGAAATAAACAGTGTTGCCAGACCCATAACAAATATCCCTCTGGATTCAAGAGTGAGGGGGCGCCCCTGGGGCCCCTACAAACCAAAAAAAAATCTGTAAGGGCAGGCTAAGGTGGGAATTGGAAAAGCAATACTGGAAAAAAGGGATAGGTAAGGGTGAGTGGACAACATGGTTGCAATATTGTGTCAACTATCCATATTTTGCAAAACTCAGCAGCATCTATGTTAAGCATGCCAAGCATGATGGTAGAAAGAGACCACTATTTATCTTGGGTAAATACTTCACTTTATATTCTTGACATGGCATTATGTCACGTGGTCAATAAATACCTCAAAAGTGGAATCTATGGCTTGAAAAAGTGGAATATTGTTTTATCAACAATATAAGTGTTTACCTTTACTGTTGCAAAAAGATTATATGTAAGATTGTCACAGTATTCTGTTAACAATACAGAGCAGGTTTGCTGTGACATGCAATATAAATATAAAGATATATATATATTATATATATATATATATATATATATATATATATATATATATATATATATATATATATATAATATATATATATATATATATATATATATATATATATATATTATATATATATATATATATATATATATATTATATATATATATATATATATATATATATATATATATATATATATATATATATATATATATATATATATATATATATATATATATATATATATATAATATAATATAATATATATATATATATATATATAATATACAAATAAATAGCCTTCATTTACACTTATGCCCAGAATACAAAAAAATATTATTTATATATATATATATATATATATATATATATATATATATATATAATTAATATATATATATATATAATATATATATAATATATAATAAGTATTTTTTAGTATTCTGGGCATAAGTGTAAATGAAGGTACTATTTATTTACAAAATGGAATATAAAGAGAAAAAAGGAACTAAAACTTAGATATTAGACTAAGACTAATACTAGACTAGACTTAGGTATTTCTTGAATATGTAAATATTTATGTTTTTTTTATTTCTTTTGTCTAATAAATGGCTATTCTATTCTAATATAAAGAAACACAATAAAAACAAAACCCGTAATATATTTATTTAAATAATGTTATATGCAAAGTAAAATGCCTACTCCAGCCAGAATCCATTTAGATGGCTTTTCTCTTGTTTTCAAGACAAACGTCCAGACAAAAGTGGGTCCTCGTTGCCTTGTCTTGTACACAGGACAGTCATACACATTCTTTGTTTCCTGTCATAGATTAAATGTCATGTCATAAAGAAACTGATTAGAAATATTAAAAATAGCTGATCAAATACGGAACTAAGCTTGAAAATCTTATATGACTTCAGAGAAAAATACAAGGGCTTGTTTCACATCGGCAACAAATTTAAAAGATTTGCTCATCTCTCATTGATTTTGAATTTGTTCAAAGTTTTATCAGATTTAGTCCTTTGGCCTCTACCACAAAGTGTATAATATACAACATGGGAGTAGGAGCTATTCATGTTTAAATTATGGCATAGCCAAAAATTCTCTCGTATAGCATATTTCAATTTGAGAAATTCACTCACAGTGAGAAATAAGAAAGCTTTTATATCAAAACCATAAGTAGTTATCACTTTTAATATCATTCATCATCGTCTTTTAAAACTGAATGGAGAGCTCCTAATAAATGGAACAGTTAAGGATTCTAAAAAGATTTCTACATATTTAGTATTTAGCATATTTGTTAAATTCTCCATGACCCTTATAGTTGGGTCCATGTCTCAAACATTTGACCCATCAATCCTCACCAGACCAGCAAATCGTTCGATCAGCTGGCTCAATTTCAAGATGACCTGTATAGGTTGCACTGTCTTCATATTTCTTTCGTAGAGAGACATATTCCAGTTGTATTTGCCGTTTTAGCGAATTTTCAAAGAAAAAAAATAAGCTTATGAGGTTGGACGGGTCCTGAAAGGGGGGAGTTGGGACAGGTGGAGGGAACTCACTGGTCAAGAATATATAAATATTGTTGAGGTATGTACACGATAACTTTCGAACGCTTTCTCGGATAGAAATATAACTTGGTACAAAAATCAACCTTGCTAATGTCCCGAACCCTATTGTTTATGAAATAAATATGACGTCATTAACCGACAATAATGACCCCACAAACTTTTCAAAAAATCACAGATCTTCATATTGTGTTGAAATTAGGCTGACATTTTTTACACACATAGTACTATGTATGGTTTATACAAATACGAAGATCTATTTAATTATCAGTATTAGTTCCAGTTTTATTGATTGACATATAAATATGTCAAACAAAACATAATTGTCATTGATTGACATAATGTAAAGAAATCACGATTTTTGACTAATACATTTGAAAATTGCTTATATTGTGGCAGTATGCCACTTATGTAAACCAGCAATATGACGAACTAATAAAATACAACAGCCATGTGACGGCGAAGCAGCCCCTAGCGCCGACGTTGTGTAGCGTCTAAGGGCTGAAGTCCCTTTTTTTTAACGTTTAAAGAAGCATAAAGACTAGATTTACCTGTTTATCTTGAGTTATAGCCTTGACATGTATTAAAGGCATCATAGGAAACATTTCCTTAGGTCTAGAGTCAGCAATAACACCACTCTGCATATCCCACCTTGCTCCCTCCATGAATAGAGAGTTTATGTAAGCGCCTTCCCTGGGCGCAGCTCTGTCAAGTACAATTGAACAATTACTTAAGTGTTCCATTACTTAAATCAAACACAATTGGGAGTGAAAACAATTATTAAAATAATTAATAACAATTAATTAATTATTATTATTATTATTATTATTATTATTATTATTATTATTATAACAATCAATAATAACAATTATTTCTTATTCTAAATAATCAATAATAATAATAACAACAACCAATTGTTCCTGTCTTCATACCTTTTGTTTTTATTTTGGTTCATTTGTACCAAATAAATATAGGAAAAGTATTGTGTTTGCAAAAAATACGAAACCAGGATGTCACCAGAATTATCTGTTTCTGGTGTTTTTAAGGCCCCTTGAGTGGTTTTTGTCTGTCTGTATGTGTGTGTGTGACTGACTGTTATCCTCGTAGCTCCCAGTGTCTTTATGCTAGAGAGTTGAAACTTTACACAAAAATTAGTCTATAGGTGTAATTGTGCTATCCAAAAAATAATTTCTGAATCATTATATATGGTTAACGAAGTCATTAATTAAAATTGGTGCATTTCTGTTAGACTACTGGAGTTACTTGAGTCACTCACTTAATGTCATGATCTTCTTGGTTGCATTGATCTATAAGAGATATGAATGCTACTTCACCATATTGCAAGCCCTAGGCGGCAACCCACCCAAGTACTGAAAATGAAAAAGTAATGAAAATATTCAAACAACTATTTTCAGTACTTTTTTATTTTTTTTTAGCAAAATTTAAAAAAAATCAGCAAAATTCAGGGTTAATAATTTTTTTCACAAAAAAAGGTATATATTAATATTTTTTGGGACGCTGAATCGAATGAAACCGATCCGAAGTCAATATGACCACTCTAAAAGATCAAAAAAACCTTGTAAATGACCAGAAACTAAAATTTTGGTCGATAAAAAATAAATTTCGACCAGGGAGTCGTTATCTATGTATTTTTGGGTGCTGAATCATATATATTTGGTCTGAAGTCGATACGGCTACTCCATATGACCAAAAAGTCGAAAAAACAGTGGTCAATACCTGACAACGTTAAATTTGGCCCCTAAAGTGGGGGGTCATTCTCCATGTTTTTTGGGCCTGTGAGTTGAATGGCAGTGTTCCAGAGTCGATCTGAGGACTCAAACTCAGGGTACCTAGTTTCAAATCCTGGTAGGGACGATAATTTTTTATTGTTTTTTACATTATATAAGTTTATAACTACTAAATGATTCTGACGCGGTGGTCCTCAAGTCAGGCGAATTAAATTTGGAATGCGTGTTTCCGTGCTTAACAACCCACTTCTTGGTTAAAGTTCAGTTACAAACTTATATAATGCAAAAACCGATAAAAAATTATTGTCCCTACCAGGATTGTTGTTAAGCACGGAAACACACATCCCAAAGAAAATTTGTCCGACATGCAGACCACTGCGCCAGAATTTTTTGTAATTGTGTGAGAGAAGTAGCACTTACGACACTTCCTCTTTGAACTTTTTAGTAACATCACATTGAAGACACATCTTATCCAGGGGCCACTCATTCTTCCTAGCTGTACTCTGCATTATAGCAGTCAGGAATGACTGAGGATTGAAAAATCCAGCCAGCCATATTGAACTCGGCAACTACAAAAAAGTATAATTAAAAGAATCAAAAGGTTCTTCACAAATAGAAAATAAAGGCATATTAACAGTCAACCATAGAGATCGAAATATCTTAAAGAACATTTAAAATACAAATCAAAACATAGATAATGTGCGGGAAGCCAAAAAAATCATTTATTAAAACCCTAACTCACTTTCAATAAGGTTACACAGAGCCCCTGAGAGCCCCAAAAAGATGTTTCAGGCCTCTTAATGTTTAATATTAAAGACACTACTTTATAAAGGTCACCAGAAACTTATGAGATCAATTTCATTAATTAATGTTAAAATATCGAGTACAAAGTACCTCGATATTTAAAGTAAAGATTCATTTGAACCCAGATTAACCAACTACATAATTTTTGCTGAAACTAACAGGTTTTAAAAATATACTTACAGTAAAATCAGCTATCCAGTTCTCAAGTTCACGGAGCCTGGACTGCAAGTCCATGAACCAAGCAGTGAGTCCAAGCATTGACGGATAGGCACGGGCAGACCAGAGAGGAGGAACTACATCTACAAATAAAGATCCTTCTAATTCTTCCATATCACTTGTAATTGTTAGTTCTCCCTAGATAAACAATTATTCATGAGTCACTAGTAAGCCTTGGTGGACCAGAGGGATAATATTAATAATGCCCGTTTAGAGCCTTGAGGCTCAGCAGGGTTAACCCCGTGCGGAAACAACATCAGGTGGTAATCTAAAGTTGACTACAATTTATTTGGACAATAAACTTAATATAAACTGAGAACGTAAACTGGGGTGCAAACCCCAGACCTCTGTGGTGTCATAGGTCAGTATAATAACTGATGCCTCGATGACCTTGACCTTGAAGACGACTACCAGAGGGATAAGCTTCAAAAAATTTGGGAAGGAATAATTGATTAAACAAAATAGGAGAAAATATAAAATTAGCTAGAAAGTATTAAGGTGAAATGAGCTCATCTCTAGAGCATTAGACTTTGGTACAGCAGGTTGCAATCTCACCAGGGGAGGTCAGATTCAACCCCCCAAATTTTATTTTTATACTTCACCAAGCAATTAATTTTACCTGTATCAGTTGAGATTTCTTACTTATCAATAATATTAGTTTTCGAGAAAAACAAAGGTACACAAACAATGTGGGAGTTTAAAGTATTGGTAAACACCCTAGTTTTTTTTCAATTTTAATGTCTAATATCCTAAAAGTCTACCAACTTATAATCTCGATATTTTTCAAAAGATTTAAAACTTAAATCCATTAAGTTGTATTTATTTAAGTTCAATAATATTCTAAGTTCTAACATGTATTTTTAATGATATTTTATAAAAATCCATGGTATTTTTTATTAAACTTGAATCTTGACATAACAACTTATAACCTCTGTTTCAAAAACATAGTTTTGGCTTCCAGCGGAATTTGTTTGGTTGAAGCCCTAGAGAAAGAAGAAGCTTCATTTTTGAAAGTTTAGTAAGAATAAAATATGTTCGATGATAAGTAGAGCACAGTATTATGTTATCCGAGTAAGTAGGGAGGGGGTTGTGGACAGTATGATCCAAGATCATACCATCTTCATAAACAGAGATTGCAGTAATTTAAATAATAGATATTTTGGAAAACTCAGCTGTACCTTAAGGCCCAGATTGAGTTCCTTAAGAGATTTCTTGACTTCTCTCATTAATATATTCATTCTCTCACACTCCTGGAAAGCCACAATAATATATGGAGTTCTCTCTTCTGTTTTAGCCATTAGATCCACAATACTAAACTCCTCTGGACATTTTTCTAACAGATCCTCCAGTATACCTTTAACCTAACAACAAAAATCCAACAATCAATAAAAAAAAATCACAGAATAATATACTTTTACAGAATATATACTTAAAAATTCCAGTTCAAATAAATTGAGGTCAAAGATTATGTAGTATACCTACATATCTTACTACATAATCTTTGATTGAGGTATACATGTCATTTATTACACAAAAAAATTCAAGCTAGTAATTTTAATGGTTAGCTTGATTGCTAAAAGGGGTTTAAAAAGTTTGGTAACATCTATAAGTAAACTTACTTAAAATTTTACTGTTTTAGAACTTTACTTAATACTACTTCAATTTAAGTAATTAGGCTGAATAGGCGACAATGTTTATCTCTTCATAACAGAAGGGAATGAATTGCAAGGATCCAATTTGATCCTGAGTTTAAATCTGTTTTTTTTTTAATTTTCTAAAATGTTTTTCCTTACTCTGAGAACCACTGGGTTTAACCTTTGTAATTCAGTCATGTTTTTAGCATCAGGCTTTTAGAATATAAATATAATTATAATGTTCATACACAATATAAATCACTTACACTTACTTTACATTATATATAATAAAATTAATAATAAAAAATAAAATCAATTACCCTATCTTCTCTAGAAACACCACCTAGCCCGGCTGCACCAGCATCCCTAGGCTGCATTTCGAATATAATTTTAAACATAAACTCAGCCTGAGTTGTGAGAAAGCCTATCTCAGCATTAGGATGTAAACCATAGAGGGTTGGGTTCTCAACAGGCAATACATGATCCACGTAACTATGGTAACCTTTGTAGTCGGTATTGGGTGGGGCTTGGAAATTGGGTGCAAACATCAACTCTCTTTCAAGCTGAAATCAACAAAAAAAAGAGTCAAATAGTGAGACATAAAAAGGTTGTTCAGCCTCTATATAGGATATAATTATGTATGCAAAATTTCATTTTGTTAAGTAAAAAATTGTTTAAGAAATTAATAATATAAAAAATAAGTATTTTAATCTGAAACCAGCATGATTTAAAGTCACTCCATATCAAATCAACACAGGTAAAAACACGTGATATCTCCAATTTAAATTTTAAAATATAATATAATTTGGCTGACAAGTAGGCTCCATATATAGAAGGAAGGAAAAATACAGATTTTTGGCTCATTTGGTGCAGCCATATTGCCGCAGTAGTAATCACATTTTACAAATAATGTGATTTTTCAAAATTTCTTTGACTAAAAATTGGGTGTATTTAAAATTCTGCATAGGGTATTTTTATTTTGGTGGCGTTTGAAAGCTTAAACTTGACCCTTTAAAATAGTTTTTGCATATATAAGTTTTTATTATGAGCAAATATAAAATAAAAATTATGTGGAATGATTTATTTTTTTCTTTACAGTTCAGAATGTTTTCTTTCTCTTTAGTTAATCTATTGTAAACATGGAGGCTAATGATGAGTAATTAAAACCTTTTTGTTGTCTTATTATATTTTGATATAATTTAAAAATAAAATACACTAAGAATAAACAAACAAGTAAAATGAATATAGTAATAAATAGTTTTAAACTATTTTTTAAGACCTGACATAAAACTGTTAAAATATCTTTTTCTCTTTGCTTTTTAATGCAATGAATAATAATTATTATTCTTTTTATTTTTCAGACACAAGATGGGACGGAATAAAACTTCAACCAAACGACTTCATCAAAATGATATTTTGCTTTTATTTGTGGTCACAAGGCATATTCATGTTTCAAAGAATACCTTTTACAAGAAATGAAAAACAAAATTGCAGGAATCAATAAAAAAACTTAAATAATTTAACTGTGAACCACAAAAACAGATACTGAAATCAGCCAAACACAAATGTTTATCACTAATTGTCTGGATCTTTCCTCTCAAACTTTGATTCCTGCAATTTTGTTTTTCATTTCTTGTAAAAGGTATTCTTTGAAACACGAATATGCCTTGTGACCACAAATAAAGGCGAAATATCATTTTGATGAAGCAGTTTGGTTGAAGTTTTATTTCGTCCCATCTTGTGTCCGAAAAATAAAAAGCATAAAACAATGGAGACTAATACTAAAAATAATAATAATAATTATTATTATTATTATTCACTTTTATTGTTTTTTACTTCATTATATTCTTTTATTACGATGTTTGGGGTGAAAGCCACTGATGAAAGGAACTTGTAGAAAGGAAAATACTATCTTGGCAAAATAAAATTGATAATAGTCATACTCACAAGCTCAGGACTGAGAAAGACCTGTAGGTAAGTCCTACAAAGCCTCCTGTCCCAATCATCTGTAATATGTCCTCCATACATAATCTCTCCAAATAAATATCTTAAATCTTCCCAGGGTATCTTAACGTTATTTTCTAAGTAGTTGTACAGTACTGATACACTTATTGTTAAATCACCTGCACAGTAAAAAAGAAATAATAATAATAGACAGGTTAACCAATGAAAACTGGCTTTATCTTACTTTGTTGTGCAGCTGAACAAAGCACCTTTGATCAGCTGTCTATTAAAATGTCTGATTTATCATTAAAACTGGGAGCACTAAAGGAGTTCATCGTATAATGATATATAAAAGAGTCTCTCCACTTAATTTTTACTAACAAACTTTACTTTATCCTTAGAGTGAGCGTGAAGGGAGTCCATTATAAATAATGAAAGAAAAGAAGTCTCTCCACAAAATAAAACTTTATTGGTAAAGTCCTTTGATGATGGCCTCTAGTTAGGTTGAAAGCGCTTTGCCAATAAAGTTTTATTTTATGGAGTGACTTCTTTTTTTCGTTATTTTAAACTTTACTTTATATAGATTTCTTACAACTGTTAGAATTGTGGGTAAAATGTTGCTCGTCATGCATTCATTGAGGCAAAAAAGGTATTTTAGCAAATTTAAAAAAAAATGAGCTTATGAGTTGGGGTCATAGAGATAAGAGGGGTTTATTTGGGAGGGAGGACTAACTGATCAAGAATATACAAATATTTATTTTTACACACACACACATATATTATATATGTATATGTATAATGTATATATATATATATATATATATATATATATATATATAATATATATATATATATATATATATATATATATATATATTATATATATATATATATATATATATATATATATATATATATATATATATATAATATATATATATATATATATATATATATATATATATATATATATATATATATATATATATATATATATATATATATATATATATTTGCTGTTATATATATTTGTATGAATGTATGTGCGAGATAGATTTTGTTTCTAGACATTTCTATGGGATAATATTACTTTCTAATGCTTTCTTGGATCAAAATTAAACTTGTGACCAAAATTGTTGAAACTCTAATTGTTTACGTAATATGTTTGACACCATTAACCCACAAGATTAACTCAGCGAACATATCAAAAAGTTGTCTGATCGGGCTAATATTTTATAAACATGTACTACTATGTATGGTTAACAAATATACTGAGTTAAATTTTATTATCAGCATTAGTTCCGGTTTTATGAATTGACATATACAACACAATATAAACAAATAATGTTTTTTGACTAGTACATTTGAAAATTCGCTTACAACGTGGCAGTGTGCCACTTGATTGTTTTGGCTGTTTGATAAACTGATATAGGACAACTGGAAGTAGCCACAAGGAAGCCTGGTGCTTAAAGACCTCTTGTTTTGATTTAATTTAAATTTATTATCTTCAAATAAGTCAAGCATATACAAATACAGACCAACATTAAAAGGATAAGATCTATTCCAGCCTTGTGCACCGAATTTCTTTCTCTCTGCCACACAACCATGAAAATAGCAAAGAGCGAATAATATTGCTTTGAATTCGGCTTCTTTGGTGCACCACTCTAGTGTCTCCTGAGTGAAATTGTCCAGCGCCTAAAATCATCAATTTGGGCTTTTAATAACTGTAGTAAATTCTTGAAGTTGGTAGTACCGACTGAAGATAATGTGTGTGGATAAGCTTATAATTTTCTAAATATTGTCATAACTATATAGAGGATTTGACGAAAAGTTAATTCATTAAATTGTTCAATATTTAAGGCAAATATTCACATGTTTTAGTTAAATTGTATGTTTTTTTATTAATTTCAAAAGAAATAAACTCTTAAATATAATTTTCCCTTGATAAAAGTTGGTTTAGAGCAGTGGTTCTCAACCTTTTTTCAACCCCCCCTCTTTAGATTCTTAAATTTTCCATCAATATTTGACTCACTTCCCTCGTTCTCAGGATGTTATAATTTTGCTCAGGCTAAGGTGGTATTAGATTTATCACTTATTTACCTTAGATCTCACTGTGCTCAACTTCAGAATAGAGCAGGTATGTAAAATTTAGGGTGTTATAAATTCAGACTTGCTTCGCTTGTCCTCAGAATTTCATGATTATCCATAGCCTAAGTTCGTATTACTTCAGTCTCGCTGCGCTTGACTTCAGAATGAAGTGCTTATCTAAAGCTTAGGGTGTTGCTTTTGAACTCACTTTGCTCATCCGCAGAATGTCATATTACCAGATTCTTAAGGTGATATTACTTTGGCCTAGCTACACTTGACCTCAGAATTATTATGTAACCTAATATGTAGGGTGTTATAGCCTTAGTTTGATTAAAGCTTAAAAAATTAATTCAGCAGGTAGGCATTTAATCAAATAATAGGGGTTACACTTTTATATCATGTTCACGGATGCATTCTACTTTTATATCAGTTTAGTTCTTTATTCTAAAGAATTTTAGCACTATATTATATCAATGTATCACATGATTTAATAATTTGCATTTTATGTGGTAAAACATCATGACTTTGACAAATCTAAACAAACTCATATATACAATTTTTAAGTATTGGACCTAAAAACATGAATACCTATGGAATTTCTACTACAAACTCATTAAAAGTTTCAATTGATAAAAGGTGAACACAGGGGGATTCAAGGGTAACAGACTTAAAAGCATGATTAGAATCACTCAGGAGCACATAAAAATACTGAAATCAAAGATCAAGTTGAAACCTGAGTTTTTGGTTTTTAGGGAGAACACACTAGTTATTCAATCAACCTGTATGTGCAGCAAAATAAAAATTATTTTTACGTCAGACCCCCTGAATTTCATAAGGAGTGAGGGAGACTATAATTCTAACTATAATTCTTAAATGAAAATTCATTTAGCTCTCAAGGTTAATAAATTAACTATACGCTAAATGAATTATTGAAATTGCTACATACCATGTGAAGATTAGCCAGCATGCCAGAGGGCGGCTCACTAGTTATCTTAACAGAATTTTCTAAAACACCCTGTGACCAAATTTAAAAAAAAATCAACAACATTCCATGTAAACAGCAAAGGCATTAGGGTGGAAGGCAAATAGCCCCACTGATGTATATGAGGAGGATATCCTCTAACATAAAGAAATCATCGGTAAATATGACGGTACTAAGAACAGAAAGTTTGCATTTAACAAGTAGATAAGCAGAAGAAAGGTATATACACATTTTTATATTTTTTTGCAAAGTCATTAATAACGGTTATTCAAGTCAAGATAGCACAATCATACCTAAAAATTGGTTTTTGAACCAAGTTTTAAGTCTCTAGCATAAATTCAGTAAGTGCTACGACAATAACACACACACATACAGAGGGACAACTTGGTAAAACCACTCAGGAGGTCTTAAAAACACCTGAAATAGATAATTCAGTTGAAAGCCCAGCTTCAGATTTTTTTGGGAACACCTTACTTTTCTTATATACCTACGGTATAAATGAGGAAAAGTAAAAAAAATGCTTTAGAGATTTTCTCCTTCTATTAGGCAGCTCTTATTTATACAATTATCAAATCTGCTATAAATACCTGAGGTATTCTATGCATGCTGGGGTCAGCTGCAGGTTCTGCACTGATAAACAACCTGTACTTAGGATTAGCATGTTCCTGACACTGTTCCATTTTCTTATCTAGCGTAGGTAACCAGTTAGCTACTAAATGAATATTCTAAACACAAATAAAACTTTACATTAGTCGACATCAAAGCTATATCTTCAATGGCTAGGTTAAGTCCCAAGGTCAGGTCCAACAATGTTTTCCAAAATAAAGCTGCTTCGTATAAGCAGCTTTTTATTGTACACATTATGCACAATAAATGTGAGAAAAGTCTGAAGTACAAAAAGGGGGAGTTTTCAAACTCTTAACAATCGCTGGTCTTAATGATGTACTGCTTCAGTGAGAAAAAAACACCTCAATATAAAATGCAAAATGTTTATTTATGCCATAAATAATTGGTAACTATTTAATAATTGGTATTTATATTTTTAATTAACCCTGGATAATCAAATCTTTTATTTCATGATGTTTATCTATTGACCTTGTCACATTACACATTCTAATTTTATCGCATAGCAATTATATTTTATTTTCAAGACTATGACCACAATTTCCACCAAATTTGGTATACCTAATCCACCAAAATTACCAGCAGAGGCAAGGCCAAGATAGGTAATTTACAATTTGACTGCTGATGTAAAGTTGAGCATTACCTGTAGTATAACCCAATGTCCTAGTTTACTAGCAGACTCCATAGCATTCTCTGCCACTATCTCCTGTCCCTGGCCCAGAGATATGTTATGGAAATTCCTCTTATCTGTAGTGAATCCTAACTTCTTGCCTACTTTCTCTACATCCTACATCAAATCAAAGATAAAAAGTTAGTCTGATGCATTTCAAAAGTCGGGTACAGGGTACCTCGGTAATTTTCCTCACAACTTTGGAACCGCTTTGCCTGTCCTCAGAATGTCATGAAAACTGGCTGTAAAGCTACTACTTCTGTGCTACCTTCGTTGTTTGAACCACATTATTTTTTGTTATTTTTTATGGTTCACTCATAAGTTTTAGCTTTATGTTCTAATCAGCTCCCGATTAGAACAGCTCCGCTTTATGTTCTGGTATCCCGATCATTATCGGGATACCAGATTATTTGGAATGCCATCTAAACAATAAGTTTGGAACAATATTCATTTGCTAAAAATATAAGAATAGTTTTACATACTCTAGTGGGGTCAACTCCAGGCGAGAGAATGAAGAAAGTGGGGACCTGCGCACTCGTCTCTTCATATGACTTGGCAAACTCCAAGGCTCTGATCTCTACAAATTTACTTCCCAGGTTTTCTTCTACAAAGCACCTGAACAATAACAAAATAAATTAGGTTCCCTGATATATCACAAGCAAAATTTCTTATAACTTACATTTTGTCTCTAATCATTAAATATGAAGGGAGAATGTCCTAAATTGCATAATAATGTCCTGAATAAAATCTCTGTAATTAATAAGTGGGTGCCCATTTTTTGACCATTATTTATTATTTTTAAAAGCATACATACATTATAATATAAATAACAGCATAAAACATTTATAAATAATATAATAATAATAATAAAGTCTATTTGACAATGGATATGCAAATGAAACCATGAAAATAATAAAATATATAGCCACATAAGCTACAGCTTGTGCGCGGCTATATATTTCATCATATTTGTTTTTCCTTATAATTTATAGATAGTATTTGTTATTGTATAATGTTAATCAAAACATTACTAACTTATAACCCTAACTTGTAACCCTTCTTATTAACAATAGGAAATAGATATTTATTCTTACTAATTGATTAAAACTTGGTTGATAATTTCTTGATTCATAGACTTATCTAAAACATTCACGTAATTTTTATACAAACAATCTTATAAGCTCAAAATTCTTTGGAAGTTCCCTAAAAAGATATTTTAAGAACTGAAAACTGTTTAATTAATTGATAATCATAATAATTAGAGTTAATTAATTAATTTTTTTACATATTTGTTATTATACTTTGCCTATAAGCTCGCAGAAACCCTAAAATCTTTCCACGAACCCCAAGAGGTACACCCCTTACCCCACTTTGAATATTCCTCTGGGATCTTATTTCAGAGACCCAGAGCACAGGTGTCTGAAAGTATCCACTTCACACAATGTTTTTAAGCGCTGATTCTTTCTCAAGCAAGCATAAAAAAACTTGCTGCTCAATTAGTAAGGCTGAAATTAAGGGAAACTTTCATGTTGAAGATCACCTAATTTTCATTTAACCTGTTGAGAACCAGGTATCAGTAGGCTCACTATTTTTAGTGTGAAAACCAAAGTGTGGCTTGACTGAGAATTGAACCAGGGTAACCTTGAGACTATAGGTGGCTCTGGGTGATCTTGAAAATGCCTGATGCTCTAACTAACTGAACCATCAGTGAACCAAAGTTTTACTTACTTAACAGCGTAGGTCATTCTGTCGGGTCTCATACTCCTCATCATACAGAGCCTCTGTAGAGAATTTTTATTCTTCCAATCTTGAGGAAATTTATCCCTCTCTGGTGTATCTCCTTCTATGAACTTTTTCCATCTCTTAGCTGATCCTTCTATGTCTTTGTCTAGATTCCTACACAACCAAGTATTGCAGAATTAAAAGTCATCAAATAGTGCCTCTGTGGAGTAATTTTTATTATTCAAACCAGGTACCTGTTCCAACCCTAAGAGAGTTTTATGTCTCTCTCTCTTTCTGATTTATCTCTTTCAATGAACTTCTTCAGTTCCTTGAGAGGTTAGAAATTTAGCGATTCATAGACAAGGATAGTTCTAAATGTCTAAATGCTAGGAGTGAGGGTAGCACTCTGTGTGTATTCAGGCGGTGGCAAAGGCACCATGCCCTCCAGTCAAGTACTCACCTTTAAACACACTGTTTGATTACTAGCCTCACTTTCACCATTTTTAAATTTTTTTAAATTTTTAAATTTTTATTCTTTTGACACCTTATTGTCGTGTTTATTTTAGAATTCTTTGTTTATTGTATTATTTTATTTATACTCTATTTTTTCATTTTATTAATTGTTCAATTGTTTGTCATGTAGGCACTGATGATGACAGTTAACGGTTGAAAGCCGGCTCTGTTATATAAATATAATAATGTGTGGAGAGACAAAAACTGTTCTATTTTTATTCATTCTTTAGTTCAATTATCTTTATCTTATCTTATCTTATCAATGTGAACCTTGAAGGAAAGTACTTCTGTTTACAGCTTTGCTGTGTGGAAGGTAAATTACGTACTCTCAGCAAGCCTCGAGTTTTCGAGTCTCAGTCAAGGCGAGTCTCAGAGCCTGAACAACCATTATCTCCTTCTGAATTTTTCTTTCAGGAGCTAACCATAAACCTTGTGAATACATGGCAATGCTCTACCATGCACTACACTAACCCAATAACAAGCAACAGTACCAAAAGCTTTGACAAAGTTATTTGATTACCTGAAGTCATCTAACTGAACAAGTGCCTTAATACCTCCCCATAGCACTCCAGTAAGGAACTCTACAGGAGATGTTAAGTTGGGCACATATGGAAACCTGAGCAAGAAATCTACCTCTGCAGCAGATATCTCTTCACTCCTCAGCAATATCTAAAAACCAATAATATCTATAAATAGACAAATATCAGATGATCCATAATAATAAACAAAGGCATCTTAAAAAAATGATTACTGTGCCTTAGTACAATCAGAATTACAATATGGCAAATTAGCTGCGGAGGGAGCTTTTCCAACAATCTTAAATTCAATACATCATAAAAAATCGGGTAGGGGTATCTTTGAACTTCTCCTCACCAGATGGAATTTGATACCATTTCCTCTATACTTTTTACTCGCTTCCCTTATTTGTTGAGTTTTTATTAGCTATGGCAGCTTACTCTTGTAATAAATAAATAAAGAAACTATTTTAAGCACTGTGGTGATATCTTCAATTTTGATGATTTAATTAATTTTTTAATGAGTAAAAATAAGCAAAAGCGGGATAAGATTGTTTGGCAATATTATAGGACCTGTTTTAGTAGAATATCACCATTGGTATATTAGTAAGTTGGTAAGGATACAAAATAAAATTAACAATTAATTAATACAAACCTGAATAGTAGTCTGAGCCATGAATATAAGTTTATCTCTTTCAAACAGAGCTCTGTTAGTGTATACAAAGGAAGCATAGGATATGGAGTCTATAAGGTTTACTATTCTCTCTGGTACTGTATCTGCTCCTACTGCTTCTCTCATAGCTCTCTGGAAAACTACGTTGAATGCCTAAAAAATTACAAAAACCCAATTACAATAAATATCTTATAAGTCCCAAATTTTTAACTTTGAGACCTAAAAACGCCACATGTTTTTAGGTCTTATTGAACTCAAACCTTTAAAAAACATTGGATTAAACCCAAAATTTAATAGGATCTTTCTCTCAAAGGACTTTTTATTCACCAAGTTTACACTACTTGCTTTAAAAATTTTGATATGAAAAAACAGCTGTTTTAAAAGAAGCAACAGGTATCCAACTTCGGAGAGAAAAAAATTGGGTACAGGGTACCTTGGAACTTTTCTTCGCCACATTTATACTGCAACATACCCTTGGACTCGCTTTGCTCGTCTTCAGATAGTAAATGCATCTGTATCATTCTCAGTGGTCACCCATACATCACTGACCACACTTGATGCTCCTTAATTTTTATGATCCAACAAAAATCATGGATATACTTGTCGCATTGAAACAAAACTTAGTGTACTTATTTATTAGGTAATAATATACACTTGTAAATTTCAACTGAAAATGACCATTTCCCAATTTTTTAAAAAATGTATTTAAGTCATTTAATAAATATTGAACTATTGCTGATAATGAGATGAAACTGATAATGTTAGTCTTATACATAGTTACATGCATGCTAAATTTCAATCAGATCGCATATAATATCTTAATTCTCTCTGAATGCATCTATAATCTAAGTTATTAAAAATTTAACTTACTTTTAAAGAAAACTGATAAAGAGGGTTTATTTTAGACAATTCATTGAGAATAAAGTAAATAATAGATCCCCTGATAGCAACAGGTCTGTACAGCTCTCTCACTGTATCTATATTCCGAGATGTTTTCTTCGCTTCCTTTACTTTAACAGCTATTTCCTCAGAGGTTTTCTTAGTGCTCTCTAAGTTTTCCACCAGAGCTCTATCTGACAGAATATCAGGTCCTGCATTAGTCAAGCGCTCCAACAAATTGTCTTCTAATCTTTTAAGAGTTATTTTAAATGTGTTTTGTTGCTTTGTTAATTGATTCTGAAAAAAAGTTTAATCAAACTAAGAAGATAACATAAATGAAATGAAATGTCTGTTTCAGGACCTTTTGGCACATCAGGGTATTTCACTTTTAATGAATACCCTAAATTAATGAATTAAAATTAATTAAAAGAAAATAATGCAGAACCTGCCCCATACGTAAGCAATATTCTTTAAAGACATTTAATCGACTCCAAAATGAAGACTGAGGATAAAAACAAAAAAATGGTGTCTACAGACTTTTATGCTCAGAACCTAAATTCAAGGCTCAGTACATAGGTAGAACAGGAAGAATGGTAGAAGAGTGGAAAAAAGAACATAAAGGTAGAACAAAAATAATAAATAATCTTGATACCAAAATAAGCGATATGAAATTAGAAAGTAATATCAACGTTATATTACAGAACCGTTTACCTAAAAAAGACAGAGAAATGTTAAATAAGAAGAAAGCTAAGCTAAATACAGAAATAAAGGATAAAGAAAAAAGAAGAGATAGATATTATAAAGAATTAGCCTTTGCAAGACACCTGATTGACACCAACCACAACTTCACCAACGATGACAACACACTTCTACATGAACAGAACTTAGGAAGACGACTGAACACTCTGGAATCCATAGGAATTCACCTAGCCAGTCAGAGAGTCCAAAATATAACAGAAAAATGTTTAGACATATTATTTTAAGGACTGTTACCTTAACTCAAAGAGACTAATACTATTAGAGGGAGGATACAACAGTTCTTATCATTCCTTTGGTAGCTAGGTGCCATAATGGTACATTGATGACGTCATTTTTTATTTTCCATAATAATTACAATTTCACGTAAATATTACATTATTTTTGACTATTTTAATAATTAAAATAAGTTTTAATTATTATCTATTCATGTATTCTTTAATTTTCTGGGTTGAATAAAGTGGTTTAATCACTGAAAAATGTCCGCCATTTGTTGAATGTGTGCCTTAACAGGGGTTGTAGAGGGGTGGATATATATATAAATAATATATATTCGCTATATAGAACTGAAGTCTTTTCAGATCTATAAATAGTACATAGTAAAAAATACTCGCTAGATTACATATAGTTACAATATAGCATATAAAGAAAGTCTCTTTCACTCGCTAGATTGTGTATGTTCATAATATTGCATAGTAGAAAAGGCTGCATGTATTAATTTTAATAAGATACATGTATAAGATAATGTGTATACAATGTCTATACAATAATGTAAAAGACTAATTTATACAATAAATTTTATTATAATATTATTGATTAATAAATGTATACAATAATTTTAATGTATTGCATGTATAAGATTAAAAAAAGGGGCACGCTGAATTGCATATGTTTTTAATTATTCATAAAAAAGGGGCTTCACTCGCTAGATTGCATATAGTAATAATTATACATAGTAGAGTAGCTCATTTATGTATAGTGAATTATGTATAGAAAATAAAGGCTTGCTAAATTGCATATATAGAATTTTATAAAGTAAAAAAGGGCTTGCAAGATTGCAGTTATTAGTAATAGATAGCAAAAAGTACTATCTATTACTAATAACATTAGTAATGTTACCACCAAAATATACTAAGTTTTTGTATTATTTTTTATGCTAAAAAATGTATTAATTTTTAATATAATAATTAACACTCTTTTTTATTTTTTTCAAATTGTCATTATAATTGTTCCCCCACACTCAATCCTAGGATTTGTGGGATTTTTCAATTTTTTTAAAGATATTTCTATTGTGTCTTTAACTTTTTTGTGTATATATTTTAATGTATTACTTTAATTTTTAAATATTTTTTATATATTGAAAAATAAATGATTTATTTAAAAAAAAGAAAGTTGAGTAGTGTACATAAATAAATTTAATGAACCACTCGTTTTATTCTAACTTTTGGCTGGGCTTACAGGAAAATTTGAGCCAACTCCCTGGTAGACAAGATGTGAACTACCCGATCTGACATACCATGTCTGATAGAAATCGCATTTCTTTCCCTACTTGGTTTATATTTTATAAAGTTTAAAGTTTGTAAATCTCTTGGTTTATAAAGTTTCAAGTATTACCTTAGAAGCTTCTAGATCTGGTCGTTCTACTTTAACCACCTCAGCAAGGAGTTGTTCTTCTAATCCTTCTTTAGTGACCATAAAGTTAATGAGTGCAGCCTGAGCCTGCATCTCAGGTTTATAGTGAGGATTAGCCAGCTTGGTGTGCAATATCATACGGAAATTAGGATTGTAATCTACTTCCTTGTCCCCTATCTTCACAACCCTACAAACAAATAATAATAATAATAATAATAATAATAATAAAAACAACAAAAAAACAAAATAAAAATAAAGTGGCTCCTTGGCAAATAAAATAGCCCGCTGTTGCCTTTAATTACCACTGAAAGGTGTGAAACTCCAAAATAATAATAATAATATTTTACATGGATACAATATAATATTGTCTAATGATGTCAGATTAAAAAAAATAAACATGCATTTTACAATACATCTTCTAAATAACTTTTAATATAGTAGAAGGCTTTAGTTACAAGTAATTATTTGATTTCTTTTTTAGATTTACAGACAGATAAGAGATAGGACATGCATGTAGCTATGTATTAGACTAACATATGTTAAGTTTCATCTCATTATTGTTATATCATTGGTTTATATTTAGTTTATTCGATTTAAAGTCATGTTCTTTGTTGTTGTCATACTTTGATTACAAGTTCTTACATTCATATTCGTTATGAATAAAAATAAAAGAATTATTAAAAAAAATAACGCAGGGGCAGGGAGGATGAGCATAACCAATCCAATGTTAAAGTAATTAAGCTAGGATATAGCAAACGTAACAATTATCAGCTTTATGAGGTTCTGCATTATTAACTTAACAATTTTTATATTCTGAGGACAAGCTAAGCTAGTCTGAATTTTGTAAATAGTATTTAAAAAGTATAGCATTTACAAAATAAATGCAATAATTTTGTAAATTGTGCAATAAAAATTCATTTTAAAATAGTTAATTCTGTAATAAAAATTTAATAATTGTACTATAATTTTATTTATTTATTTAACTTTAATTTAATTATATTTTTTTCATTTTAATTGTTTCCCCCACACACAATTTTACAATTTGTGGGATTTTCATTGTTTCTTGTAATTGTTGGTTTTTATTGTATTTTTGAAAAATAAAAGAATTATTAAAAAAAATAAAGCAGGGAGGATGAGCGTAGCCAATCCGATGTAATGAGGAAAAATTCTGAGGTACCCCATACCAATTTTTTTTTACTGTTACAGCCCAATGACAAAAAGAGAGGTTTAAATTTTTCTCTACTACACAGATCAAATCACACAAACTTTATGTGATTAGCGAATTTCCTTTACAAAAAAATTCGCTAATGGGATAGGAGTCATGGACCATGGCACAAATATGCTTCAGAGGTCCCTGATGACAAAACAAATTATATATACATGAGTGTGTGAGGGGGTGTGTGTGTGTAATTTTTTTGTATTCAGCTTATTGTTTGACTTATATCATAGATCTTGTTTTGTAAACTACAAGAGAGAAATAGTTTTAACAAAAATCTGAGATATTATTATGTTGAACAATGAAGTGATGAAAAATTACTGATATTATAGTCCAAGAGCCAGACCAAAAAAGTGACTAATTTTTTACTACTTGAAACAATATTTTAAAAAAATACACCTTGAATTATGAAGAAAAAACATAGTCTGCCAATCCAGAGTGGAGCCCTTCATATTGTTGCGCATGCTCGAAATTTTATAAAATAGTACAAATTTCAGTTTTCTTGAAATAAGTGGTTCCTTGTGGGTCTTGTGCAAACCATGAAGAGAACTTTTATTAAAGGTGACAAAATGTTCTTTAAAACATGTTTTTAATCATCAAAATCGGATGGCTACAAACAAAGTTATGCTCTTTTAAAAACATAAAAAAAGGTTAATGGTTAATTTATGCTGTGAATTTCTTTTTGAATTTTATTAATTTTTTTGCCATCTAACAAATGTCATAACTTTTGATGTAGTAATCCGATTTTGACGAAAAACACTCAGCTTTATAAAAACAAAGCTTTAAAAAATGTTCTCTTCATATTTTGCATATGACCTACAGGGAACCACTTTTTGTAAGAAAACTGGAATTTGTGCAATTTTCTAATATTTTGAGCGAGCGCTTTCACATGAAGAAGGGCTTCTTCATAACTTAAGGCATATTTTCAGAAAAATTTGGTTTGAAGTAGTACAAAATGAGTCATATTGTTTTGGCCTTGCTCTTGGAGTAATTGTAATGTCAAGACTACGTGAGAACTTGTCTCACGTAGTCTCAAGACTGCGTAAGACAAGACGTGTAGAACTTGTCAACACTACATAAAATCTGTCGATGTTATGTAGTGTGTAGTGTCGAGACTATCAAATGTCGAGACATTGTTAAATCCCGGCTCTTGGACTATTAGTATATAATATATTAGTATATATAAATATATGTGGGTCCCAGAATAGGCAATATTACGGTACCTTGTAACTCAACTTTTCAAATTTACCAAAAATAGTACCAAATTTAACATATGGTTAATTGCAATTTTGAACTCAACAAGTATTTTTATTTATTTATTTATTTTTACAATACACGTATTAAAAATATTAAATTAGACTTAAAAAACAGAATTGTGAACTCCTCACAAAAAGACTAGAGTCTTGCACCGTGAGGAGGGAGGAGGCATTAAGACACATATATTTATTATTAGGGTAGGAGGCTATTTTTTACTACTATGCAGAACAGAAGAGGAAAATTACTGGATTACCTTGTTGCTGCAAGAGGGGGGGGGGGGGGGGCTTGCAAGATACACTGGCTGTGTTTTATCCTCGTTCAAAGTTAGTCTATTGGCTAAGAACCATTTTTTTGTTTTATTAGATAAATGCAGGTAGGTCATTTATGAAGAGTAGGAAAAGAATCACCAAATTTATCTAAAATAAATTACAATTATTTCACTTTGCCTTCCTAATGACATACCTGCCAAGCAGACTGTTCTAACAAACTCTTTCCTATGTTCTCTTACCTAGATATACTAGAATCATTACCTTCCCTTCCTAATTAAGTTCCTGCCAAGTATATTATCCAACACAGGATCAACATTCTCTCCTATATTCTCCATAAGCATGATAGCTCCATCAGATATACCTTTCTCTATCTTATCTAAATAATTCTTCTGACCTGCTCTAATAACTCTAAGCTGGTCTCCATAACGACTCTTAATCCATTTAATACCTTGAAGCTGCAAATCAAAAAACTTTTTTGATACAAATTTTTTTATCAAAAGATAAAAAATACAATTAAAAATAACAAATTCAGATTTGAGTTTTAAACACAAAGAGGCCTTCCACCCCATGGCACTTAGCATATATCTTATTATATGACAAGTTTTGTTTAGTTTTCGCGACTATATTTCTTTTTCTAGATTTGTACAAGAGTTTAATATATTCTATAAATCATTAAAATAAATGCATTACTAATCTTTGTACTCACCTGAGGGTCAACAATGAGGGGCCATCTGGCTGAAGAAGTTAGTATAGCAGCATTTTCAGCTGACATCCTATCATTCGGTAATCCCTCATTATTCCATTCAGCAATCTGAGCATCATCAGCAATAGCTGCTAGTGGATCTAGATTACCAGTAATTTGTATCTCCGGCTGAAATAAAGCAGAACAATAAGAAATAAGAGTCATACCAAACAATGAAATATTAGAATGACTTATTTACATTTCTTATTTATATTGTAGGTATATAGGAAAAGTATTGGTGTTTGCAAAAAAATTCTAAACTGGATTTCATCTGAATATCCATTTCAGGTGTTTTAAAGACCTCTTAACGCGGTTTTCACAAAGTTACTGTCTGTATGTGTCTGTATGTGTTGTGTGTGTGTGTGTGTATTCATCGACCTCCCAGTTGTATTTATGCTAGAGAATTGAAACTTGGTACAAAATCAACTAGTCAGTTTTCCGGAAAATATTTGTTTTTAATGTCATCACCCTCAATAAAGACTCAGACAGGTACTCAGTATTTGACAGAAAAAAATGCATAAAACACACATACAGTTGATAGGTTTGAGATTTGACATGAAGTCATATATAAGACCAACATATGTGCCACGTTTCATCTCATTATCAGCATTATTCCAATTTCTATGAATTTTTTTTAAATTGTAAAAAATCTAAAGATAATGCAATTGATTTTAAGTAACTGTGTTGTTTGTTTGTTCAATTTGGTTTTCATTGAGTAGGTCAGAGGTGAAAAAAATTAGAAATTAAAAAAAAATAGGTTAGAAAACTCAGTGGCAACTTTTCTTTAGTAGCACTAGTAACTTTATAGAACTCTCAAATTTTCATCATAATGTCTAGATAGATATAGCTTAAAGTTTTATAATTATAAAATTACCTATTATTATAAATATATTTCGTCCAACCTCGTGAACATCTTCAAGCTAAGTGTTGACATGTCCCGATAAATACACGCACAAAAATCTTTTTGTTTTAGTGCGTGTACTTATCAGGACATGTAAACATTTTAGCCCGAATGATCACAAGGTGGACGAAATATATTGTAATAATAGGTACTTTAATAATATAGCGTACTTGCATATTTTTTTATTGCATTATCTTTAAATACGTCATATAAAAGAACACCCTGTAAAATAGTAGAATGAAAAAACTTATACTTTTGATGATACAGCAAAAAAACGAAAAATATTTAATCTCTTTATGAGCAAAAAATAATTTTGTTTGAAAAATGCAAATACTCTATTAGAACTTTAAGCTATAAAGTTATTATGATGAAAAATAAATCAGTGATTAAAACCGGAAGTTTAACAGTGAATGGATGGATAAATTATTTTGTTTTACACCAAATGATACCTCCAAGAGTAAAAGCAAAACTTATGATTCATTCTCCTAGTTGTGACCCCCAATGGAGGATTCTAATCTTTATTATACGTTTATGTTAAGATCTAAAACCAATAAAACTGATATTAAGGGCGATTGAGTTTCATTATTAAATTGGTAACTACTCCCATAGCTACTTAGTCCTTACTCAATGTCAAGTTACTGTACCTGATTTTCACCCTGAAAATATTATTTTTAACAAGTTAGATGAAAGCATGTAAACCTTATATTTATTAAGCTGAGGGATCCACTGTCTATAAATTAATTCTTCTCTGTATTTCTTAGTGAAATAACCAATAAATGATATAAAAGAAGTTACTATAAGCATATCTCCAGGCAGCATTGTAGTTTGAACTTGTAGTCTGAAAGCACAGTTCACAAGTCAAATATATCAAGAAGAATTTAGAGAGGTATAGGTATAATAATAATAAACAATAAAATATTTGAACTGTGGAGATACATTGCCTGTTTATACAAACGTCAATAAAGCAATTATAAATACATAAATAAAATAAATAAAAATACATATAAAATTACACTTAATTACTTACTGTTGAATTTAAGCTTAAAATAATTTACAGTTAAGTACAATGAGGTTTTTTTATAAGAAAATCTCTTATTATTTTTTTTTACAGAATTCTTTCTAATGGAATATTTCTTTATTTCAGAATTTAATTGTATTAAAAAAACATAACTCCCTAATATCCCTGGTCTTACTCTTGATTTTTCAAGGCAATATGGTTTTAAAAATGAAATTATTTTTTATTGCTGGTGCTTGTAAAATATAACATTTATTTAATATACTTTCATTACTTCATTAAAAATCATGTCCTTCTAATTATCAGCTAAACAAGCTGTATCCGGTTTGTTTTTAGACTTCACAACAATAACTACTGAAGCAGAAATAGCAAAAAATTAAATAAGATCTCTTAAAACTTATGAAACTTTTATGACAATATATGATTTTTGAATTGAGCACTAGTGGAGTTGTTCATAATGAAAGGAATCGAAGAAAAGAGTCTCTCCACAAAACTATTAATTTATTCAAAGCGCTTTCAACCTACAATGAGGCCATCATCAGTGCCAGGGGGATAATTATAAGAAAACAGCTTAAAATGAAAGACATTATAATACGTAAAATTAAATAGAATTATTAATATTCTTCCTCTTCTTTTTCGACTTAACGATGTCGGTGAGCCGTGATAGACACAGAGTCTATCACGGCTCTCGGATATCGGATACAAACGATATATACAGATGGAAACAGTCATACTAACATGAGTACCTAAAATAATAATTATAATCAGGTACTAGATAACACTAATAACAGGCTTAGTGATACAGACATAGACGACAGCCAATTGAAGAACAGGAGAGGAAATTAAACCACCTGCTCCTGCCCCAACACTAACCCCTATTTCACAACCCATTCCTGCTCTATCTATTTCTTCGAAATCTATTTCCATCCATCACTCAGAGAGCATTACTTTTCATTAAATAGAGTTGACAGCAAATAGAACAACATCAATTCTAGATTTCCCTCTTCTGTACCCCAATTGTGACCAAATGAGTTAATAATTTTCCTCAAAACACTTGTGTCTTTCTTTATTCATGACAATTTCTTAGATACTATGAAGA